>JAOPJO010000118.1:15158590-15171626 GCA_027123675.1 Molva macrophthalma | reverse complement strand
GACAGAGCTCCACACGTCCACACAGACCGCTGCCCAGACAGAGCTCCACACGTCCACACAGACTGCTGCCCAGACAGCATTCCTAGCATTATACTCACTATGCATATCAAGCCATAACAATCACTCATAATAATAACCAATAGTCTGTACAAACTTTCATTAATTCACCTACCGGAGTTATCCCGTTAAAGGACAAGTAATAATAATAATAAATTAGTTTTATATAGCGCTTTTCAAAAACAGGAGAGGCAGTAGAGAATAGAGGGGTCTTGAGGCGGGATCTGAAGACCGGCAGGGACTCTGAGTCTCTGACGTCTTGGGGGAGGTCCAGAGCCCGGGAGCGTCCCCAGAACTGTGAAGTTTGGACTTGGGGGTGGAGAGAAGGCCGGCTGAGGTGGATCTGAGGGGCCGAGAGGGTCGGTAGGGGGAAAGGAGGTCAGTGAGATATGGGGAGACCAGTTGATAAAGGGCTTTGTAGGTGAGGACTAGGATTTGAAGTTGATTTGGTGAGAAACAGGAAGCCAGGAACAGGAAGGTGGAGGTCCTTTAGGACGGGTGATGTGGTGTGAGTTAGTAGTCGGCGGATGCATTCTGGACCAGTTGGAGGTTATTGATTAAACTGGCACTGATGCCATAGAGGAGTGAGTTTATATGTTAGTCCGCATTTACTTCCTGTATTTATGTCACGGGATCGTCCCTGGGAAGGCCATCTCATTATAGGGAGAGGGGTATTTTAAGGTGTTCTTAAAAGACCTATTATATGTGTCTAAAATATTTGAATGAAGTTGTACTGTGTTGTTATTCTGTTATGGGATTATAATACACCTGAGTTACGTGTTTTGGCGGGTTATACTTGGGATGTGGGCTAATTGATTTATAATAACTTGGTTTAGCTTAGAGGTGGAGCTGGCCAAATGGGTATCTCTGTTTAAGCCTGGTTGGCTTCATTGGGTGGGAAGTGATGGTTAAGTCACAGTTAAGTCACATTTGACTTGGGTCAAGAGTCAGGGCAGTTATGCCAATGTTGGCATATGAGCTTATTAGCTAGGTCATCCTTGACATCTATTTTTTATATGTTCGTTTTTGTCATCGTTCTTGTTTGTCAGTGCTGCAGCTTTTGTAAATATATCTCTAAATGGAACTTCAACGCCTAGCTTGAACCTCAGTTGGATCACAAGACAGCATTACCTTACGATAGTTCTACAGCATGATGTTTGGGTACTGGTCCAGGTGATTCATTTGGATGAGGGTTATGGATGGGTGATTTTTTTTCAGTATGTTTTGTCATTCATGTTGTCTTGATAAAATTTAGTTCTGAAATGAGTGGATATGTGAATATAGTCGAAAGTGTTCATTTTCCATTTGTATGAATTTGACGCGTTATTTTGAAAAATGGATTACCATCCTATTTTTCAGCCTAAACACGGCAGGCTCTAGCATATGCACTCACACACACGTTCCAGGTATAGCCGATACAGTTGAAAACAGATTAAGCTTTCCACCTGTGTTACGCGCATAGAAAGTGCAGGTAGTGTTTTTTGAACTGTGGTATCCCTAACCCAGAAACGAACCTCAGCTTTACCAAGTAAGATCTTATAAGACTTCCGCTGTATATTAACACACACACATTTACCCTTCTTCTTCATTTATCCTTCTCCCAGACTCACCTGCTGACCAGGTGGTGAATGCAGCGCTGCTTGCTATGACCGGCTTCTTCATCGGCGGTCCATCCAACATGATCAGCTCGGCCATCTCTGCTGACCTTGGCCGTCAGGACGCCCTGCGAGGGAGCCAGGAGGCACTGGCCACCGTAACCGGGATCGTGGACGGTACCGGGAGCATCGGCGCCGCTGGGGGACAGGTAACTGCTGACAACAGACTGGTTACCGCTGGCAACAGGCTGGTAACCACAAGCAAAGAGCTAGTAACCAAAGTTTCAATTAGAGAGAGGAAGGGAGACATCTCTAAGTGCAAGGAGAATGTATACAAATGCCTTTTTAATTGATTAATGTCAACGTAAACAAGGTTTATATAATATAATATGAGATATCATTTATATATAATTTCCACGATAAGGCTGGTAACAACTACCAACAGGCTGATAACCGCTGGTAACCGCCAGAAACAGACTGGTAACACCACTAGCAACACGCTGGAAACCGCCGGAAACATACTGGTAATACCGCTAGCAATGGTCTCACCATCATTCCCTGTCTCTCAGTACCTGGTTTCCCTGATAGAGAGCAGACTGGGCTGGATGTATGTCTTCTACTTCTTCATTGTCATGGTAACTAATATAAACTACTATTTACCTTTTATTTAATGTAAAATATATAATTGATACATATTCTAGCATGCTAGATATATACTATGACATTTTTAATAGCTTGGTTATGTCTGGTGTCTTATTTCTAAAGCTTATTAATAGTCTGGAGGTGTTGTGTGTTTCCCCCAGACAGGAGGCAGCATCCTGTTCATTGCGCCCCTGATCTACAGGGAGACGCGGTCTGTGTGGAGAGACATGCGGGGTCTCAACCAGCAGCTCTGAGGAGTGGCTGGCTAACCAGTGGCCTTCAACCTTTAAGTCTGTTGTGGATTTTTTAGGGACTGTAGATCCAGAATGTACTGTTGTGAATATTTTAAGTAAGTAGGGAATGTAAATATTCAATTATTTGTAAGTTATATAAGATAAGTTGTATCGTTACTACTATTTTGAAATTCGATTTTACTTGAGTGATGTTGAATGGCCTTTTGGTGTAGCCACCTCCTCGTTGTGGAGGTGACGGCAACCTGAAGATTGTACATTGTATGACCCTTATGAGTACGATTTAATCACAATAACATCCAAATGACGTCATCAGTGCTTGACGAGTCGGTAGCTGTGCTTTTGCTGTTAGTGTTTTATGGACTTTACAAACAGCCCAGCATTAAGCTTATTTGAAAAGAGCATCTATCTTACCAGCAGATGTGATGACGAACCAATTAAAAATCTACGTTATAGTGACATGACAAGTGTATGTATTTCACCTTTAGATATTTGCTTAGTACATGAGGGGTACATATTGTCATGTTCCTCACTGAAAAATATAATTCACAGAACACACACAGATCTTTGCCTTACCTGCAAAGATCTTGGCACACACAAACGGAGAACTGGTGATCTAATTGTTCTGCTGTATGGAAAAGGATATCTCAGATGGACACATTGCTGTACTACTCAATTGTTAAATAGGTGCCATAATTCCGTCAGGAGGGAAAAGGATTACAGGGGAGTTGTTTTTATGTTCTATGTAAATTATGTAGAAAGGAAAGGTAGAAAGGTGTTGCTTGTTATACATGGGTTGCATCAGCCAATCAAGAGCACTTCTTCCAAGGTGGAGTATTATAGAATGTTCTTGCTATCCAGGGTGAAATAATATTCATTACAAACTGATGACACCCGTCTCTTGTGATGTGAGTGACCATTTTTATACTTCTGGGTCGTTTTTTGAATGTATGTCCAAGTTGAACTGTGTAAATATTTTAAGTTTGCCTTTACATTTATGTTTACTGTATTTTTATATACAATTGCAGTTTAGAATTAAAGTGATTCCTGTGCAGAATTTAAGCAAAAGAATGTCCTTTACATTATTGGCTAAAATGTAGACACAGATTATGGTGGTCTATTAACACACTTGGTTGCTTAAAGGGCTGTAGTATTGGGATTACTAAACCCCATAAAAACATTCCAGGGTGCAGTAGGGTTGCTGTATTACACCACTAGGGATTGTGGATTAGAGAAAACAATTCCTTTCAAGGTTTTATGAAGAACCCTTGGGTTCATTTACTAATTAGGAGATTTAAAGAACTTTTCAGGAAAGAAAATGTATATTGGCTTACAAAGACTTTGATTTTGCATTTATCCTTTTCTACTTTACTATGCGGAAGGCATTTCTCTTCGAGATGTAAAAGCAGAAAAAAGTGGGTATAAAGTAGCCTATTAAATTGTAAAATGTATATATAAATGAGTCCATAATGTCTGTCTGAATGGATTTCTCTGTAGAGTGAAACTTTTGGGAAAACTTAAAAAATGTTCTTCATAAGCAAAGGTTCAAATGACACAATTTGGTACACATGATATATGGATGTGTCTGATCTTAAATTTAGATGGGTGTAAATAACTGAGTTATGGCAAAATCAAAATATGGCTATTAGCGAACATTATTCTATCAACCACATTCCGCTTCAGAAGATGCCAGGAACTGGAAATTTGACAAGGACATAGAGGACACCTCCCTTAACATGTGATTACAGTTTTGTGTCTCATTCGATGACATCACAGTGTCAATTACAGTAATTGCTCTTAAGTGTAATGCACCACTTTACCTGCAGGGGCCCAAAATCACACACAAACGACATCTACTCTTGAACCTGTATGTGTGTGTGCATGTGTGTGTATGTATATGTCTGTGCCTGTCTGTTTGTGTGTGTGTGCATGTGTACGTGTGTGTGTGCGTGTGTGTTTTTGGGAGTTAAAAAAGACCCAGTGCTGAAGAACAAATACCTGCCCCTTTCAGAGTTAGACCATTCATTCTAGTTATTGTTAGTGTGGTTGCAAAGCAAGCCACACTATTGTTATCATGTTTCTTAGTGTGGTTGCAAAGCAAGCCAAATTATTGTTATGTTTATTTTTATTACTGTGGTTGCAAAGCAAGCCACAGTATTGTTATTGTGTCTTCATCTTTAAATATGTATGCATTTTTATGTATGCATATGCATTTATCTCCTTCAGTTTATGAGGGATCAACATCAAACCCCTACCAAAAAAGTCGGGCATATATCAGTCGAGCGTCTATATTTTTATACCAAACATTGTATACTTTTTAAAAAATGTTTCAAATAAATATATTTAACATTTTTATAATATTATTTAATATGGAAAGTGAATGGGTTAAAAACGCTAGAATCAACCACTCCAAACGTGAACGCCTGACAGTTGCCAAATTGAATGCACAAATGTAACCCGGAAGTAAGGAGGTCGTGAAAGAGCTCGGCCAAACTTAAACGGCCACGCCCCCCGTCCCGTTTGAGAAAGGTTTCTGAAACTTGGTATCTGGGCCTTATTTGACATGCTGAACCGTTTTGCCTCACGGACCCATGAGGTCCGTCTAGATGGATTTTGCTCTACCTTGAAAGTTTTTTAAAACTGAACCGTAAAGCTAAATGACCCAGAATTTGGTACACACATGCCCAACCTTTTGATGTTTTTATTTTTTGATTCTGTTAAAAATGGCCGAGTTATGCTCAAATACGATTATGCAAATGAGGCACCATTATTCATTCAATCACAAGTCCGCTTCAGAGTAGCCCAGGGATCTTAAACTCGGTGGGCCCCCATCAAGGACATCCCCCTTAGGTATTGTGGAAAGTTTTGTCGATAGCTCAAAAAATGATTATGTAATGTGGTAATGTTGCAGGAACGTCGCTGCAAAGTGACTGATAGTAAAGTAATGTTGCAGGAACGACGCTGCAACGTAACTGATAGTAATGTGATGTTGCAGGAACGGCACTACAACGTAAATTATAGGAATGTAATGTTGCAGGAACGACCCTACAACGTCAATTATAGTAATGTAAGGTGTAGTGTTGCAGGAACGTCGCTGCAACGTAAATTATGGTAATGTTATGTCGTAATGTTGCAGGAACGGCGCTTTAACGTAAATGATAGTAATGTAAGCTGTTATGTTTTCTTCTTTGTTTTTAACGTTTTCACTGTGTTATCGTTGTCATTTAATTAGTGTGGTTGCAAAGCAAGCCACACTATTGTTATCATGTGTCTTATTTTTATTTGTATTATTTTTCGTCCGCCGATTTTTGGTTATTATCTACTCCTACAGTGTTTGATGTATTTACACCAAACCACTACCAAAAAGTCGGGCATATATCCATGCAGTGCGGGTCTACTTTTAGAGACCAACCATTTCAGACTTTTTTTTCAATTAAAATGTATAATATTCATATTTAATATTGAAAGTGAATGGGGCAAAAACACTAAAATCAATAACTCCAAACCTGAACACCTGGGAATTGTCCACAGCGAGTTTGGTCCACATACTTCTTATTAATGCCCGACCTTAAGGACCTCCCTCTTAGGAAAGGTTTGTGTTGATAGCTAACAAAATGACGTCACAGGGTCAATTTCAAATTACCAATGTTGCAGGTGCTCACCGAGCAATTTTTTATAATGGAAGTCAATGGCGATAAAACGCTGCGTTCAATCATTCCAAAGGCGAGCAACTCAGGGTTGTCAAAGTTGGTACACGTATAGAAACCGCGCGTAAGCAGGTCTCCAAAAAGTACCTCTCTGGCGACAGGGGGCACTATAACTCGCAGTCAAACAAAAACGGTCAACCCCATTATTCAATCAATCACAAGTCGGCTTCAAAGCGGCCCAGGGACTTGAAACTCGGCGTGCTTAGTCATTAGCCTCGCAAGCATAAGCACATGCTCACAGAATATTTCGCACACAACGAGTTGGCTCAGGCAACCACACGCATTTTCTTCAGAAAATGCACATGCGGCGACATGTCCATCTTGCTCTTTTGTGTTATTCATTTAAATCTATGTATTCTTATTCTCACTGTGTCATCTATTTAAATAATTGTATTCTTATTCTCACTGTGTTATCCGTTTAATTCAGTTTTAGTTTAGTTCAGTCATTCTTATTCTCACTGTTATTCATTTAAATCATTGTATCCTTATTCTCGCTGTGTCATCCATTTAATTAATTGTATTCTTATTCTCACTGTGTTATCCATAAAATGTTTTTTACTCTTATGTTTATTGTGTTATCCATTTAGTTAATTTCATTCTTATTCTCGCTGTGCCATCCATTTAATTCACTTTATTCTTATTCTCACTGTTATCCATTTAATAAATTGTACTCTTATTCTCAGTGTTTTCCATTTAATGAATTGACAGCAACCCCCCACCCCACACTAGTACTACCCCAGCAAAGAAGCCTGATATACGAACTCTCTACCCCCCCCACCACCTCCACAACCACACACTAGTACTACCCCA
This sequence comes from Molva macrophthalma, assembly GCA_027123675.1. NCBI lineage: Eukaryota > Metazoa > Chordata > Actinopteri > Gadiformes > Lotidae > Molva > Molva macrophthalma. Next base: position 15,164,564 of record JAOPJO010000118.1, on the reverse strand, counting down.
GATAAGCAGCCTCACATAGGGACTCACTCTGATGACAGCTGCACCACCCCACCACCACACGTAAGTGGCGTTTTTTCCATTGGCACTTTGCGTTTCCACTACCAGTTTAAACGCCCCGTGCTGTGCCGTACCACGCCGGAGATGGACCATCTCCGAGGTCGGGCCAAAGTGAGCCCGCCTCGCCTCCAAGTGGGCTGCAGTGACTTCAGCCATGGTTGTTCGGAGCGAGAAGTTGTCTCTCAAATTGTAAGAATACACGCACATTATATATACGTTCTTGTGTATGAGACGCATGTTTCCAACACCTTGATTCTTTATTATTCGTTCGTTCCTATAACTATATAAGCCTAATTAAAAAGGGTAATAAAGGTTTAGTATGAAGGAGCAAAACAACTGAGCACCTGTGACAGTGGAATTTTAAGTAGTACAAAATAAAAATAGAAAGTCACGTGTATCAGTAAAATTGAAGTGGAGAATATTATATGAATATTATACTACCAGAGTATCCCAACTCACCTTACACTGGTAGTTTTTTTTAAAATACGTCCAATAGACCAAAATATTATTCAAAATACAAGGAATAAATTAATAAGCCAATAAACACAGAGCCTGTGTATTTCATATCTTTCCCAACAGTGGGACTGGAAGGTTATGCTAACCCACTCAGACTAAAAGGTTTAATTTTATATTAGCTCTAGAACAACAAGCTCTCGGGTCTCTTATCCACCAGCGAATACAATTCATAAAAACTACGTGAACACACCTAAACAAGTAGCATAAACGTTTGGGGAAACTAATCCAAAAAGTAAGTTTCCTACATTTCTCTCATTTCCCGAGTGGAGGACCACGAAAAAGTTACTAATCCCCACACAAGAGGTAATTCGTTTATTTCAACAAAATGATCTCATATCATGACATATACCCTTTCGCTCTTTATGAACGCGGTTCATTTACTGCCCTCAGTTTCCCTATCCCTATGTTCACCTTGAAGGTTACAACGCGAGATTAACGTGGAGCTCCACCATTTGCAGCTGGACGCTATTGGTACAGATAGAGAAACACGTGTAACACAATTAATTAATGACTCGCACAGTCAACCTACCAGCTACCTAGCTTTACTACCGTTAGCTACAAACAAGGCCCCTGCTTCCGTGTACTCCCTCTTTCACCGTTTGTCAGTTTTTACAGGCTTCTTATTTTCATAGTTTTATTGGTGTTTTTCCGCTTTAGCGAATTCATTGTAAGACCTCTTCGGACTCTGACACCCCGCCGTTTCAGGGGCACAGGCCCTCTAGTATAGCTTACTATTTCCATTTCTTTATTTCTTATGAAAGAGAAAGAACCAAGAAAACACAACGTTTACAGCAGGCCAGGTGGCACACCAACCATTACCCACTCCACCATCAGACGATTATTTAGCGCGAAAACTTCTGACGATTGTTGACGTTTACAGGAAACCGTCATAAGCATGTGATTGCGTTTTGCTTTAAATGGGAGGTCCTTATAATAGGTTTCTGTATTCTATTGGTCTGCGAAGATGAAGGGCTGATGTCAAACTGCATACATGTAAAACCATTTGTTATTGGGCAATGGACTTTTTAAGACATAGTATTATTGGTTGGCGATATTAAGGGCTTTTGTCCCACCCACTAAATGTTGTTCGGCTTTCCTACGCCAGCGGTGTGTCACGGCGGGTCTAGCCTTTCTGGAGCTAGCCAGAACCGTGAAATTACGGCACCCCACAATCCAGACAGTTTTTTATCGGGGCTGAGGGGTCGCCCTGACGAGTTGGAGACGTGAAAACGGTTAAGCTGAACATTCGCTTCGTCAACTGACTACCTGGTTTCCCAATGTCGGATTTCAAGCTCGGGATTGTTCGACTTGGCCGTGTGGCCGGGAAGGTGAGCTGGAATCCAAGGCTGCCATGTGCGACAAGGGGAGGGCCCGTTGGTACCAAACCTCCTCGAGTGGTTATAGTCTAAGAACAGCTAACATGAAGACGTCTTGGATTGAGAAGTCGTCGGGCATGACATGCGTTTCATAATGTATACAACGTTTGAGGAGCTGTTAACATCCCGCGCTATATCGGCTTCCCCCTCTGCCAGTCACAGCATTGCAAAGCTATCGTTGGCTAGCTAAATAGCAAGTTACGTTAGCGGCTAATTAACCCTTAAAATAACACATGTAGTACATGGGAATAATAACCCATGGATACAAGCTCTACTCTTGTCAGTCTTGTTTATGTAATCGGATTGAAAATGTATAATATACCACTGCTTTGTTGTGGAGCACTTGCAAGTGAATCCGGTTGGCAGTTTACTTAAGTTGACGTTAGCTGTGCCAAGCTAACTGCCTGCAAATGCTTTAAAACGCTTTGCTCTGTGTGGACGACTAAGGGAACGTATGACTCCACTCTGGATTGGTTTCTGCAAAGTCACAAAGCAATGCTTTATATTGCCTCCATGGCTGGGCCAACGGGTTGGAGCCCAACCGACTTGCTTCTTATTGAAGTTGCATAATAATCTCCACATGCATCTACCGCGCTGCACATGTATGCAAATTATCTTGTCGATATGTCAGAGTAACACAATGACGATGTCAACATGTTAAATTCAACCATGCAACAATTACCGTACTACTCCTGTTGTGGATCGATGCTTGACTATCTGGGATCTCATATGCCGGTTCATTGCACATGTCTAATTTCATTTCTAATATCTCTTAACCTTTCCTCGATGTAATGAATTGCCAACTTTATGTAGACTATAACTAGTATTGTCAAGTCTGCTTTTTGCAAACTAGTATTGTCAAGTCTGCTTTTTGCAAACTAGAGCATTTACTTAGCGCCTGCATGAACTCCAGGTAGCCTACATACGTTAATTATGGTTGAAATTATGCTGAAATCTAAACAGTAAACTAATATTTGGGCTGACAGACTGCTCTGAATTTATTATAATTTATTTTGTGACAATGATGAGACTCCCATAAAACAGTGGCATCATATCAAAACAGTTTAGTAACACCTGCTTATCTGAAAAGATGGCCAAATATTGAGCCAAAAGAGCAACATAGTTCAGAGTACTAATTGTCTTACCTGGGGTCCTGTGGACATTTAAACTGTTTAAATATCACCAGTCTCAATATAGTTTAAACAGTAAATAGATTGAAGTCCCAGTTTGGTTTTCACAGGAATATGATCTTCCTCCCTCCCATTGGCTACCGGTTCCCGTAGGGTCGCTGCACGTGTGTTCCCTGGAAAGAGTCGGTTAATGTCCAAACTATGTGCTGGGTGGAAGGCTGGCCCAGAGCCGGGGTCTTATGCAGCTATGCCGCCCCGAAGGGGGCGTTTGTTTTCACTTGTGTGATGTCCATGCACTTGCATTTAAAAAAAAAAAAAAAAAGTGTTATAGTATAACTGTTCCTCTTCTCGGTAAGAATGCTATTTTTATTTTTGTACAACAAGTTTTGTTATCATGAACCTGTTGTTTTTTTTCCTTTTCCAGACAAAATACACACTGATTGATGAACAGGACATACCTCTGGTGGAAAACTATGCCTTTGAGGTAAACTGCACGAGTATATATGATCTGTATTCAATGTAGGCATTAAATGTAAACACAACAAATGAAAGAAGGGGACTAGAGCTGTGTAAATATCAAATAATCGCCACCTGACGTTTTGAAGTAGGACATATAATTAAATAGTCCAAAAAAGTCTTCACCATTGCATTGTTGTTGAGACTGAGATAGGTTTGTTCGCTAATGATTAGTGGCTGGCAGGGGTAAACATGTCAAATTCCCCCACGGTTGACAAGTTTTTCAATAATGACCGCCCGCCCGGAACGTCCCGACATCAAAACTGAAAGTGACATTTATAGCAGCATACTGCTGCTGTGATGGTGTATTAAAACAATCACACATCTCAAGTTTGAAAGTATATCATTTTTTAAGAAGAAAGATATTAGATATTAGATAGATATTGACACTCAGAATTACAGCGATCTGACGCGGGGAACTAAAGACTTGATCACCGGTAGGAGTCCCGTGTGTCTAGCGATGTGTATCTGCCCAGGAGACGGTCTGCAGCAGCACCACTCTATAGAGCCATCGTTTGGTCAATATTTCTACACAAGAGGTGAATTACAAAGTACCCTGCCCTAAACAATAGCCTAACTAAAACGCCATTAACCCGGATAGGTCTCACGTTACAAAATGTCCGCAATGGATTAAAATCGCTCCTGCTAGCTCTACAACAAAACAGCGTGGCCAGTGGCGCTCCGGTGTGGGTGTAACGCACATAGACTGTATATAATACAGGTTAGACTTACTTTCCATAAGTGTACATTGGTGGAAACTATCGCTGAGTTTTAAAAAGAACAAGTGCACAAGTAGGTCCTACTCGTTGAGATTTGGACTGAATCTATGGAAGAAGGGCGCTTATGTCCTATCTATTCATTATTCCATAGGCCATATAACCCAGCAAGACTTGTCGAAGTTGGTAAATTGCATATTAGACAGACAGCATTGTGGGCTAGACTAAGTCATACATGCTACAATGACTTATATTACCAGCAGCTCAGGGTTTTTTAAATATCTATATCTATATATGTCAATGGCTTTCCAGAACGAGTGTCAGAGAAGCTTAACTCTCTCTCGACGTCGCATTCAACCGCTGCCGAGACGCTACACGTCCACACACACCGTGTTCCTTGGTCGCGACGTCAAAGAGTAAACTAACAGGCATTAGGCAGAGTGGAACCTAGTGTTTTAGGGAGACTGGCAAAAACATAGGATTGTACTCCTGTTTTCGTTAAGTTAAGGTCTTATTTCAGTAACGGTGATAAAATGGCATCTATGTTGACGATCATATAAGACATATTACAACGTTAATGGGGAACACAACCAACTTATTCCAGCACCTGCAACAGAGTCATGCGGTGGAATGGCAGGAGTGTGTAGCACCATGAGATGCAGCTCAAGCCACAAAGTGCCTGCAAAAAAGCAGGTAACCTTGGCAGCAGCATTTTCAACAGGCATTCCTTATGACAAGAAAGGGCCCGCGAATGGCAGGCGATTACAAATGTGGTGAGATATTACATCGTAAAAGATATGATCCCCATTTATACAGTAGAAAAAAGGGGTTCATTAAGATGCTGCAAACGATGGACCATATATTTTGGTCTTTTTATTTTGTTTAGAGAAAAACTGAAAACAATCAAGGTTTAAATCGAAAATTGTCGGTTAGTTCGAAAACAAATCAAGGTTTTATTTCTAGGCCAAATCGCCCAGCCCTATCCACTACACATCTACCAAAAATCTTATCAGGAAAATAATAAAATTATATTAATATACATCTCAAAGACTAATAAACTCGGGGTGTGGTCTGAAATCCCCGCTTTATACTTCTTTATGCTTTATGCTTTGTACTTCCTCAAAGTCCAAAACCCTGTCAATAGGCACCGTCACCGTAGTTTGAGATGCTTGGCTTGACTACTAGATTGTACGGTAATTGGTCACCCACTGGCTACATGGCCGTGAGGGGAAAATAGACCCCACCCATTAAATCTGCGTGAAGGAAGTTGATGGACTGAAATTACATGAGATTGCAATGGCTTTTGTGGAACATCATTTGCTGATGCTTAGTTTTTAATAATAACCATTAATAACATCCTTAGAAGTAAATGACGTATTTATGTCGTTCATCACTAACTTTAATGACATGATTTTCATCAATCGACTTCTAGGCACGCATGGAGGTAGATGCAGACGGCAATGGAGCCAAGATCTTTGCCTATGCTTTCGACATCGGTAAAGGGCGCTGGGCAGGAAGGCCGCTGCACGAGCTGCTCTGGTGAGTGAGCCCTCCTATTGGTTGTCCAAGTGCTCTGATGAAGTGGAAGCCCTCCTATTGGTTGTCCAAGTGCTCTGATGAAGTGGAAGCCCTCCTATTGGTTGTCCAAGTGCTCTGATGAAGT
>JAOPJO010000118.1:15140314-15154611 GCA_027123675.1 Molva macrophthalma | reverse complement strand
GTGTGTGTGTGTGTGTGTGTGTGTGTGTGTGTGTGTGTGTGTGTGTGTGTGTGTGTGTGTGTGTGTGTGCGTGCGTTTGTGTGCACGTGTGTGTGTGTGTGTGTGTGTATGTGTACGTGTATGTAATCATTGCACATGCACGCCTGGGTTTGCTTTATTTCTCCCCCGAGTTTATGAGAAGTGGGGCCAGCACTGGGGCAGATGAACCCGGCATAAACGCCGCCCTCTCCTTGCCTCCCATCTGTGCTTTGGTTGCTGCCGCTTCCATGCCATGGCCCCAGGCAGTGCTGTGGCCACACAGACATATGGGAGAGTGAATAGACCGCAGTCTATGCTGAACCAGGTGGATGTTTACAAGGCAGGGCAGGACGAGAGAGGATAGAAGAGGATGAGAGAAGCAAGGGGAGGGGGAAGAGAGAGATAGGGGGAAGCTGTTTTTGTGTGTGTGTGTGTGTTACAGCACGCTTGCATGTGTGTGTGTGTGTGTGTGTGTGTGTGTGTGTGTGTGAGAAACATCAACGCTTCCTTGGACCACAGTCAACTACAGATGGCAGACGATTTTAGCATTATTTCTTCTCCAAAAAAAAACTACTGTCTGAGGAGCAGAAGGCTACAAGTACTGGTTACGGACAGGTATCTCTCTCGCTCTCTCACATGGCCGCCATCGAACACCAGATCAACCCTCCTGACCACATCCAAGATGGCCGTCATGCTTCTCTGAAACCAGCCACCACCTCACCGTCACCACATGCCACAGATTGACTCCGCTGATTTAAAATAACACTACCAGTATTGAGTAGGTGTATGTATGCGTGTGTCATGCCATTATGGACTGAAGGACATTTGATGAAGTGGGCTGGGCGTTAATGTATTGTTTGTTCTTTTTTCAAAAGGGGCCATATTATGGATTTTCAGTTTCATAAGTGAACTATGTGGTCCTATTCCTAATAATAAATATTGTGGGTGGATATGTTTTTGTTGGGGTGGGAGGGCTTGGGGGAAGTTAATTTCACTTGTTCTTTGTTGAAACAGCCGGTAAATAAAGGCTTTACACTTTATTTTCAAGAGGAGCGGCCTTTGGGTTTGTTTTTTTAAAGGATCAGAAGAGAAATGTAATGTCACTGTACTGTTGAATAGACAAGAGCCAACTCCAAGCCCCCTGCTAGTTGAATGACTTGCTAGATTCATGTTTACAGCTGGTCCTGATCTTCATTGGCACTCCTTCATGGTTGAACCGCATCAAATACAAAATAGTCCTAAATTGTACAGGTTTGTACGAGGAGAATTCTTGAAGGGGATTGTGTGACTTGAGGTGATGTACAGGGTCTCTGTTTTGATCCATTGTGACTTGCATTCATTAAAGCAGCGCATACCATACCTTCGCAGTCAATAAATTCAACATATGATATCCTTTGAGGAAAAACACACTTTGAAACCTTGCTAATTTATGTTGTCTATAATCCATACATTCATCTTCAGTTTTACGGTCATGAAAAAAATCCCATATTGCACGAAAAGTCACTTGAACTTCCGCTCGTAAGCACTTGATTGTTGTAACAATGGGTGAGCAAATCAATGTTTTGTCATTGTTTCCTTCATAAGAATGTATGAAAACTAAAGTGATCCTACAACCCAGTTTGATATTCAGCCCTTTGTTGATCATTCCAAGATCACAAACCCAACTTCAAATGCTGAATCTAATTATTTTTCAGGTCTTCTCTCTCCCAAGTGTTAATGGATCTTTTCTTTTTTTAAATGGATCCTTCGCATCCTGGTCCCCAATTCTGTTTACACTGCATTGGCCGTAATGCAGAACCTCTTCATTTGTCCTATTACGTGTCTTCGGTTCTGTCTGATACTTGCATAAAACCACGTACCACAATGTTTTGTTGTCATATGTGAACAGGTTTTTGAACACTGCACAATGTTTTCTCCTCTTAAGTTTGTTCTTAGTGTGGATGAGGAGTAATTGGTTAATTAGAGAATCTTTATTGTTTTAACTATATAAGCACTAATCAGAAGTTACAGTATGTGAAAGGAATTATGGTTCGGAATAGCGCATCATTTGTTCACTGTAAAATGCTCAAATAAAAAAGTAAAGTTTGAATTGTGTGTTATAAGTGCTACTGTCACTGAATTGAACACGATGTAAATAGACATATTCCACAGAGGTGTCATTAAAGGGCAAAGCATCCCACTAATTATGGGTCTGCTCGTTATATGTTCCAGGGCCCAGGTAGACGCCTTATAGCGCGGGCAGGAGACTAAAGTAGTGAAGTTTAGTCTCCTGCCCGGGCCCTGGTACGTAAGAGCAGCAGACCCATCACTAGCGTTGAAGTGACACCTCTGTTCAAAGGGTCTGTTGGAATTTAATGGCATGCCAAGTGGAGGTATTGTGGCACATTAAACTGCCTCTGCAATTAAAAAATCGTGAAAAGATGAGATTAATTTATTAAAAAATAAATACAATTATTTGTACACCCATTAAAATGTAAATACAAATCGTTAACTCCGCAATTACTATATCATTGTTTTGTCTAATACAGTATGCACAACATAATATTTTTGTCATAATCCTGCCAATCCTATTGGAGGTGAGAAGTAACCTACATTGGATTGGTAAAAAGTGAAAGAAGGGACACATGACAATTAAATGTGACTGAATGGTCCTGGTGGCATGTACAACAGATAGCATGGGATTTAGCCTTCACACCATCTACCAGCTACTGCTTCAGTGAAGCGCAGTATCATTTGTATCTTCCATTATATCACATGTAAAGGCATGTTATAATATTGTGACTCAGCATGGACTTAGATAGGGCAACACGACCGTGATACAGAACCCAGTGGTGCGGCCCTGATGATCCACAGATAGAGAGACACAAGTAGACAGTGTGGGATCTACCTGGTCAAGTGTCTGAAGGTGTTAGATGGAGGACTACATTTACAGCTCAGCTGGTATAGTACAGTCCTGAGGGCAGCATGGACTCATACACGTCACCTTTTGAAGGTCATTAAACGAATATCATTGTCATTAAAGAATGAATCCCTAGAAATTTAAAAAAAATTGATGTATTGTGACTTTATCTAAAATCCCAAACTGACTCCATGCCACTAAGCGTCGCTCAATGTCTGAACTGCCTGCCATCTCACCGCTCTTTATGTCTTGCTTGTGTATGTTTTTGTTGTTGGCGTCAAATGCGGAAGGGGAACCTTTCATAACATTAATTTTGTTCGGCCTATGGTTTTGTCGTGCCGCGTATATTTTCAAAGAGACTTTGCAACGACAGAGGCTAAATGGTTAATATCGGACTGAGGAAAGTAGACGATGCCCTGGCTGCTAAACACCCTGTGGGTATACTTGTTTTGATTCGTCTGTTTATACTCGAGGACAGGGATGTAATGTTAACAAATTAGTAAACAACTGATCATTCATTACCTCACAATCATACTTTTCTGCAACTATACAGCCTTAATAATAACATCAGTAAGGATATGATGTTGACAGTTTTTTGTAATTATCAGGGTCTACAACAATATGCTGCTTGTCAGTCATATGCCTTCATGAAGGGCAGTGGGACGTTTCTATTAGGTAACCTAGCTACCCTTTTGATGACACAATAATAAGCCATAGTAGCCTCGAATGTGACTTATGACCACAGACGCATGGATATTGCCATTGCACATTGGCATTTTCTTCTTGAAAAAGCATGAAAGGACTATGACGTCTGACCTGTCATGTATACTTCTAGGTACAGCTGGGTGTTTTGTTCTTCAAAAAGCTTTACAAAAGAGGCTTCCTTATGCACTTCAGTGGAACCTGCTCGTTTCATTTGGTAAGAAATGCATGACAAACGTCCTGTCTGGGATTAATTACATACGTTAAAATATAGTATTGTTATTTGTATCGTCGAGATAAATGGGCAATATGGAGTCCATGAGACAGCTCTATTCCTATCCTGACCTGAGCAAATCTCACAACATTAAATCCTTGTAATGAGTACATACTGACTATTCCCTTCTGCCCCCAGTGGCCTCGTCTGTAGGGAGCTACGCGGTGACGCGCTGGGAGACCAGGAAATGCACTGAGTTGTGGTTGCTATTGGAAAAAGGAGAAATTCCCGACCGATCTCCACCAAAAGGTGAGTACTTACAGACCTGTTTGTTGAACGGCTTCTTTTAATACATTTTTATTTTTATTTTAAAGTTTGCCGATCTTTTTTAGAAAATTAATATGATGATGTCAGTGTTGAAATGTGTCCTTTGTGAATTCCGCTCCATCAGTCCGTGTTCATGAAGTCATGTAATTTATGTCATTCTCAAACTTGTTTTAATTTTAGTTCTTAACTTGGAGGAACCAGCTGCACCGAAGACGACTTCGTATGGAGATGTGATGGAGTAGCATTGAAAAAGTTTTTTTGTATATAAGAATAACCATGTATATTCATGAATTGCCAATTTCTATTTAACTTGTGCTTTAGCAAATCTATTTACCTTCAATACTGCCTTTTGATAGTAAGTTCATTTGTTACTAAAAAAGTAAACACAATTGGACTGACCCTTACATAATGTTTTCTTTAATGGTGTTCAGTTATACAATTCATTCTGTATTATCAATGTGAGTTGATAACTCAGGCTTTAGTTTTGGTTTTAAGGGGAAATAATTTTGAAATGCAGTTACTATATTGCATTATTTGGCATGGCAATATAAATAATTATAATGTCATACCAATGTCTACCACTAGTGGTCGCCAGACCGTACTGGAGACGATTAAGACATTTTTTCTATCCCTTTCCACAAATGATTCAACAATTTTCTCCTCATTTGTAACTCAATAACCATAAACCTTATGTGTCATTGAATAGTGCAGTGTATATAAATTCCTCTTCTGGAAGGTTCACACAAACATTACCAATACTATCATTATGTGCTCTGTGCTGATCACTTTAAAAGCAGTGGCAATCATCTCCACAGGTTTTACATTCTCATTCATATCTATATATTATATTTAGGGCATTTAGCAGACGCTTTTGTCCAAAGCGACTTACAATCATTCATACACACATTCACACACCGATGGCCAGTTCGTCATTAACATTGATGACATTGATGTCCACAGGCTACCGCAGGCTGTAAACGCAACACAACACTCATTGACATGTCAACTATTAGCAGAAGGCTGCCTGCCTCGCTTTAATAGTAGAACCATCAAAGCTTTAGTCAGAAAGTTATGATTTAGGAGCAGTTAAAGGGCCCATGTTTAACCACCCAGATGTATGAAAGATCCATACCTATCTAATGCCAGCCTATCTCCATCATAATCTAATTGTGATGTCACTTAAAGTAGATTTTGTAATGGCTAATGAACATCACACCTGGTGATACAATAGGGAAGCTTTAACATTATCAAATGTTTTACACACAAAATGTGTCATAGCAACAATGTAAAGGCCACCATTATAAACAAAACAGACCACATAATGTCTGAGAAGTTTTTCAAAACAGCAAAGTGTGTTTCTCAAAGTACTGTGGTTTTAATTGTTTATATACACCCTGAACCAATATTGATACTTAAATAACAATGTTGGGTTACTTTATTTCCTTCATTAGTGGCAGATTAGCTATGATTAACGTAAACTGTGGAAGGTTGAAACAATATAACCTTTCAAGCCTTGCACGAGGTCTTAAAGGAAACTAAATAACCAAAGTCCATCATTTGAACACGGGACATGTAAGCCTTAGAACGACTCCACACAACCTGTCACTAGAGCAAGCTTTCTCGCTATTTTCATTACAGTTAACAGATTTTCAAGATGAAGGCGTTCTAATTCTGACTAGTCTAATCAATTGTCTAATAATTAATACTCGGCAACACTGCCATGAGTTGGTGACCTAGCCATGATTCATCTCGAAAGAAATATCAATCTCTTTGGTAAAACAATCCATAAAAACAGAACTAATATAACTATTATTATTACTATTTGTGTTATCCATAATGGAGTTACACTATCATTAATTGCACAAAAAAAGGCTTCTTGGCTTTATCCGTAACGTAAACTTAAGTAGCCTATCCATTGGCCTCCACCAGTCATTTCTTTGCATATTTTATGTCACTAATACTCATTTGTCGTTTAAGATTGGCTGCGATTCTGAAGGAATAACAGATGGCAATAACAATAACACTGGTGTTTGTGTTTGTGCGTGTGTGTTATAGAAAGAGAAAGAGAGTTTGTGTGGGAGGGGGGAGAGAGTGTGTGTATACATGCATGTGTGTCTATGTGTGTCTGTGTGTGTGTGAGTGAGAAAGTGAGAAAAGTGTGTACGTGTTTGTTCAGTATGTGTTTGTGTGCGTGTGTGTGAGAGAAAGAGTGTGTGTGTTTCTGCATTCGTGTGCGTGTGTGTTTCTGCATTCGTGTGCACGTGTGTGCATACATTGATGTGTGTTTGTGTTTGTGTGTGTGTGTGTTTGTGTGTGTGTGTGTGAGAGAGAGAGAGCGAGTGTGTGTGTACATGGGTTCATATTGTGTGTGTGCGTGTGTGTGTGTGTGTGTGTGTGTGTGTGTGTGTGTGTGTTTGGTAGCTTCGCGTGACATCAGAATTCAGAGTTGGATGAGAGGGCGGTTGTCTGACCCTCTCAGTCTAATAATCAGAAGGGCACGATGAGGCCATGTGACAGCGAAGTCGCCTTTCTCTATCCCTTTATCTCCCACCCTCTCCCACACACGGTACTCTCTCTACGGTGAATGCAATTATTTCAATGCCACCAATTCCTTCTCTCCACATTTCATTGGATCTTGCCCCCGGGGTAGGGCTGACCGATGGCAACAATAGTTGAGCATACCAAGGTGTGTGCGTAATTGAGTTGTACAAAGGGTGTATGTGACGGAACTTAGTGAGCTTTTACTCATGTTTATAATGATATCATATACCATAGCACGATTGGTTGTTGATTAAATAAAACACATTAATAACACACATTCAATAATCAGTAGAAAACCTTATGCGCCCTGCTGTGATTATCATTAACTGACAACGCGTTATAACGATATTCATGACGCTTAATAAGCACTACAGCCTAATGTGATAGTAAAGTAAGGAGCTGTGAAGACCAGTCAAAAGAATATCAAACCAATTCCAAAATAATGTAGGCTTATAATAGAACCGAAATACTTGTATTAGACATGATTGTATTTGACGTTGTCTGATGTGGACCGTATTAAAAAAATGGAATCAGCCTTTGGCGAAATTGAAGAAAGCTGATATGAATCACGGAGAAAAAACGTCTCGTTTGCAATAATAAAAGCGCAACTCAAACTTCTTCGACCAATCGGAACGCGTCTCTCCCTCACCGTGACCAATAGCCGGGCGCCTTGGCAGACAGGCACAGACGTTTGAAGGGCGGTACTGCAAAAAGTATTACGAGCGACATAGAAGAGGGTTAGATCCAAAGAAAACATTTATTTTATTGTTTACAACTCTGTGGAATACGTTTAACTGGAAGATTTCGATTTCATTGGAATAGCAAACTAAACCGATTATAACAAGCGAACACGGCGCCTCGGACTTGAATCAATGCTATAGCGAAAACGTTTTAGTGTGGTTAGGTTTAATGTCACTCGGTGAAAGTAACCTATACAAGTTAATGGCTTTGATAGCTACCAACGGCTGTAAACTGAACAATCAATCTACAACTTATGGTCGAATCGGCGCAAGAAAACAAGGTTTTCAGGGCCGGTCTGGCAGTTTTAAAACTGTCAGAATGCAGCCTAAAGAAAGCGACTATTCAACCGATGGCTTACCGAAAGCTTTCCTCCACAGCTTGAGGACCCTCTTTGATATTTTAGATGACGGAAGACGAGGTTTTGTACATATATCAGAAATTGAGTGCCGATGGCAGGGCGCAGACACACAGGACTTGCCCGGCGGGGTGTTGGAGTGCTTGAGGCGGGTGGCTCCACCACATGGCTGCCTTACTTTCGAAAGATTTGTAGCGGGCCTGCGCTATTCAATGCTCAACCCCGAAAATAATAAGTATCACTTTAAGGCGCATGCTGCTCTCCAGACCGCAAAGCCATATCCAAAGCAGCATCTGCAGCCTCCACCGACAAAACCCGCCTCGCATTCTACGTGCAATGTCGGCACACGAATTGATAACAAACTTCGGCCTCTGGGACCGAGCAATGTGGCCAACACGCAACAGCAGCACCGCGCGACACCGCTCCACGGCCGGACCAGGCTAGAAGACGGGAGGGGGTACCCTGCCTGTGGGACAGCGAGGTACGACGCGGGGGGCGAAAGGTCTGGAAGGTGTCTGGAGCGGGTCTCTGTTGTACCCATGCAATATGTCGGGAAGCAAGGTCCTCAGCCAGGTCGGGTCCGGGCCATTGATTCGCTTGCGCTGGAATCTCCCCAGTTCCTAAGATCTAGGACGTGTAAGTATCTCATAAAAGTCGTCTCAGATAATGTGTTAATGTGTGTGTTGTTGGCCTATCTATGCGCTGTAACAATACAAACATTATATTATCCCATCCAATGCATGTGTGGTATCACTTCAAATCCGCAGCAAACAGAAAAACATAAGTCTAAAAGTGCTACATATAGTAAGCAGTACATCATCGTTAACATGCGTTGATATTTGGTTTGAGCTACATTTACATTGAGGGCATTTAGCAGACACTTTTATCCAAAGCGACTTACAAAGAGCTAGCCTGGGATGTACAGTGGAAGAGGTGAGGATGAGGAGTGATTCCTGGACTTATGGCTGACCCTAACCCTGACCCTGACCCCAACCCATCAGGTCTAGACCAGTTGAAGGGGCTTATAGGAAAATCATAGAGAGATGAAGGTAGAGGTAATCTGGGGTCTCTTGTTGGACGTAGTCCTTAGATGGTTTTAACTTCATGTTTTTTAGATTTACATTACACTTTTTTATACACCAGAGAGACCCAAAAAAAGATTTATAATAGACTGTTATTTATTTTCTTCTTGTTTCTGTCTCTTTCTCTCTTTTTCTCTTTTTGACACACACAAACACACACACACACACACACACACACACACACACACACACACACACACACACACACACACAACCACAGAACACTCCAAGAGTCTGTTTGAATTTTCCTGATTTCTGTTATCGCCAGGCCAATATATATTCATGTGAGCAGCTCTCTCTCTCTCTCTCTCTCGCTCTCTCTCTCTCTCTCTCTCTCTCTCTCTCTCTCTCTCTCCCACTCTCTCTGTCTCTCTCCCTCTCGCTTGCTCACTCTCTGTCTCTGTCTCTCTCTCTCTCTCTGTCTTTCTCCCTATCCCTCTCTCCCTCTCTCTTGCTCGCTCTCTGTCTCTCTCTCTGTCTTTCTCCCTATCCCTCTCTCCCTCTTTTTTGCTCGCTCTCTCTCCCTCTCTCTCTTCCTCTCTCTTGCTCGCTCTTTCAAATGCCCTACAAGCCTTGCATCCATACTTGCATCCATTGGACTCAGGAAAAAGTTTGACAGAGAGAGAAAGACAGGCAGAGAGAGAGAGAGTCCCACACAGACAGAAACACAGGCAGACAGGCAGACAGTGCTGTCATCGTCACCATGAAGCCAGACCATTGGATGAGGCCAGATGACAGCTGTCAGGGCCAGACTCCCTGGAGCACCAGAGAGGTGAAACCTTGCGTGAGCAATCCTTCCCCAGAGCCTCCCTCTCCCGGCTGTAATCTGCCAGTCTCCCCCTGGGCCTTGCTTCTCTTTCTCTCCCCTCCCTTCTTTTTGCTCTATGAAATTCCACTGTAGGGTGAAAGGTCAGTTGAACACCCCTGGTTCTGGACTGGATGCTGTGGATGATGTGTGGATTAGGGGGTGGGTTTGCTATTAAAATTAAGATTTTGTATTTTGTAAAACACAAGATCAGGTTGGGCATCATTTCTGCTGACGTATTAATACTACAACCCTTTTTTTATTTATTTTTTAACTTTTTTTTAATGAACATTTTTCACATTGAACATAGAGGACAAAACAAAGTAATAACATGAAAACAGGAAAGAAACAGAAAATAAAAAATAAAACGAGGTCATGGGATGTACACTAGATTCAAAACAAAATTGTCTCATTTATAATATAATGTCACATATGAAACATACTATGAAACGTCACTCACATTGGCCAAATAAATACTCAATTTTTCCCACTGTCTCCCAGCTCTTTTTGGAGCCGAATGGAGTAGGTCAACTGTTCTAAAAGATGTAGGTTATTAACAATATTAACAAAGAGGCCAGCAGTAGGGCAGTTTTTCTGAAGCCAGTATTTTGTTATGGCCTTTTTACTTGCTGCCAACAAGATCTTTAGGAGGTAAGTATCATCTTTACTTAGCCCGTCAGGGATATGTCCAAGATATAGGGATGTGAATGTTGTACTGATGCCGAAACCCAGGGTTTTTGAAATGATTGACACTACTTCCTTCCAGAAAGTCTGAATAGAGGGGCATGACCAGAAAACATGAGCATGATCAACCATAATCTCCCCACATTCCCTCCAGCAACATAGCTGAGCTCCAGTTTGTTTCGATTTCTGCTTTGGAGTGATAAAAAAGCGGATTAGGTTTTTCCAGCAGAAGTCTCTCCAGGTCAGGGAGTTGGTGGAGGATGACTGTGTTTCCCATGCATTCAGCACACATCCTCAGTTAATACAATGTCCAGTTCCCTTTCCCATCGTTGTCTCACATAGTCTGTGGTGTCCGTATTCAGCGATGTGATGTCATGGTACCTACAACCTTTTTTTGAATGATAACTTTCTAATAATCAATGGATCATTCAAACTTTTTTTGCTGCATTATAACTAACTATAAATAACACGGCTGAATGCTAATAGCTGGATAGAATGCAATATATAATATTGCATTCTATCCAGCTATTAGCATTCAGCCGTGTTATTTGCAATATTATATGTTCTATAACTCACAGAATCCATACCAGGCAGTTATGTTGGCACCTTGATAACAACTGTTGCTCATATATCTGTTCATATTTGCGCATGTCAGAGATTGTCTGAAAAGATAGAAGCGTTGTTTGGAAGGGACATTGACCATGTTGGCTGGGTGCTGTTTCAGAGCAATAAAACAGTCAGTAGACATCCTTTCTGGAAGGATTGAACATACGTATAACTACATAATGACCCTCATTTGGGTTCACCTTAACAGTAGAGGTGTTACGGTGAAACCAAAAACCAGAATGTTTACTATCATACTAAGTTGGGTCTTTTATATAGTTATGGCCTATTATCACACAATCAGCTCTGTTCCAATATTGCTCTATACTTGCTCTATAAAATGGCTCCCTCTAGTGTATGATAACACCCTAAACATGCTGAAGTTAAAACAATATAACAACAACAACAACAAAATCCTTCTTCTAATTGGTAACTTATCTTTTGACGTGCATATAAAGCTCTAGAAAATAGGATTAATATTATATAAATGTAGATTCTAGTTGACACACAAATACTTAGTTAGTTCCGCTTGTTTTTGTGAAAGCATAAGAGCTAATGCTGATATACAACCTCTCTGACATCATGTAGTCCAGTTGGGGCTGGGGCGTTGAAGCTGAGATAACAACGTTGGAGAACAAATGAGCCTTTAAAGATGATCGACTCCCTTGCAGAGTCATCCTCTCAGCACGATATGTACAGCCCAGAGGAAACTGTTAAGTGGTGTTTATATCAGCCTGGTGTACTTGAGGGGCAGGTTAACTTAGAGAGAGCTGTTTAAGTTGCCTGTATATTCATAATGGTAGATACGTCAGGTGGGTCTGCCTAGCCTGGGAACCAGACACATCTGCCAGATGCCCTACCTGCTCAGCAAAGACGTGTCCAAAAGAGAAATTAGGACTTAAAGTGAGAGTTGCTTGAGAGAAAGTGAGAATTAAAGGTAGCCTGTAGGTTTTAAATCAACAGTACAGGACAGGTAGAGATGAGTTCTAGGGGGCCGAGGTTGAGTGGAAGCCCTCACTGTGATTAATCCCCAACATGTGGTAATGAGAGAAGAGACCTGCAAGGAATGGGCTGTTTGAGAGTTGACTTCTGGTATGATTGGGAGGCCATGTGTAGGATGATTATTTGATGCTAATCTGTTAAATTCTTCCGTCACCAACGAGCACAGCTGTCCTTCTGTTTTTGTAGATAAGTGAAGCGAACAGCTGTGCATTGCTCTAGATCATGGAGCAGTCCAGCCTGTCATGCATGGCAGTTGTGACTAAGGATAGGCTAATGGTGTGTTAAGGTTAATGAATATCTGGAGTCACAGTATCTGATTCTTTACCACCCAAATTACTATATAGTTTATTTATTTTGATCCAGCTGTTTCTTTGACACAGATTTTTGTTATTGTAAGTACCCATCAATCAGATCCATCTATTTAGTTTGGAAGGCCTAATCATTTGGACATATTTTTTATAAGGTTGTTTCAAGTAATTTTATTGTTGGTGTATTTTCCAGTCCTATTGTAAACTTTTCCTTTCATACAACTCTCTTTTGAAATGAATAGCAGTAGTTGTGCTTGCTAATGTCTTGGTTTGTGGTTGCAGTTGTGAGGCACAGCATGCATTCCTTGCAGCTGAGCCCAACTTTGAAGGCAGAGAAGACTGGCTGTGGCTACCGCCATAAAGATAATGTCACGCCCTTGTTCTGGTCCATGCAGGTGCTGCGGAGGCGGGGCTGCCGAGGTCTCGGAGCGAATCAGCGACAGGACTAAGGGCCGGCTCCGTTCGACACGGGCGGAGCGGAGAAGCTCAGCGGCGCCACACCATCACGAATGGAGTCGATTACGGAATGGTCGGTGCACATGCACGAACACACACACACGCACACACATTACGGGTACACACACACACACACATTACGGGTACACACACACACATACATATTACGGGTACACACACACACACATTACAGGTACACACACACACACACATTACGGGTACACACACACACATACATATTACGGGTACACACACACACACATTACGGGTACACACACACACACACACATTACGGGTACACACACACTGGTTTGAACTATTGGCTAAATTCTTACATACCATGCTTTTTCTTGGTCCTTTTTTTCCCTCCAAAATAATGGGGTATTGTGTTGTACACGAGGCACGTATGGTGTTTCTCTAAAGCTTTGTTCAGACACAGAGCTAGGCAGTAAGGTGTGAGGGAGAGAGGGGAGGACGTGCAGCAAGCGACTACAGACTGGGATTAAACCCGAGCTGCTGCCGTAAGGACTGAGCCTTAATGGCACGCGCTCTACCCGCTGGGCCCCCGGGGGCCCCCTACTCATTGTCTTTTAATGAGACTTGCTGTCAAGTCTGATGTGGCTGGAGGTGATGATTAATTTGATCACACCTCATACTTTTAAAGTTGACTTCATGGGCCATGCAGTGTGGAAAGCTCATGAAGTTCCAATGTAGCTAAACCGAATACAAATAGGAGAATGGGAGAGTGCAAGCAGAATTCAAAGGCCTTAGCCTTTAGTGCTCCTCTACTCAAATTCCTATTGGTCACACACACACACTCATCCCCCCCACCCTCACATGGCCTCTCCCACCATTCCTACCCCCCCGGCTCTCATGCCACTTTTCACACCCCTCTCTCTCTGTCCCACTCTTCCTCTCTGTCCCTGCCTAGTTCCCTCATTTCCCTCCAACCCGCTATCCTGTGTTCCCTTCCTCCTTTTATTTTTCTCTAAACGCCCCCCGTCGCCCTGCGCCCCCCCCATCTGTTCGTCCGGAGAGAGAGAGAGAGAGAGAGAGGGAGAGAGAGAGAGGGAGAGAGGGAGAGGGAGAGAGAGAGAGAGAGAGAGAGAGAGATAGGGGGAGAGAGAGATAGGGGGAGAGAGAGAGAGAGAGAAAGGGAGGGAGGGCGAGAGAGAGGGAGAGAGATTGATTCCATTGGTTCTCGTCGCCCTGAGCTACTGTTCTCGTTCTGCTCCTGCTTCTCGGCTCCCTGCTGCCTCCCAGCCGTCCAGCCGGGCCACTTTGGCCCGCCACTGGACCGATGGTGGCCAGCCGGGTCGGGCCCAGGGGCCTGTTAGAAGCAGGGGCCTCGCTTGGCCAGCCTGGCCAAGCCTGGACAGCTGTCTGGGCAGCCTACACCACCGTGTTCATTCCCCTGAGCAGTAGCCTCTACAGCAGCAAGGCCCTGCATTTTTTCCTTTGGGTGAGTAAGGATAGAAACTTTTGAGAGAGAGAGAGAGTGAGAGAGAGAGAGAGAGAGAGAGAGAGAGAGAGAGAGAGAGAGAGAGAGAGAGAGAGAGA
>JAOPJO010000118.1:15126646-15138046 GCA_027123675.1 Molva macrophthalma | reverse complement strand
CTCTGGTTCCACTGCATGGTGGCTGAGACACACTTCATTTAGCTCTGGTTCCACTGCATGGTGGCTGAGACACACTTCATTTAGCTCTGGTTCCACTGCATGGTGGCTGAGACACACTTAATTTAGCTCTGGTTCCACTGCATGAAAACACAAACAACAAGAAAGAAGACGTTTTGTTTGTTTATTGTACCCAGGCATTTTTTGTATCTGTAATTTATTTGTTTGTTTGTATTATTAGATATTAGAACATATGTTTTTATTTATATTTTGTTATGTTTTTCTATGTTGTTTCTATGTTTTATGTTATATTATATATGTTGTACTGCAATTTTTTTTATATGACTTTTTTAAGAACAAATATACAAAAATACCACTTGACACTTGAGAATTTACCAAAGATTTAGTTGAATAAAAATATATTTGTTTTATTGAGTTTTATTTTCTTTCTCTCTGGACAGGAATTATTTTCTGAAGGGAGTCCGAGTCATATCAACGTTTTGATTCCTAAACTGCAAGAAGTCAATCGCTGCCTTAATGACCTCATTGCCTGCACTGAGGTGGTAAGTATTTAGAGCAAACCTTTATTTGATATAAATAACATAACAATAACAACAACATGCTCCAGCAACATGATTGGTTGAAAAAAAGCAAAAGAAAGTGCTGTGCCCTGTGCCCTGTCTGACATCAGACTTTAGATCATGAATTTAAAATCTGATTTGTGAGATTAAAGTAATACTGATTTCTCTTCTCCTCCTCTGTCAGAATCAATTTCCTACTCCTGGTGTCCAGACCAGCACCCAGCCCCCCAGCACCCACCTCCCCAGCACCCAAGCCCCTCCTCAGGCCATCCAGAGGCTGAAAGACCAGAACCGTCTGCTCACACAGGTACACATAGATCCACTCAAAGTAGCATTGAGACACCTCGATAACTCCTCCTTCCATGGGCTTTGCCATGTGACACCTTAATCGCACTGTGCTGTATTTATTCTGAGCATACACCAAAGAATTTGAGATTCAAGTAAAGTGTTAAACACCATGGTAATCATTATGTAAATACCTTATCTGGGATCCAGCAGTTGTGTTACAGCAGAACTTCTGATCCAGCAGTCCTACTACGTTATAGCAGAACCTTTGATCCAGCAGTCCTGCGATGCTATAGCAGAGCTTCTGGGAGGAGACGACACAGATCCTGGGCCAGACACCAGGACCTGAAAGGGGCGGAGTTACGGCTTATTTCGTTGCGGAGATATTATACCCAAGAGAAACTAATTTGCACGTGTGGATGAAGCTGTCAAAAGGAAATGTTAATAATAATAGGTTAAGAGTTTAACTAATGAAGTATATTCTACAGTGGCCTGTCTACATGGCGTTGATTTGAACCTTTACAGTGATTTGTCCTTGTGTTGTCTCATGTCCAGGAGGTGACGGAGAAGAGCGACCGCATCACCCAGCTGGAGCAGGAGAAGTCTGCCCTGATCAAACAGCTGTTTGAGGCCCGTGCTCACAGGGCACATGACACCAGCACCATGGATTCAACCTTCATCTAGAATCACAATCATAAGTATATGCACACCACGGTCATGCTAACTCACCAGGCAGGTATCGTATATACCACAAAGAAGACCGCTATTCCACCCATGAAATGGACGTGGTCTTGGTGGTCTGATCTGGACTGATGTTTACAAAAAAACCAGAAGCAATACTACCTAAAGGACTCCTCTACACCGACTGATTGGTCGACAGCAAAAGCAGATGTAGTTTTCCACTCCAGCACCCACCCCCTCCATCCAACGTCCCCAAAAACCACAGATTGAACTAATCTAATGCCTGGCACATGATAGATGATTTTTCATACTTAAACCACCCAGTCCTGATTCTCCAAAAACTATCAAAGAACGTGTCTTTATCGTAAACAAATATGATGGACACCCTAAAGAACTATGGCCGTAGTCATGGCCCTCCACCTCCACCTCCCCCATCACTTCAACCTCCACCTCCACCTCCACCTCCCCCATCACTTCAACCTCCACCTCCACCTCCCCCATCACTTCAACCTCCACCTCCACCTCCCCCATCACCTCCACTCCTCCGCCAAGCTGAAAGCCTGGAGTGCTGTGGTGGACTAACTACCTGGGACTTGTTGAGATCCCTCTTCTGATTCAATTAACTCTTAGTTAAGATTCAGTTAAGATTTAAGAATTAGGAAGAAAGTTCAGAATCTATTATTGCGAGTCCAATAATGCCATTGAAAAAAGCAATATGGTCGAACGATTTAATTGGAATTGTGTATGTTACCGGATTTGTATTGCTGAATGACTAAATTTGCTTGCTGTGAAATATTAACAATGTTTTTTTGGTAAAAAATCTTCATTCCAGGTACTTTTGCGAATGTATTTTTCATTATTCAGTCTATTTGTATAGTTAAGTGGCTTCCATTTTCCCGATGTGAAAGAAAAGAGAAGACAGAGGCCCTATGCTGGAATGTTATCTGTTTACAAAAGGTTTCATCACTATAGCTGCATGTTTAGTTAGTCTAACGGAGACATTAAATAGATATCAAGATACATGTTTTACCAAGGAGGTCGCGAAGAAGATAGGAAAGAAGTTTGCACGTAGAATGGACTTAAAGAGGATACTAACAACATAGTATTCACTGAATGTGGTGGAGCCCTTCCCTCTTTTCCCAGATGGTGACCATTTTGGCCACCGGACGTGAGTGGGAAGCTCAGATTAAAGGGCTGTACAGGGTCGGCTAAACAGAAAGGACTCCTTGGTCGCTAGGCTTTTCAGTGGCCGTGTGATGTCAATGTTGTGTGTGCCAATGGTGGCTTTCCTGTGTAGGTAATAGGACTCATTTTCAAAGTTAAACATGATATTAGGGGGCGAGACAAAACTTAAGAGTTATGTGATTCGCTCCTCTGGGAGACGACTGGAGTGTTCAGGGGAGGCAGCTGGGGTCTCATCCAGAAGATTTGTTGCTCAAATGTGAAGCCCGCCCTCCGAGACTCTGATCCAATCACACAGGAAAGGTTTTAGAGAAAGTAAATTAACAAGTTAAAAAAGTGCTTTTTCACTTCATAAAGCGGCAAATGTTCACGTCTTTTGTAATGCTCTTTGAAAGCCTTTGGCGTGTAGTGCATGTTTGGGTCCAAAATATGTAATATTGTGAAGAAATTCATGCATTGAACGCTTGGAGATTATGTCTTGGCTCAGAATTTCTTT
The DNA here is from genome assembly GCA_027123675.1 of Molva macrophthalma. Classification (NCBI taxonomy): domain Eukaryota; kingdom Metazoa; phylum Chordata; class Actinopteri; order Gadiformes; family Lotidae; genus Molva; species Molva macrophthalma. Next base: position 15,134,824 of record JAOPJO010000118.1, on the reverse strand, counting down.
ATTAAAAGGTTCCCCATAACAATTAATGCTCCAATAAATAAATGGGTTAAGGTAAGGGTTAGGCTACAAAACATTTAGGGTTAGGGTTAGGCTACAAAACATTTAGGGTTAGGGTTAGGCTACAAAACATTTAGTTATACAGATGTTTACAAGTGGGAACATTTTTAAATTGTAAACGGGAGGAGGAACGATGTTCAAATGTTTGTATGGACCTTTATGGTACGGGTGGGATGTCTACAGCATGTGAAAAGCTGAGTGCTGTACTGCGTTTACTTTTGTGATTGTTTGATTGTATGCCCGTGATTGTCTTGCTAGGTTACCTGACTTGTGAATGCAACCCTATCCTCTCTACGCGCTCCGTTCAAACTGTATTTCAGTTTCCAACAAACTAAAATAATAAAGGAGACAAAATGGCACTCCTGTACTCCCTCTGCTGTCCGTTTTTTATAACCAAATGTCATAACATATTATAATACATATATAAAATATATATTATAATACATATGTTCCTTTACTTTTCATTTACATAGTACCAACAGTTTTGCACAGGATTTGTTTAAGCTATGAGTATCAGTTGGACTGCTTTTAGTAAAAATACAGTATGTACAAAAATGAATCTATGTTTATATGAAAGCGTATGGCTCATTCCGTCCAGTTCCTTGTTTGTGTGACCAGCTTGTTTGAGGAACTAACTACTAACTATCTAACTAAACAGCTTGCTAGAATAACCGCATGAAACCTCACCGTTTTAAACAGAGTGAATAGCAGAAGAGAAAACGCTGCAGTATATTGTTAATATGTAGCTTTTCCATAAGAAGAATTATGTCATCTTCGGTGAGTCTTTCGTTAGAGAGCGAGAGAGTGAGAGACAGCAGAATCAGTACAACAAATACTAATAGTAATATAATATAGAAATGGAAATAACAAATAAATAAATACACAAAAATAAACTATCAACTGAACAATAACAAATACATCTGTATAAAATAAACATCTACTTTTGTCTTTAGGTGATAATATGTTATAGTACAATGTGGGGATGAAATGCAAAGATGATTCAGACCTTATCGTAGATTCATCTGAAAAAGCATTCCGTAATGTTTAATATTTCCATTTATGGGCATCCTTTGAACCTGACACCAACACAAACATCTTCACTCCCAGCCAGTAACTAAATCTAAATCATGTTTCAGCTAAACACAAACCTATTGTAACATAAACACACATAATATAGAAAATCAGAGATAACAACCAAATCAAATATCAAAACACATAAACTGTGTTCTGAGAAATATTTACTCAGTTTACAATCCTATTCCACAACCTATTCCATTTATTTCTGTCGATTTTGTACAGACTCCACGGACATTTGCACATGGACGATTTGCATACAAACGACTATTGATGTTATTTTTATGCATTTTAAACAACCACGCACTATATAGGAAAGGGTAGAAAGGGAAAAAAGTGTTTTTACATTATATCCCTCTGAAAGAAAAACAATACATTTACACCTACTTTTAATTTAAATACTGAAATTAGCAGCATTCACTACATTCACTACAGAAAATGTTAACAATAGATTACAAAGGAAAACATTTAGATTACAAAATACAAATTAGTTTAAAACAATGACAGCTAGCCACTTCAAGTTGACCAAAGTGTACATTGGGGTCTCTGCCTTATTTACCACCTGTTGTTACATCACCCCCGACCAGATGCCATATCTCAAAATCAAGGGCGCCTTGTGTAACAGAAAACACTTTGTTACATACACATTTCAGATGTGGATCAACTGATTGCATCAGTTGTTTACCACCAAATTTCCATTAGGCTCTGATGCTTTGTTGCATCACTGCCAATCGGAGTGAATGGATAACGGTGTGCCGTTACATGTCCTACAAATCCTTCAACCACATTTTATTTTAATTCAAGTCAGTTCTCCTGTTCTCTTACTTCCAGTCCAAATGCATTTTTACACAATAAATGTTAAAACATTATTGATCAATATATTAGATGTTTTATGGAACTTCATTCATTTCTTCATTCAGTCCTGTTGCGTTGGACCTGGGGGCCGAGCAGAGGCGGGGCTGCTCCACCCTCCACCTAGCGTTGTGATTGGCTGAGCCGGATCAGTGGCGTGTCGGATGATCATCAGTGGAGGGTCCCTGATATCTGATGGTGTAGGTGGAGGTAACAAGCTTCTTAGCCCATCAGAGAGTTGTCAGAATAGCCACAGACTCAGTGGAACCAATAGTGGACCAGACCTTCACTTCAACAGGCAAGTGTCAAATCCCTTTTTTGCATGGCATAATACTATTGAACCTGTTTTCATAGACCTTTCATTAAAGATCATTTTTATATTTATTATATATATCAACGAATTACATTACTCTACATTAATAATACGATATGTAGTATATATATATATATATATATATATAGTTTTCTATAGGCTTCTGCATTGTGTGGAGATTATGAGATATTAGATTGTGACCTTGTGTAAACTTATGAAGGCACTAGACTTATGGACTGGACACAATATAGAGTGTTTTATAGAGTGTTTGTGTTTGCACGGACACATAAATGACCTATGCAAACCATTCTGATATGACACTTGCATAGATAGGATATGAAACAATATGAGTTTTGTCTTTCTTGTGCTGAGCTAAGTGGAAATATGAAGTCATACAAAATTTGTTTAGAGATCGGAAATAGATGAACTTCTGAGTGTTAAACCACAGTACAAGTTCCTCTTAGGTCACTCCTCTCCTTTGTGCTTTCATAATCTTGTCTGTTCCGAAGAGCGGTAAGCGCAGGATATTAAGACAGCCGAAGAAATGTCACGATCTCCGGAAGCTGATCGTGAAGATAAACTCTTCAAATCAAGGAAGACGGTTCATTTGTTTAGAGGACATTAGTGCAAGGTACACAGTCAGTATCTGCTTGTTGGTTTCCCTCTGTAAACAACCCGGCTTGAGCGTATTCTTGTGTCGCTTTGGGTCATACATGTAACATGGATGATGTTCTCATCTCCCAGACGGAGCCTGCTGTTGAGGCAGCCTACGAGGTCATCATGTCTCCTACCTTCATGGATTTGGTCCACATCAACTCCACGATGATCTTCATCTCCCAGAGACCCCTCAACGACAGCGATCTGGAGAAGACGGTGTACGAGAGCTGCCGAGAGATGCCCTCCGTCATCATCTGGTACCTGGGCCTCCAGTTCATCAACATGTTCCTTGGCATCCCGGCCAACCTCATGGTGCTCTGGCTCATCCACAAGAACAAGGGGGACTCTTCCACCTCTGACATCTTCATCTTGCAGCTGGCCGTGCTGGACGTGTTCTTCTGCCTGACGCCGCCGTTGGAGCTGGCCAACATCGTGTACCTGACGTCCAGCGTGCCCTGGTATGTGCTGCGCTTCTTCTACGGCATCAAGGACACCTCTCCGCTCTTCCTGGCCTGCATCTGCCTGGACCGCTACATGGCGGTGCTGCACCCCATCACCTTCACGGAGCTGAAGGATCGGCGCCACCGGGCCATCCTGGCCACGGCGGTGTGGCTGGTGGTGCTGGCGTACGCCGCCGCCAAGTGCAAGGGTGACATCCCCGACTTTGATAAGGTGTTCACCGTCATCATCCTGGCCACCTTCGCCTTCATGGTGTTCTGCAACATCGCCATTCTCTGGGCCCTGAGGCAGTCGGGACCCGGCCGAGACGAGATGCACCCGGTGAAGAAGCGGGCGTTCAAGATGGTTCTGATCATTTTGGCAATTATCGTGTTCAACTATTTCCCACCTGTGGCGCTCTTTCCTTTCCGGGCGTACTATACGAAAGACGTGTTTCGTTGCTATATTCATTATCTGGCGTTTGGTTTGATGGACTTTAGCAGCAGCATTCAGCCGGTGCTCTACTTGTCCAAAGATAAGCTAGTGCTGAGCCTGGCCCTGTGCTGCAAGAAGAACAACAAAAGCAGGATATTTACCAGCAACACCACTCAAACTGGAGTGTGAGGAGACGCTTCTGCTGTCGGTTACTCAATGTGTGACTTTTTGTGTGTGGAGTAATGTCACGTGGTGTAAGAAGTTGAGGAAATCGAGGAAAGCCAGACCTGTAAATAAAAGACGTAGATGTGTGCTTATTGACACTATGTGGTAATATTCTGAAAGCACGTAGTGAAATGTAATAAAATGGTTTCCACTTTTGTGTCGATTTAATACAAATAAATGCTATGTAAATGTTATGGACACCTGCTTTTCTTATGAAATAAAAAGTATGAATCGAAAATAAATAAAACTTCTTAGTTAATACTTTTGTAGTATTATTTTAATCAGGTCATAGAACACACAAAAGTAAACAAACAATAAATCCTTAGTAGCAAAAGAATATTTTAAATACACATTAAGGCATATTAACCAATTGCCAGTAGCCCTATAATCATAAACATATTTCTCATCAGTGTTTTAGTGGAGCCCATGTAATACAATGTACAGTATAAAACAAACCAGAAGCAGGACAGCAGTAACAGTATGGCTTGCAAAAACATTACTGAAAATGAACCAGGGCTGTTCAGTGTTTTATCGAAATACGATATATCGCTACGAATACAACTTTAAATCTTGGTTCAAGCATGACCGCGAATAATACATTCTTCCTTAGTCAGTTTAACAGCGCTGACGGCGGTGCTGTCAAAGCTATGTACAGCAACGTAATTGGACTATCAGTCAAATCAATAGAACATCTTTTCAAACATTTTTGCCTTTGTGTCTCCTGAAAATACTAATCCATCTTGTCCAATCAGTGAAATGTATCTGGGCCTTTTTTAATTTCCAAATGTTCCCGTAAAACAATCTGTTTAACAAAAACTATATTAAAGACCTATATATCATTTAACATATTGCAATTCTTTCATTTGCTTTTGAAATGGAATATCTGCAATGCTTTTGGATGCTGATCTAATAACTAAATGTGCTGAAAGCGACCAAAACATTTTTTGAATCACAAAGAGTAGAATAACAATAATTGCATTGATAAATATTGCGCAACCTTTGAATCACAGCAAGGATTTGACAACAGTGTATTGCACAGCACCCCCCCCCACCCCACAAGCATTCCTCTTTTTCCTCAGGCGCTGGAGAAGACAAACCATGTCCCACAGTAAGGCTCCTCTCTCACTGACCTCCAGCGCCCCCCGCCCCCCCGGCCTGGCTCCTCTCCCCCCCGGCCTGGCTCCTCTCCCCCCCGGCCGGCCCGCTGTGCGTCCGCAGGTGTTTCTTGAGTGATGACCGGTCCGTGTAGGTCTTCCCGCAGGCGCTGCACAGGAACACCTTCTCCTTGGTGTGCACCAGCTCGTGTCTCTTCAGGTGCCCCGAGCGGCCGAAGCTCTTGCTGCAGTACGAGCAGCCGTACCCCTTCTCCCCCGTGTGCGTCCGCAGGTGCAGCTTGAGGCTGCTTGCCACTGTGAACTTCTTGCCGCACTCTCCGCAGCTGTAGGGCCGCTCCCCCGTGTGCATGCGGGTGTGTATGGTGAGGTGTCCCGCCTGGCTGAAGGTCTTCTTGCACAGCTTGCAGCCGTACGGCCGTTCCCCCGTGTGCACGCGGTGGTGGGTCTTGAGGTCGCCCAGGCCGTTGAAGCGCTTGCCGCACTGGGCGCAGCAGTACGGCTTCTCCCCCGTGTGGATGCGCTCGTGGATGCGCAGGTTGCCCGCGTTGCTGAACGTCTTGCCGCAGGCGCCGCAGCCGTACGGCCGCTCGCCCGTGTGCGTCCGCAGGTGCACCTTCAGCTGGTTGTGCTCGTTGAAGCGCTTGCCGCAGTACGCGCAGGAGTACGGCCGCTCGCCCGTGTGCACGCGCTTGTGTATACGCAGCTGGCTGGGGTGGGCGTAGGACTTGGTGCACAGGGTGCAGCCGTACGGCCGCTCGCCCGTGTGCGTGCGCCTGTGCGACTTGAGCAGGTCGGCCCGGCCGAAGTGTTTGCCGCAGAAGCCGCACGCGTGGCTCTTGTTGTCGCCGCCGTGCGCCTCGAGGCGCGCGGTGAGGGCGGGGGCGCGGTCCAGCACCCTGGGGCGCACGAGGCCGTGCGGGAAGTTGTCGGGGCTCTCCGGGAAGTCCGGCAAAGCGGAGGAGGGGGCGGCGGCGGGGACGTGGCTCTCCCCGGCGCCTGGCGCCGAAGCCGCTTCCTCTCCGAGCCCGCGGGGGTTTATCACAGCAGCCATCGAGCGTCCCGCTGTGTCTGGATAACGGTCTCCGTCCTCGCCGTCGCTGTGCGGCGCGTTCCCGTTGATTTCTGCCTTGATAAAATGTCCATCCTTGATCTCACGAATTCCCTCTGCGTAGTCCACTCTGACCTCACCTTCACTACCACTGGAGTCCTGCTCCAGGTCGGAGGACGTCGGCAGAGATGTGTATGCGTCATGAGTACCGTGATTTACGTCTGGACTACCGTGAGTTATGCCGGGGATGTCAGGCTTAATGGATCTCACGGTTAAGTTGACTGGGGATGGGGGCTTGGACAGATCAATTGCGCTGCTGTTCTCTAGGTCGGGTTCTGTTTTAATGGACAACGTGGCATCGGGTACGTTATCGCCGGGTTCCACTGTCATTTCTTCAGACTGCAGTGGATAATGGTTTGGTCCTTTACTTTCTCTCATCTTGTCTTTATGTTTCCTCCTGGAGCTCTTCTTGTCACTGCTGCGTATTGACATTTTGAAAGTATCCTGAGGAGTCGTCATGGTGCAGGCATTCCTGTTTGATGCGGAGTAAGACCCGACAACCTCTTCATCACTTGGGTCTGTGGAAATATACATTCAACAATTATTGGAGGAAAAAAACCTGTCTATAACAGTCCATTACAAATGAATATAAAACATTTCGGAGAAAACAATGAATAGAAAATAATGTAACGTTAGGAGAAAACAACAGACTGTGCAGGTTATCCACAAAAGGTCAGAGAAAGACTGTGCGATGAAATAGTAAACTTAGCAAAAACAAGTACAGTATTGAGATCTTTCCAATATTCCAACACTACCTGCTAGCGGACACTCGGTATTGTTTTTTGTAAACAACATTCGTCTCAGGTCTTCGTTTTCAAATTCAATTCGTTGTATTTTCCCCTGATACTCCGACAATGTCCTGTCGACGGAATCCAATATGTCGTTCACCGTGGCCTTGAAAATCTCATTTAACGACGATTCCAAAAACATTTTGAGATCTTTAAATGTGGTCATGTTTGACCAATCGTTGTTTCATAAAAAATAAACAACTGTACGGTTTAAATACACCGGTACGGATCTGCAAAAGGGGGTGTGTGCGGTGTTGCCTCCGTGTACGGAACAAACAAAGCGAATACGGTCGCTTGAAAGTGACGTCAGCACTGGGTTGTGTTCTGGTGCCACATGGTCGCTACCGCCCCCTGTGGATCTGGTGGGTTCATCTGCGTCAGAGACAACGACAAGTGAACATCGGGGTCCATGGAGGGAAAACCAAAACAATGATGCTAACCCTCACCCAAGCATTGTAGCCCTGGCTAATTGAAGGTAATTTCGTTAAATTGCTAACGTTATATCAAAGATTTACAAAATTCGCTTTATTTTATCCATGGAAACACGCTGTAAAGAAACACTCGCTGAATGTTTATTTATGTGCGTTTCGAAATCGCTAATCTGCATGCATTTGAGCATGATGGTCTGACTTCTATGCAATGCCCGGAATGACTCCTAGCTTTCCTCGAGATGGAATAAAATATAATTGAGCCAAGTGCTTGGTTAGGAGTCGAACTGGGATGATTTCTGGTTTTACTACGTCATCCTTGGTGTCAATTTCAGGAATGAGGTAGAGCCACTACTCTGGCTTGACTTGTAATGCTTTTCAGGACAGGGGGTGTCGGCCTACTGTGCTCTCAGGTGTCTCGGAAGCTCCTCACCTACACGCCAATCACAACGAGCCTTTTCTTGCATTTTTTTGTTGTCATTTCCAGCTTTCTTCCCCCTTTTGCCCCTCCCTTACCTTATGTTTACTCCACAGGCGGATCAGAGTAACAGTGAAAGAAAAGGAAGCAGATGTCTTATTGCGATCTTTCCTAAACAGTAGCAAAAGTGGACCAGACAAACACACACACACACACACACACACACACACACACACACACACACACACACACACACACACACACACACAC
>JAOPJO010000118.1:14595287-14609397 GCA_027123675.1 Molva macrophthalma | reverse complement strand
TGTGTGTGTGTGTGTGTGTGTGTGTGTGTGTGTGTGTGTGTGTGTGTGTGTGTGTGTGTGTGTGTGTGTGTGTGGCGACGTGGCTGGCCATTGCCAGGCTGTAACCACCAGGGGCCTAACAGCTGGCCTAGATGAGCAGCAATGAAGACGCCTGCACACACAGACCCTACCTCCTCCATGTCTCCACGACCCACAGGGATCATGGGGGTAGCTCTAGTGTCTAGACTGTATCGATTCCACAAACAAAGAACAAAACATGAAAATACATCATCACAAAAAAGGACAAAAGGACAAAAAAGTAATGCACAAAAACATTACCCATTGAGAAGGAGTTGAATGACGTTACAAGTAAAATGCATACAGCACAATCAAAACATTGCATAACATCCCTAAAATTGGTATATCTTATATATAAAAATGTAATACTACCGCAAACTTTGCAAAGAAAACATAAAACAAACACAAGCCCGTTCGTTTATCGATCCATAATATCCACAAGAGGGCACTGCCGGCCTTGGAGCTGATCACTTGATCATGTATATAGTTTCCTGCAATAATGTACCCATTTCTGTACCTATGTTTGCTCACTGGCTAAAACAGTCACGAGCCAAGGGATTTTTGCGGAGAGGGTAAGATTCTTCTGTATCTTGCAGCGGATTAAAAATACTGAAACGGTACAGCTGAAAGGCATAATCCTGTTCAACCCATTGACTGTAGCTAGTGGCTTGCTTGCTTAGTTTCCAATTTCCTCTGATGATGCATTACACAGAAAGAAATGCATTTCAATTTCTTGACAGACATTTGTACGAAAGATTGAAATAACTGATTTTCTCAAAAACACAAAAACAAGTCTTGCCAAGTTACGTGCTGCCTAGAACACCCTCCAATACATGGAAAAACACTATGTAGACCAATGAAAGTGTACATCTATCTAAAATGCAATAGTTTGTTTTACTTTCCATGTTCAGTTTAATTGGCTAGATATGGTAACTGGTAAGACATTATTAACTGAGCATTAAAAGAAAAAACAGTGTTCTTCATTTAAACAGTCGGTTACACCCTTGGCATAATGCAAACAAATGAGCTTTATAAACAATATTCTAACACCTTTTTCCTTGTCAAAGAGTGTGATGCACATCAGGCATGTTTTACTGAGGTCTTCTTGCTGCCTGCCACTTCAGCCATGAATAATTTGCACTATGTAGCCTCACAGGACATTGGATTGGTTAGGAAATGTCAAACTCCTTATCATCCAAACTTCCCCATGGTTTCCCCAAGACTTTTACTGAGCATGTAGAAGACTGAAGTGCAAAGGCGCAATTTTCTCAGTACTATTAAGATTTTCTTTGCTATTTATTGCTAGAGATTTTAAAGAGAAACTGGCATTATTTTAGCAAAGCAGTTGGTAGAATTGTTCTATTCCAATCTCATATACTTCCTCCCTATCAACTACTCCAACTAAACAATCAGTCACCAGAAACCCAGTCAATTAACAGACTAAATTGATAACGACTCAATAACCTACATGTTTGCTTGAATCCTAAACAAACATTTCACAATTGTTCCTTTGACGCAATTCCTACGATTTGCATCTTTTTCTGCCCTTGGACCTTCAACCTCCATCCTACGATGGTTTAAATGAAACCAAATTGGTGCACATAATAAGATAACATCAGTCTATCCGTTGAAGCAACATCATAACTTCCGAAGGATAGTCACTCATTAGTAAATTTGTTTAATCTAAATATCTAGATAACAATGGGGTAATTTTCAGTTTAATAGTGTGGCTGGTCCAACAACATTGACATGTTACTTTTAACTCAGTCAAACTTAATATAGACCAATACACTAATATCAAAGTTCTTCTAAAAACCGTTACACTGCATATTTTTTTCCATTGTTAGGTTAATGACTGGATCACAACATGATCATTATTGCTTTGTGTATTTAAAACATCACAATTTTAGTAAGCAATCCCCGCAAATGGACATGGAAGTATTACAACTTCTCTGTCCTTCGACCATCAACCCCCAAATCCTATGCTCACTTCCTATTTCTTGTGTCAGTTCCAGTGGAGGGCAGGAAGTAAATGAGGATCACTACCGTTTAAAATAAAAACACTTTTCAACAGCACTTTCGTTTCCTCAATCCGATCCAAAACATTTACCGGTAATCACGCACAGGAACAGAACATTAATGCCTACATTACGTTTAATGGTATGGTTTATTTACCTGCCACTTTACTGAGACAAAAAAATCCATGATATTTCTTATTAAAGGGTAAGTAAACCGCAAAATCACCTTTTCCAGTTAAAAAAAAGTTAGATATTTTTTACTAAAATGTATTAAGTTGATGTGAAAGTTTACTCCAAACTTTCACATCAATTCTACATCTACAGCTTATCAAAAGAAATTACACTTTATTAGTTTTACCTATTGATGTGCCCTAAGGAGGAGATTATTAGGATTTACATTAATTATTGTCTATATTAACGTGTGTACGACTTAAGATACTAAAATACGATTACTACTACCATAAGTCTACAGTCTAACATGCAGGCTAGTAAAGAAGCCACAAGGTCTTGAACCTGATCCATTGTATAAGCAGAGAGAGAGAGCCCCACCATACTGTACAGTGCATGAGGCACCTGGGTGAGAGGCCAGATGCAGGACAGGTCTTTGCTTGCCCAACAGTGCCTCTGTCTTTCTCTCAGGCGGCTGCAAGTAAAGATCTAAACCTGCCGAGTGAGAATGATCATGGCGCTGGTTAGCCTAGCCTAGCCTATAGCTCTAGCCTAGTCAGTCCCATGCTAGACTCACCAGGAAGAGCTAGGCAACTGCAAATATCTTTGAGCATGTGCTGACATTGTCCTCAGCTTGTGCTGTGACTCACATCCCCTTTTATAGCTCATCCTGCTAAACAAATCTCTGTTGGGGGGGGGTGATGGTAAATACAGCTCCTATTACACAAAAATGGGAATCAATTTATGGATCATTATTGGTTTTTTTTACTTAAAGGAATGGTGCCAGCTAGAACTCTGTGGTAAGATGTGGTGTTTGGTGACGTACAATTAACTTATTTTACAATTTTGTGTCACATTCCACTTTGCCACGGACAAACTCGAGTCACGCAGAGATATTGTGGCCGTATTTACAATGGGATTTATTGGAGAGTGTCTTTAAAACGCTGCAGCATCGACCTTAAGTATCAGATATCGGTTTCATCCTATGACAACAACTTAGGGGTTCTGTTTTAGAAGCATCAGAAATTCCACTTTTGCAGTACACAAAGAATAAGTAATGAGTAAGATCAGTACTTTTTAAAGATACACCGATTATCTTAACGCCAACTCCTACACAGCTATTCAGGCTATGTTGGGGAAGTTGCCATAAGCTCCAGCTCTGACTGGCATAAAGACTGCTCCCGTTATCTTAACAAAATAGTCTAGTGAGTAAAAGTATTGCAATAGCACAGCTATTGGCAATACTGTAGTTGATAGTCAATTTCAAAGGACACCTAGACTTGTGTAATGTCTAGTGTAATGAAACCCCTTGAGAGCACTACTCAGAGGAACATTAACACACCAGCAATAAAGAGCCAGACTTTAAGAGGTTATTCCGTATATAGTAATGCATAAGGATCAGAAGCTTTCACTTACCATGCACAGTAAAAACATTACAATGGTGAGGCCCATGGCGTGATGATTCCCTCTTCCCGCTCTTGATGAAGGCCGGCAGACTGGGTCTCCTCTGGTCCCCGACAAACTTCCCCGGCTGCTGCCCCATAAGGGCAGGGTGCCAGGCGGCAGCCGGGACTCCAACCTGCCCTCCTGCTCACAGTCTGACAGGCACTAGGCCCAGGAGGGGTTCTGGGGAAAACCAAAGCCCCCTTCCTTGGCTGGGTCTAGGCTCTCCTGGAGGTCCGGTTAGTGAGGGTCAATCCTGCAAGTTGTGGTTGTACTTCTTTAATCAAACATTAGTGGCATATGGAGGAGAGAGGTCGACCGACAGTCTTTGCATCTGGGAGAAAGACCATCCAGGTTCAGGGATGATGTCCGACACGACCGCTGTGTGCCTTTCGAAGAGTGCAAATGCATTCAAGCTCTTTGGAAAGACTGGGATGAGCGTAAGGTAGATTTGAAGGCCTGTTCTCCATAGACATGGCTTTTGGGAAATAAGACCACAGTACTTTGGAACAATGTTGAAGTATAGCCACAGTAAACGAAAGGCCAATTACCAAGCAATAACCATCAGTGACAGAATAACAGCTACAAGAGTGCAACTGCTACTGCTTCCACATTATCACATTTAGGTCCACATTCTGCAATGTTGCACGCTGGTTCTAAATTGCCCATGGTTGCCCAGGTTTTTTCCTACTGGATCTAGCGTTGTTCTTTACTTTTCTCTCTATAATCAATACAATATACCTGTCAAACTAACTGATTTTGCTAAACTTCTGCATAGCAGATCATACTATCAAATGTAAAGAGTTTGGCTGATTGGCAAGTATGGCATTCAGGGTTGTGGACTTAATAACTATAGCTTCTTAATAAATAATCCTGGAAAAAACACTACATTAAAGACAACGATATCTCTGCTCGCTATATCAAATCGCTGTTGAAAGTGATCACATAATCTGAAGTGCCCACTGAACTTGTAAAACATTTCATAACATACAGTAAAGTTAGTTCTTAGGACTGACTACACAATTTGAAAAGACCATTAAAAACCAAGCACTGGTTTACATTATTGCCAAGTTGGCTACTTAGGGCTAATCATGGAGATAGCAATATAAGCTAACGTTAGCTGGTGGTGTGCAGCGCGACACAATTTAAATGCACTTCGGAACAGTCAACAGTTGGTTACCGATGGGTTACTACCAAGACATCGTAGACTGTCTTGTATCGCACAACGCACTTCAACCCTTGGAACATGTCAGCATCCCGTAATGAAGAAGCGGTGTTGATCTGTCCATCCAACACAAGCGTTCAATTAGTTTGCAAACTTCCGTATCCACTCTTTCCGTCCTGCGGAGCCCCGGTCCCGTGCACCAGGACCCAGGCACAAATCACGGTTACGGCTCGGGGGGAACCGCTCTCGAGTCAGCTACAGCGCTGTATGGCCAGTTTGTGCAAAACGTTCCCCACGTATACAGTTGGCGAACTATTCTTGAGAACCCTCTCGGGTCTTAAAGGTATTCATTCGACTCACGTGTAAATAACAGAGATAAAGTTTCGCCGAATAGTTGTCGCTAGGGCCGCCATATTTCCATACGCAAGCTGGTTTAGAAAATATGTGGGTGGGGCTACGCTCCACGTCACAGAACGTGCGTGGGCTAGTACCTTGTGCGCCTGGCTCGCAGCGTGAACATTTTTGTTAGAACATTGGAATCCTTTGGATCCTGGGATTGCATCAATGATTGGATTTGCTCCCTGACATACAGTGACCAAGTAGACATTTTGGATGCAACAAAATGGCAAAAAATTACATCAAATCGTTAATTTGTAAATATATGCCCCTGGTTATCAAAACAAACAAGCGATTCCGATATTGAGTAATATTTAGGATAAACTGATTTCTGTAGGTTGAAGATGTTGGATAACACTTCGCAAATGCATTTAATGAAAAACAGATTTATTGCTTACAAACAAATCAGGAAATATGAATCGGTTTTATATATGAAAAATTTCATAAAATAAAAAAACTACACGGTGCATATATTTTCATAAATTATCCTGCCAAACTGTATATCCTTGAAAACTTTTGGTCATCAACTCAATTCAGCACATCTTCATGTTGAATTGGAAGGAAGATTCATTACTGGCCATCTTGGGTTGAGTGGTTTCCTAATCTCAGAATGCAGACAAGGCTTGTTTGGGGACAATTAATCTGAGGGATGATGTGGGCAGAGTGTCAATGTTTTAACCCTCGTGTTCGACTAATTTCTGCTGTGTCATCATCACTATCTCCTCCATCACTTCTGGTTTCAAGATGTCCTTGACCTGGGAAGACAAGTAAACATGATAGCGCATTTAGGTGATCCAAACTTAAAAAAAAAATAAAAGAATATCATGAATATGATAAAAATCATGTCATTATGGGTACAATTTTGTTTTAACATTTTTGGTACACAAAAAGTGGATTTATTTTCATTCAAATTCGACAAGTGAGTGTTGGCTGCTTCACCTGCTGTGGAAGAGAAACCTCATAGCAGTAGAGAACACTGGTGTCATACAGGAGAACCTTGTGTGCCGACAGCGCCAGGAGACAGTTCCTCAGCCGTGAGATCACCTCCCGGTCAGACAGGGAGATGGGCTTAAAGGAGGAGAACACAAAAGGACATGAAAAGATTTAAACTACTAACCCTAAACTACTGCATGTACTGGCACAGATGTGAAATTTACTGGCGGATACCAATATTGTATTATATTTAATTTGTTACAAAGTCATGACATCATCAACATATATCTGTATATATCATATATCTTTTTCTTTACGTATAAACTCATCCGCATGGGACGAAAATGTTTTTTAATGAAAAAGCAAGAATGTTTTTACGCCATCTACCGATAACAATATTACAAACCGATATCAGCCATCTGAACATCAGTGTATCTCAATGTAAAAACCAAACATTTTGGTCCCACTACATGTCAATAACATTGGAACTACTGCTATTTAATTATACATTCTTGGTTTTGCTTGCTATTATGCAATGACTTGTCATTGTTGGTGCTTCACAGGTCCATTTCTCACCTCCAGGCTGGTGAAGAAGCCCCCGGCCTCCTCGTCCTGCTGGCCCGGGGTGGGGTACAGCCACACAAAGCCATTGTTGCCCAGGATGATGGAGGCTCCGCAAGGAAGGTGGTGGAAATGGGTCTTCTGTCTTTTAATCAGCGATGGAGAGATCTGGACAAGCACTCCTTGTCCCAGCTAACGATGAAGAGAACATGACAATTATTTGGTTCTTCTTTCATTTGATATATTCAAACAAGGTCTAATTAGATTTACAGTGACTCAATAGTAAATCAGGGTTCCTTTACATTCAGGGTTGTCTGTATGGAAAATCTTACTCACATGCCATTTTACAAGAGAGAACCATGAATACAAAAAAAAGAAAATCATAGTTATAAACATCCAAGTTGGATATTAATCTAGAATATCCATATTTGTGGGAATTTGTATTGAGTTCCACTCATGAATGTATTAATAAAAAAAACAGTTTGTATCATGCCAATTCATTTGTGGATTAATTCAATTACAATATTCAATAATTACTGTACTGTATAATTGCAACAACTTACTTTTCCATACTTTAAACTTCGAGTGTGGAGCAGCAGTGCTCCGTCTGCATAGACTGACTGCACCTCTGCCTGAAGAACGAACAGACAAACCAAGCAAATATGATGCTGAAGCCAGGTGCTGTAACGATCAGCAGCATACACCTATACAAGTACAGCATGACAACTTTAACAGTACATTGTATACTACTATATCATATTGTGGTTTATAATGAATGAACGGGAGGTTACACTGATGAGATCTCCTTCCTGTAGATATGCTCTCATGGTCAGCTCATCCTCTGCACATCTTCTTCTCTGAAATGAATAAATAACAGCAAGACAACGATGACATCGATATTTTCTCCAGCCCAAGCCCGCTTGGCCAATTCTGCTCCCCAAGCTCACAATATAGACTGTTTAATGTTCTGGCTATTCATAAAAATGCTGCCTCTAAATCAATGACACCGGTACAGTAATGCATATGTGCTTTACAAGTTAAGCAACTAACCAGCTCTCCACCAGGCAGATTGACCGACGACAACAGGAGAACTGAATCCAGCCGGGAATTTGTCTCCACCTTCCACCGTTTCTGTTGCACCTGAAAACACATTTTCAAACAACACTTTGACACAGGACATCGTTAAAATTAGCAACTCGACTGTTTAGTCTCCCAAATCGGTAATACTAGAAGACGGCAGGCCAGCAAAAGAAATGGTGAAACAGACGATACAGATATTTGCTCGTGTGAAACCTACCAAAGAAAATACATCGGTAAGTGGGCCAACCTGGTCCCATATAATGTAAACATCTCAGCTGAAGTTGCTAAACACCCTAGCCTCTACAAATAAAGTTAACGTTAACACGTATAAACAATCAAATTAAGGTAACACTTTTGACTTTATATTTGTTAATAACGTGTAGTTTGCTGCATATCTTAAAGCGACACGTTAACTTTTCAGACGTCATAGGGATGCACAGCAGGTGAAAGCCCTGAATTGATACCCCTTATATTATACAGAACCTTTCACGTTAGTGTCAGGTCTTGACGATATCATTTCAGATAGTAAATAGCTTTTAAATCTCCTCCTCCGCTGCCATTGTTGTAGTCCGATTATGAATGTGAATAATATCCTGTACAAATAAGTAATTCAATAAGCCTTCAGTTGCAATTGTTCCCCACTACTCCTGATTTTAGAAACAACCTGTTACGTGATGATACACTGTGTGTTTTGCAAGTGTGCTTGACAACACTTCCCCTTTAGCTAATAACCTATATGACCATATATGCATCAAAATAGGTGATACACAAAATAAGTAACAGTGGACAAAAGGATCAACTCTACCATTTAGGCCTTACCTTGGACTTCTCAGTCCCTGGGGGGGAGGGGGGGGGGGGTCATCCGTGTGTCTGAAATCTCAAACATATGACAGATGGGAGGACTCAATAATGCCCATCCTCTTCTCCACCTCGTTTGAGCGTGAAGTGAAAGGATATTGATCCTGTATTCTGCAGTTTGTTTTCTTACTCCCAGAGGAATGATTTTGGCTCTATTGAGTGGAGGGAATTTGCGTGGCTTGTCTACCCAGTGCATCAATAACACTTTTCATTTGCTTTTTAAAGTTACGATTATGACAAATGTATTCATTTTTGAATATAAAAAATACATCTGAAAGTAGTCTATATCCACAAACACCCAGCCCTGGGTCAAGGTCTATTGACTACCATATTTAGGCTAGTTGAGGTTGCAGTGATGCGGCCATCCTATAGCCGCATGGCCACCATGCAATGGCACCCACAATAGAATACACTTTTCTCCATTCTTCGGTCAGCGAGAATCTATCTATACTCCCAGACTGTTATTTGAGCCTGCGCTGTTACACACCACAGATACACACACAAACATACATGCATTCCTTACTGCAATACAATTTATCCACAGTCACCACTGTGCAAAAGTAGAATTAATAGAGTCCGTTCACTGTTAAATAAACATCCATATGCTGCACATTCTCAGTCTGAATAGGATTAAATCAACGTTATTCAGGTGTACATATCTTATCATCAACACGGCACATCTAACAGTGACTTTATACTGTACATGTATTTATATTCATTTGAAATGGTCTTGCATAACATACAAAACAAATTATTTGCATTTGGACACATTATTTTAGAGGGAAAAGCATTATGTAAACATGGCTTTTGTCTACATGTCTAGCTGACTGTTCTCTCTGGCTCCCTCAGGTGTATTATGTGAACAATGAAGAGGCAGCAAGTGCTTCGGTGGAATTTGTGGTGCCCAAAGACCTGGTGGATGGTTACGTTAACAACAAACAGGAGAACTACAAATTCAGGTCAGTTTTTTTTTTACAGCACTTTTGTTGTGGTCTACTTGCTCTTCCCCAAAAACAGCGTGGTGAAATGCAGAGTCTAGGATAACAGTTTAACAAAAATTTGGATAACGCTTGGAAAAAAAAAAAAACACGCAGCTTTGAAAAAATAAGTTGGGTGGTTATGGACACATTATCGCCAAAGGAAGTTTCCATGAATAATTCATCCGGCGAGCCTGTCAAAGAGAGGCCGGAACATCTGTTCGAGGCTGGTGGTGAACATGGCAGACTTTTACTGGGCAGAGCCGCTGCCACCCTTCCTCGCCCTACGTTCACACAGCGAGGAAGTTAGACGCAGTGGACACAGAGGTTCCTTGGAAAAAGCCACAGACCCTTAAAAATAGTCGGCCGGAGGTTCCCGTGTGTCCTTATGCTATCGAAAATAAAATGTCCCCATTTAACAATTTTTCTCTGGGCGGATTCTTCCTTTTTCTTCCATCCGTCTTCACATCTTCTTCTGTGGTGGAATAATACATTGCAGGGTGTGACTGGCCTTTAAGAGCAGAATGACTAAAGTATTCCTCTCCCACTTAGGAGTGGCAATGAAACCGTGCTCTGTGTTCTTGTTCTGTGGTTGATGCTGTTTGACATTGGAGCTGAACCAGCAACATGTGTTTCAGTTAAAGACTATGTTTATAGTTTACAAAGTAAAATGATGGGAGTAAGCTATATGTCATTTTCTCCATGGAATCGAAGGAGGTCCATCAATGACAACCCAACCCCAGCAACACACGTGTTTGCATTAGGGGACTCCCTTTAGGTCAAACACATGCAATTGCATGCATGACATCTGATTGGCTGATATGGTTATCCGGTACCTGCAGGAGGAAGCGTTGATTCTACATACCTGTCCTCGGCTTATTGAAACTGAATTGAAGGGGGGACCCCTGCCCCAGAGTAAATCCTGTAAGCATGTTTTAAAGGCGGGGTCATGGGGGTTTGGTTGTCCTTTAAATGAAAACCCCCTCTTAAACAACTTATTTTAGATGAAAAGTTATGTTGTGGGTTACTTTGTAAGAGCTATGGCTTGATCCTGGTTCAAATCTTGACTTGAATGCATAAAGTTTGAAAAAACATATGATGACATCTGGTCTCAAATTGTAATTTTAACCCTCTATGGGTTAAAATCATACTATTGCATGAGTTACCCGTTATTGGCAGTTTATGGTTACCAGGTTACGTCAATCAAACATTATGGCTACACACCCGCCCCCACCCCCCCAAAAAAAAATCATTGTAGCAAGTGAGAGTGGCTGAGTGGATAGTTGGTGGGGTCTAGCTCAAACAAGGGATTTGGTTTGGCTTTAATTGGCTGGTAATACTACAATGAAGTAGTTAATTATTATAAGGAACTGCTCACAAATACATTAAACAGACACATGTTGTGTCTGTGTGTAATGACTGTCAATCTTTTCTTTTATATCTAGGTTTCAGAGGGTGTTTGATCAAACTGCTGGTCAAGAGGAGATCTTTGAAACGATTGCCAAGCCAGTGGCAGACAGGTAACGTTTTCTGTCTTTTGTTTTCATTTCGATTTGTACCTCAATGTGCCTTTGCCCACAAACTCCCCTGTCTCTCACTCCAAAAATGTAATGCATTTAAAGTTAGAACTGGGCAGACCCACATCCAGTGGTCCTCTGTCAGTGTTGGCCTAGGGCAAGGCCACACATATTGTACAGGCCCTGCCTGGTTGATGGGAAGACAGTAAAGCTGAGCTTACTGTAAAGTGGAAATGGAAGGAGTCAGGGATTTTATTGTTGTTGGCCCCGCTTTTGACAGTTAAAACCACTAAGTGGACTGGGCATGCATATGGGGTGGCACACTCTGCCATCTCAAATGTGTGCGAAATGATTTTCAGGCCACAACACAGGGCTTAGCCGGGGCCCGCTAACTAATTTACAGTACAGCTGCTGCTTACTGGGCTAGGCAATGGGGACCACATGCTGTGTGCTGTCCCAGTGCACAGTCTTGTCCTGTAGCTCAACAGGTCGAGCTTATGGTTTCTACTTATTATCGTGATGTATTACCTTATTATGTGCTTATCGTGATTCAACAGCGCCGTATGGACTAGCTCAATCAGCTCAGTGAAACATCTGGGGGTGGGAGGTGCCTATTTGACATCAAGTACCCTTCCCACTGGTTTCTAACCCCAAACTCAGGAAAAGAGTCCTGTGTTCTGTATTTACCCTTTTGAACAATCAAATACTGACCATCCACCATGCCTCACTGTGGCACGGTGGCACTGTTCACTGAAGTGGCATTAATGTTGAAAGATTTTCATAGTTTGACCGCCGGTCTTACTCGGTCTCTACTCCCATCTCAATGAAGAGAACTGTCGTGGTGCTTGACAAAGGTTTGCCCCTGGCCAGAGTTTAGTCTAAATTAAGACTTACTTCTGAAAGGGAGAAACACAGCTGAGAAGAGGGGGGGAATTTAACTTGGAAATTCCTGTGATCAAATGGTGCTTTTGATTGTCTCAATGTTTTTTCTCTTTTATTTTGCTCCTCCCCATAGTCTCTTCCTGGGTCAATTGATCTGTATCATGAACCCTCCCTCATCACAATATGGACTTTTTGTGTCAGACCCCACAGACTATATGCATTATCATTGCTATATTGCTATTACAGGATATATATAAACATTGTGAGATGTTTCTAAATCAACTGTCTTAGGAGGATCAGGATGACTTTGACCTGACTCAGTCTGGTTTGCTATCTTATGATCTCTGTGATCTTTGCAAAGTCCTTTTTGAACAGGCAAGGCGACCTCTTTGTTGTAGCAGATGGTTCACATGAAGACCTGGAGTCACAGTTTAGCATTGTCATTTATCTTGATCTTGTGGTTCTTTGATTTTGACTACGTTGTCCATAGCCCCGAAGGGGCACAGGTGTTTTATGCAGTCAGGAAGATGCGAGAGAGATAGTTCAACATTACTTAATTATATGTCAGGTCCTTTCATTCTTTTGAAGGATGTAGGTTTACATAGCGCAGACGTAATCTAGCCTTGATTATCCAAAGCACGGGCAGAGTAATTCTGAGTGTTCAGATCCTGTTTCCTACTGGAATGTTTTTTTCAAAGAAAATGAAAGCAATAGGCCTGTCCCCCAGGCCTTGTGTCCTTGCCACAAAGGGTTTTGAGATTATCAAAGGCATTTCAGTTTGTGTTTACATTCTGAAAAATTATACAAGAACCAGTACTGGTTTCCCGTCATCGTTTGATTTCATGGTGCCATTTGACCATTGTTGATATTGGAATTGTACCAATGACAGTAGCAAATTTGGGTTGCAGTTATCAAACCAGAATCCAAATTGGATTGACAGACAATGATTTTCCTAAAGCCCCCGTTGTCAAGAAACATTTAGAGTCTAGTCAGTAATCATTTTTAATAACAGCATTTTTGACTGTCATGGTATCAGCCTTCATGAGTCTGTGGAGGCAGAAAGTTGTCTGTTCACTTTGGTGTAACCAACATTATGCCTGTCAGCTCCAACAACGGTTGGAAAAACATAGATATAGATATTACATAGATATCAATAGATAACAAATGTAGGTCAGAAAGGGTTCCATTTACCTCCTTGAAACCTATTCAACAAGCTCCCCAAATAATGCTGGACCGGAGAGTTAGCCTGCATTGCAACCCTTACTTCACACAATGGCTGAATCTGGAGTTGGACTGGAATCAATGTCTTTCTTGTTTAACTTTTAACTGTGTTTCACTGGGAAATGTCGGCAAAGGAACATGTGTACCTTCAATTCTGTTCAGGTTGAGGTCAGGGCTTTCTCTTACAAGCAATATTGGCCAACCAAGGTTGTTGTCACAACAACCTTTGGAGACTTTTTAAACTTTTATTTTACTTGATTCCTACCAGAAAAACTTTTAGGCTGGACTTGTATGCCTCCACCACACACACACACACACACACGCACACCGCACACATAACCAATAATTCTTGAAACCAAAAAATCTGCTCCGGTACCCTTGACCAAGCATTTTCCAGTCTCCAGGAAGGCTGATGTGTAAACAGGAACAAGCATTGGGAAACGCCCAGGCCCGAGCAGCCCATGTCCAGGCCGCATCATTAGTGTTGACATTAAAGCTAAACACTGACTCCATGTCTACTTCACTGGCACTGCGAGTCACCGCCATGACTCATGGACTGGATTAAGTGGCTGTCAGACGGGGCCATCCAAGTCAAGAAAACCCGCCTTTTTATCCAATCTGACATGGAGTTTTCTGTTTTCCCTGCTACACCCATGTACAGGCAGGGTGTGGAATAGCATAGCGCAGAATTAGAGAAAGCCGCGCACCACTCAACTACTGGGTTGGCTGGTCCACGTTCCATTAGAAATAACTGGAGCACTGGATCGTGTGTGTGTGTGTGTGTGTGTGTGTGTGTGTGTGTGTGTGTGTGTGTGTGTGTGTGTGTGTGTGTGT
>JAOPJO010000118.1:14544211-14559125 GCA_027123675.1 Molva macrophthalma | reverse complement strand
ATATATGTACAAATCATTCAATTTAGCTGCTGCGGCTTATATTCAGGTGCGGCTTATAGTCCGAAAATTACGGTACTTATTTTCTAGTTCCATTTTCCACCGAAATGTGGATCAAACAAATCTTCTTGTGGTAAATTGACCCATTACCAGAGAATTTGACCTTCTGGATAAGGCAGTGTAGAGTCATAAATGAGAAGGTAAGGAGAGCTCATTATATCATCTAAAGTGATGGACAACAGAACGTAAACACATTAAATAACCATAACGTATCACAGAGGGATGTATCCACTACACACCTACTGAATATCTCTAAGTCCGCTAATAAACTGTCTGAGGAGGAGTCAGGATTGTAGGGGTATGGTCTGAATCCCCCTCAATCCTCCCGTTGTTTTAGGTAGTTTATACTTCCTCAAAGTCTGAAACACTGTTGCATCATTCTTGGTCACCCGATTGGCTATGTAGCCAGAAGGGTGAAATTAGCAATATTGCCAGTGTTGTTTCTTTGCAATATCTATGATGATGTTAAGTCTTCATCATTTGAGAGTTCAAATCAATTAAGAGTATCATGGTTAGAAATATATTTGTGAGAACATTATGTGTGAATGTGCATGTAGATTGTTTACCTCCATTGTCCAATGAGCGCTTTTGGCCTTCATAGCTGTAGAGAGAGGGGTCTATGACTGCAGAGGAATTAATAAGGCTCAGCTTCTGATCACCTCCAACCTTAGCTGCCATCTGCAGATACAGAGAGAAAAGAGAATTTAATGCCACTTGCATACATACATACATACATACATACAAATAAATGTCCACTATAGACTACAGATAAATGCAATCAAATACTGCTTAGCAATAAAAAGGGGCTACAGAGGTCCATCATTTTCGGACCATTGCACTGAAAACGTTATTATCCATGTACCCAAGCAAAAACACCAATAAACGATATGTCCACACTCTGTAGCGGTTGGTCATCACATCCTACCCCATGTGGGTAGGACCGGAGCCCTTTCCCAGGTCAATCTTGGAGCCCTGGACTCAACATTCCTAAGCAGAGTGGATCCATGCCAACTCATCGTGCAACACCTGCAGATTTGTCAGCCAGATATTAATGTTGCTCAACCAAATCCCAGATGTGCTAAATGTGAGATCTGGAACCAGCGGGACAGAAAGCTTCAGTGGGCCCACTATGCTACTTTTTGGCTACTGCTACTGGGCCATTTCATCACAAATTGTCACTCTTGGATATTTTGTGGCATTTCAATTATACAATTGCTATTAAGATAACTAGTGTGCAAAGAGTATATTCTCCACACCATTACACCAAAGTAACAAGCCGAAGGATTTGACGGACGGATGAACGGATCCATAATATCATGGCATTTATTGCCAAATCTGACATCATCCTTTCTCGTTTTGTTGTATAGAATGCTTATTTGAATAGTCGCAGCATTCTCATCAGCTCAAAACATGTCTGGCCATTTAACCTCCAACGTGTCATTAACCAGGGGCTGTCAGCAGTGTATGGCACCAACAACCAATCCGCAATCTGCTTGGATTCTATAGCGCATCTTCCCACTCAACGGCTGACCCTGGTGTGACGATCTGGCCATAGGTTGTGTTGAGGGACCGCCACATGGATGGTGTACCCTCTGAGGTAGTCACCGAGTGCACTTGTTATTACCAAATATAATAATGCAGCATCTAGTGTTGACATTTGTCACATATTGCAACTTATCTACTTCAATGTATATCACTTTTAATACAACAAATAATATGATAGTTATCACTTTGCATTGATGATTACAGCCAACGGGGTAGCAGCAGTACTGATTTGGTAAAGCTAAAGCAACTTACCAACACATGAACCATTTGGTGCTACCATAATACAAATATCCTTAGAACACATTTTTTCAACATTTACACATCTTTACCTGGAATACGTTTAAGGGTCCCTCATTCTATAGTCTATCCACCTTGAACTTGTCTAACTAGTTTCCAGTCTTTTAGGGTATAAAGGATGTCACTAACCATTAAGAGAACTAGTGTTAGACAAACAGAAACATGTCCCACATACTGCTAGATACCATTTCATTTGTTCTTAAAGGCATTTTTCATTTATTCTAAAAGGCAGTAATCCCCAAACTCTAAAAAGTCTCCACTTTAAATGAACTGCGTTTCTGTGCATCGTAGTCTAGTTACAGAACAATTTTCATTCATAATTGAGCATTACCTGCAATTGCAGTTGCAAAATTAGACACTTAGCGTAACTCCAATCAGATTCCTAGTTTCTTTAGCCGGAGTGACATTTAAATATTTAATTGTGCTAGTTGAGAACCTGTTTTCCACTCTTTTAATCTGCAACCTCTCTTACACTGAAATGTATATTCCAGAAAATTACACTTAATTGAGATCTGCGTCTGACTGAAGATCTTTTCAACGGAAAAGATACAATGATACCAGTTACAACTGTTTGAGCACACCGACAGAAGGTGCATTTAAATACTTGAAATACATGTCAAATGGAGTACATGATATATTTGTGATGGGTTTTCAGGCCTTGTGTGAAAGTGTACTACACAGGTGGTAAAACAACATCCACCCACATTTATAACATTATCCATAAAGCTCTGATCAACAGGAGAGTGATCACAACACAACCATTAACAGTGCTATGATCTATAAGATATTTTACAGACACATTTCTGTTGTTAACAACTAGTTACAAGTATATAAACATGTAATCTAATAATAACAATAATTGCACGTTTAAGTTACTTTCTTAAACCCTGTCAGTTCAGTAATAATGCCACATGCATGTTATTTGAATGCTACCACGGAGTCAGGAAATGTATGTGACAAACACATGTGTGCGTATGTAAAAATCCCCAGTTGTAAAGACATAATGGGGCTAGGAAAACATCTTGAAATAGGCCTACTTTATTGGGAGAGAGGAAGCAGCAGTAAGGAGCCACTACACACCATGTCCAATATCGTAAATATGCACTTTGAAACCAAACAGTAATGGCTTGAGTGGGCCAAACTTTAAACTACCTCAGTAAATAAAACGCACTGTGGTTACTACAGGTGATCCACTTGACCAAATACTTTTCGATAACCTAAAAAGGGGACGCTAACATGACAAGGCGATCCAGGGCATGACACTTCCAGTAGAGAACTTAGTATTCAGGGCGTGTATTCAAGGAGTTGTGTACGCTGTGTGTGTGCTAGCTGCCAAACTTTAAGGTGCGCAATTAGCTCACCTAGCCTTCCGCTGGTTAGCTTGCCCCACGTCCCCATACTGTAAAGGAGGCACAAGTGCGTTCTGCTCTTGCTTATACCAATCAAGCTAACTTTAATTAAGGGTAGACAGTAGTCGGATAGTATCGTGGTGGACCGCCAGAACCGTCAGTGAGCTTGGCATTAACTGAGAAGCCATCAGGTCGTGTTCCTGAACGCTACAGCCAACTTATTTGGACTGACAACAGGTTGCAATGTGTTGCTGGTGTTGTGTTATTAAAGTTTCACTCAGGCTGGCCGGCTAGTGGGTTTACTGGTACACCGGCGCCCCCAGTTATATCGTTTCCTGTACACATTATCATTCACACCCAAGAGTTCCCTGCTACGTTTTTAAATAAGCTATACGTAAAGTGAAGATAGTCTCGGCTTCCTAGGAGCTTGAGGCTATTTAGCTTGCTAGCGAGCTTTGCATGAGGAGTGTTTCCAGTAGGGGTGGGGGGGTGGTGGTATGGGTGCGTTGGGCTAAAGGCACTTCTCCACCCAAGGAAATGTCTGTCTCGTCGCTAGAAAGCGGAGGATTTCTCATTGGTGGATAGTTACCTGTCGTATCCGGCGTATTGCTTCTGCGAAGTCATCTTTCGATCCAGGCTGAGCCACCCGGCCCTGTCCCTGCACCAGCTCCGCCATCATCATCATCCGTACAAGGCAGCTCAGAATCACGCTTTAAAAAAAAACCAGCACACGTGCATGGCCGTCGCTTCTCGGGATGTACGATCTCGCGGGAATACAGCGACGAGAGTCAGATCAACTTGACAGGCTTGAGTTCAGTGGTTTGCTACGCACAATGATATACAAACAGCAGCCTATAAAATGGATAGTTCGATGCAGATATCTGATACAAATAAAAAAAGAACAGATGAAAAGAACAGCTTCTCTGGCAAATCACCGTCTCTGCACATCTCGTAATGCAGCAATGAACTTCCTTATTCACCATATACTGGATATGTATTTCACAAGAACACTTAATGTTCTCAATTAATTAAGTGATTTGTGTAATGACTTTCTGCTAACGTTTGCCAACTATATATTTATTATTTTACTGCCGGGATTTACTTGTGTTCTTGTTAGGTTCAGCATCTTTAATGGTTGTTATTGGATATGACATGAAGTCCCTGAGAATCCTTAGACTATTGGATTTACCCACGTGGCTATGCTATATGTTTTCACTTCTATTAAACTTAAAACCTTAAACATATTTAACAGCTCACTTGACATAACGCTCTATAAGTATTCCTTAAAGTTGTAATAAAAGTGCCCTAACATACATGTTAAAGTTGACCATGGTGAGTGTGTGCCGTGTTGAACCCTCGCGAATACTGCAACCTTTCTCGCCAGATCCCTAACACTTCCTGACGGACATGATAGATACACGTTGAGGAACATTGGCTTTCCCACTATCTGCACATGTGGAAACATATTTTTCGTGCACATCTGGAAAATGTCGGCAGCTAGACAGAGGAGGGTAAAATTGCTGCAAATTTCCAAATGGTTAATGCAAATCAGTTCCTGTTCCTGAAAATGTATCCCAAGCTCAATCAGAGTGATCGGACCATCTGTTGCCCAGAGAAAACACTTAAAACAGAGAGACACATTCAAACTATCTCTCTTATGTCACATGGCCAGTGATATGATCATCAATAAATGCATTATTAGCAAAATATTTTGCCTTTATTGTAAATGGTAAATAAAAATGGATAGACTAAACAGATTTAAGTACTGTTAAGTACAGGATAGTGCTGATTATTGTATAATAAATTATAACGTTGATAAAAACTCGGGCTGTAACATATGTTACATCATAAATCAAAAAAGAGGAGAACATTCTAGATGTATACCGTGTGTTGCCTAACTTATAGCTTCCCACCACATGCAACACACTAATGCAGTTGACCCTGTCTTCCAGACAAGTGGATTGACATCCCCCTCCGATGTGCTCTGTCTGACATTAACTCCTAGAGATATCCATTTCCCAGCCGAGTCTGCCCGGGGGCATGTTATCACCTCTGAGGAGGACGAGGGGAACATTAAGCAGGAGCCGGGGGCCCGTTACCCGCCAAGCCAACCCCTAATGTAGCATGACTGGAGCAGCATACGCTACACACACACCCTGTTTCATATTGCAACCATGTGGCAGCCAATGTATTCGGACGAGAGGTGGCTGCGTTGGGAAATGATGAAATCATCAAAGTCCTGGGTGGGTTTCAAGACGCTTCTGAAGGAGAAAAAAAAGCAACGGTCAGACATGCATACACAAATTCACCACTCGCGTCCTGAAATAGTCTGACAGAGCTAGGGTGCACAGGTGTGAGTCTCTGGATGACTGCCAATGTGTGTGCGTGCCTGTGTGCGTGTGTGTGATACTGAGTGGGACAGGGTGGGTAGGCTTATCAAATATCATTGATACCACTTCCTCTACATGCCATTGTCTCTCACAACATGGTCATCTCCCTGGGGGTCACAGTGTTCAACCTGCAACTCCTCTGACTCACTGTGTGCGTGTGTACGTGCATGTGTGTGTCCGCGTGCGTGTGTGTATTAAAGGCCGAGCTCAAGTTCTGGAAAATAATAAAGCCAACAGAATTAATACATACAAACTCCAGATGTATTTCAAGGGATGAATTGGGTAGGGAGATTCTCTCCATCTGTAGAGAGGGGTTGATAAACTTGGGTTATATGTCAGTAACTACTCGTCATCCGTGATCAAATCGAATTACCTCCACCCTTTGTGAGATACATGATAAAGATATTTGTGAGAAATTATAAATGGTGCATATGAATTGGATGTATTCCATCTTATAAATCATGTAATGCAACAGCAGAGTACGAAGGGAAATGGATACTGGAAGGGGAAATCAAAAGCAGAAAGATATATGACAGTTCACACTGAACTAGAAGACAAAGGATGATACAAAGAGAACAGACAATCCTTTATCCTTCATAAAACATGCCAATTCTACACTTTGTTCCTACCCCCGTCTACTTTTATATTTTTTCTTCTTCTTCCTGCTACCTCCTCCTCCTTCTCCTCTCAGCCACTTTGCTTTGATTCAGCTCTGTATCTGTACTTTAAATGACTCAATTATGTGGGACCCTGTCGTGAAAATTACGGATGTTTTTCACTTTCTCTCTCCGCTGGGACTGTGACCCCTCCCTGTCTCCACTAACCCTCTTAGCCCCCCCCCCCTTACTCTTTCTTTATCTCTCTTCTCTCCTGGCGTCTCTCTCCACCTGTCCCACTCTCAGCCCCTCCTCTCCCAGAGTCACCAATTCTCCTTGGAAACTGTTTTGCCCGACTCTTGCGTACATCGGCGCCTGAAAGGAAATAATGGTTAAATTGAGTGTTTCTAGGCTCCCTGGCATTGGTAGACACAAGTGTACTCTGCGTGTAATTTCACTGCTGTCACCACTGAGCGCCAAGATCTTGAAATGACACAGGGGTTCTATTCAAACCTGAGCGTCGGTTATGACTAAAATGAAAGCATCTCACAGGCATCCGTTGTTAATCGGGCAATCTTTTTTTTCTTCTCCAAATCAACCAGTTTGAGCAGTTTCAGTTTCCCCTGCCGGAGCGCCGTGGAGCCACATATTATCGTGTCTGAAGACATATGTTACAGTGAAAGATACTCATTTTGTCCATTGAAATATTTAAGTATATACAACGTTATACTCCCTTGGAAGTAAAATGTCTTGCTTTTGTGAAATGTACGGCTTTGTGTCAAATTGAATAAAAAATACATTACCCTGAGTGCAGCACTAATCTGCTGACACGAGTTGTCCTTATAGCCTATACACAAGTACACAGCAAAGACATAAAGACAGTGTGATCACTGTTATGGATAAACATATTGGTGCAAACCACAGTTTGAATGATCATGTTTTTGGTCACTAGAAAAGAATAACTATTTATTACCTTTGCGTAAATGGTCAATTCCCTGAAACCAAAGAAGCAACAAACATACATAAATACACGCACACGCAAACGCACGCACACACACACACACACACACACACACACACACACACACACACACAAGCACGCATACATGCGCATGCACACACCCTCTTGAGTAGTTTGCGTGCAGAGGAAGAGACAATCCCAGACTTGCAGCATTACCATTCATCACAACAAACATCAACAACAACCAAATAACCAGTAGTACCATTAAACATTTACATCTCCCAAATAATCTGCTGAGAGGCCGGCCTGGGAGGGCTTGGCTACCATGCTGAACCTGATAGGCCCACTCATCCACTCTCACCACCTAGTGAGGCAACAGATCGAATCGACTTAATGAGTGTGTGTGTGTGTGTGTGCCAGCAAAACAAACCCAACCAGCACACCCCTGGGAGGGGCAAAGTGAAAGAGAAGACTCTCCGATAAGGAGAGGAGATAAATGTATTGATCGGAAATAAACATGCTGTATTACCAGTGATCCGGGGGGGAGTGTGTGTGTGTGGGGGGGGTATAGTAACCTGGTATGTTAAGGATTTAAAGAAGATGTTTTATGTACCTAGACCTGCATTAAAGCAGACAAACTTTGAATGAATATATTGTCAACGTTTAACACTTTCATTCAGAGCCTAGTCTGCATGTAAACATGGAAATGGGGGAACTACATTCAGTTAAGTAATTTGTAAATACATTTTAGTAAGTAAGTACATTTTATCTGTAAATGGACAGAGAACATATTTTCCACCATGTATGCATCTTTAAACAATAAACACTTGATATATATATTGGAGAAAAAACAAATGTGAATGTATTTCCGCATAAAACATTAAAAACTACAGTCTACAGTTAGCAGAAGATGACAAACAAAGCTGACAAATAACAAAGCTATTGAGCTAGGAGCCAAGACAGTAGTATGACCAAATCGGCAAGTTGAATGATATTAAAGTATCCGTTGTGGTGGGTCAATAGTGAGTATTTACAGTAGCAGCAGCATGTGGTATAATCAACCAAAGGCCTCATGATTATGGCACTATGTTAATGAATAACTATGTAAACCCAGCTGAGTACCTTAAACAAAAGTGTTGTCCAGCACTTCCTGTACATTCACACTGACACAAATGAGCATGTGAGTCAACTCTCTCTCAAAACTATCCCCGACCTGTGAAGAGTATAGGTAATACAATCTGGCATTGTAAGAAGCTATCGATTAGTAGTACGTCCTCAGAGGCCCCAGACTACCGACAAGTCAATGTAAGTCATGGTAGAGCTACATCTTGGTGTAACAGGAGGAAGGTAAGTCCTCACACTCATTAACCCTTTTAGACGAGCAACACTGAGCAGCAGGCAAAATATTTCTATTTTTCCATCAATATTTCATCACAGGCTCAGGCCAAACAAAGCCATGGGCTTTGACCGTAATGGCCCTCCATCTGTCTGTCTATGGATCGTATGGATATCACAGTAGGGCTGTCCTTTGACACCAGAAAATTGACTTTAACATCAAGGAACACACACAGACACATACACTGTCACACAAACACACTGAATCTATGGATGTTAGCTGCAGCCTGGAAGGCAAAGTGTATTTCACTAGCCTTTCTACAGTACCACACAGATGGCCATGTTCCACTACAGGATCAAGTTACAAAAGAGTCTGATAGAGTAGGCATTGTATGTGTTGGACCAACTGCGGATGTGCAGTTGGTGAACTTTCAAAAACTACAACTAGCATATTTCCAGAACTAATCTCATTCCAAGGCCCGCTTCAGATATGGCTTATATTCTACGTGATTAGCCTTTTATCAACAGTGATCCTCTCTATACTGACTCCAGGTACGAGTCCGTAGACGCTCTGTCCACAACAACGGGCCAGAAACACAGAACCGATTGTACAGGAATCTATTTGGTGTCTAGTAAACCACACATATTGTAAATCTCCCTTGTTGTCTTTGACCAGTAAGAGTGACCTCATCATTTTCCCGTTCCCATTAGCTTCCTGTCCGGTCCTCAGGAGAGGATTCCATTAACCCCTCGCCCGCTGGGTGAGGCAGTAGCAGCATCAAGTGAAACCATTCGTAGTAAAGAGGACAAAAGTAGCAAATAGTATTTTGGCCGCATTGAATCCCCTAACATCCCCAAAGGCATGGATCTGACGCTGTGATGGGAGATGATGTGAAGTTAAGGTGGACACCATTTTAAGACATTTACACAACGTATCTTGACATCTGAGGTCCCCCCCCACCCCGTGCTCTTTAACAATTGCCTCGGTTTTAGCCAACTGGTTAATAATGCATTCACACCCCCAACCGCCCAAGGATGTCAAAGCTAAATTCAGATGAAGCACTTCTCGATCTTTCCCCCGCCACACTCTCCAGAGTAAAAACCTGGGAACTCTTGGGATTGAATCCCAGATCCCAGGGTGGAGACCAGACACAGGGAGGGGGGCACCACAATAGCCACCCCCCCCACCCACCCCCCCATATGGCACCCTGGGCTTGGGTTACACAGCCCCAATAATGAAGGGATGATGGGGGCACCACTTCGGCTTCTAATTGCTGGTAATTGCCCCCCGCCCCCATCTTGCCTTTCCCTCCCCTCATGGTCATTACTTCTGTCTCTTATTGTGCAGTCTGGCGTGGAGCAGAGGTCACATGACCTGCAAGAGAACTTCCCCAAGTCCACAGGTAAGACGGTGAGACCAGGGGGATTGAATGACCACTGAGACGCGTTCGACTTCTCCCGCTAGAGGTCCTGTACAACATGTTGCGTGTTCTATTTATCCTTCCTGGACCTGAACAGAACCCATAAAACTGGCCAGGTATGACATCAGGGATAGAGATTATATGCTTGTCTGAACAAGTTGACATTCGGTTCTGATGGTGAATGACAAAATTAAAAGGCTTCAGTCCACGAACACAAAACCAGCCCAAAAGACACTGCACAGAAGCTCTCCACAACGTCCTTCCTCGCGCATCCCCAAGCTTCTCTGAGCCGCGCCTCTGGGCGGCCCTTTCGGTTCCTCTAGCCGGGCTAGCCGACGGCTCCTCCACTCGATAGGGCTAGCTCAAAGCGTGGACAATAGCGTCCATTGTACGTGTGCTGTGAGAGAATGACAGGGACTGAAAGGTTGGCTGAGCACGGCTCCTGAGGACACACACACGCACTGCAGAGCCCATTAGAGATCCATTCAGAGTCACGGCTGACTTTCATGTTGTGCTATTGTTACACTGAGCTCTCTGAGAGGGGCCACGGAGCAGGTAATGAGGGGTAATGGATGTGCGGGGGTCAAGGATCATTAATTCCCTTGGTCAGGTGTCTGCCCGTTTTCATACCTGGCTGAGTGGAAGAGGGAGACTGCAGGGCCAGGTAGTGGGGAGGAGGAGGAGGAGGAGGAGGAGGAGGAGGAGGTGGTGGTGCTGACGACTTCACCGGTGGCGGCGGCTGCAACGTGAGATGGATGAGCTGTCTCATGTACGTAGATGCAAGGATGTGGATTTGAGATGGATTTGAAATCGCAACTGAGTGGCAATAGACATGCTGTCTCTATTGTGAAGGCATATGTAGGAACACACACACACACACTGAAATACATTTATTACATCAGTCAACAACATTCTGCAGGAGCATATCTTATCAGGAGCCCAACAAAGTTGAAAGACCTTACCCCCCCCCACCTCCCCCTACAACCTGGGCAGGCTGAGAGTGATAGCTGGCCCCAACCCTCTCCTCTCCTTTCAGCTTGGCTGACTAATCTCAACCCCCCCCATCCCGTCATTCATGGGGCAATTTAGGACGCTGATTATCCAGTAACCTGTATGCACACGCCTGTAAATGCAGGGGCTGGCTGGCTGGTAATTGACCAGGCAAAAAAAAAAGAAAAGTGAGACGCCTGCAGAGTAATTGTGTTGGGGGGGCAGGACTGAAAGGGTCCGAAGATCCCTCCTTGCCCATTATGCTTGGCAGGGGGTCTCCTATGCCTATGCAATTTTACCAGGAGGCCCACCTCTTACACACACACCTCCTCCGGCGGAGGGTCATGGTCAGAGCTCAGAGGCGATGTCCTGAACTTTACTGATGGAGAGAAGCGTTTTGAAGTGACGAAGGAGAAACACACAACCCTTAACAAAAGGTGCTGGTGTTTTCTCCATAGGTTTATAGTTGGAAGTTCAACGCCACTTAGAGAAAGGTTTCAGACTCCTGCTGTGATGAATGAATGGATGAATACATTTTCCCCATGACTTACAAGAACACCAAACCATGTAAAATCCTTTGCTTCGTTGAGACGTAACCACACCAGAGATGAACAAGATATAACAATGAGGTAGAATGTTCCCTTGTTGCAAAAACAAGATCTCCCGGTCTCCCGCAATCTCCTGTTCCTTCCTTCTTAATGCCTAGATACCCCATGCTGGGCAATATACATATGTGCGCAATTGGCTTCTCTTCCGGCTGACTTGTGCCATTTACGCTGGGAAATAGCGCCATCATTAATGCTCCAGCAACCCTCAGCAAGCCACCATGGGCAGACTTTTATTTATGCAAAACTCCTGCCATCGCACAGCCTTCATCTCCATATTATAAATATCAGATCCAAGATGGCACCCGGTCTTCCAAGAGCACTCCTCTGGCTCCCTGTTGTCCCCAGAGTTAAACAGGCTGCCGTCGGTAACCACAGACCCATGGTGCTCAGCCACAGACACATTCATCACCAACAGACGTCATTGATGGCGTCATGATAAGAGTGGTGTTTGCAGCCATGTCGTTCCTGTTTAAACTGGTGTGTGTGTGTGTGTGTGTGTGTGTGTGTGTGTGTGTGTGTGTTAAATACAGGAAAAAGACATATGAAGAGCTTCAACATATTTGAATCTAGTTTATTGATGGAAACAGTAGTAAGTAGTAAGTGAGAGTAATTTCTCTAAAGTAGTGACGACTCCCCAAGCAATACAAGAAATAACTCTTTACAAATGTAAAACTCCCCCATATCAAATTTAATTAACAATGCTCTACTAAAAGGAATTAACCAAATCCTGAAAACTATAAACTACCTGTGATCTTTCACATATAGGCACATATATGTGCTCAAGTATTAGAGTAAAAAGGAATGCTAAAGACACCGACACATGGGTCTGGAGCACCCCTGTTGAAGAGACCCAGAAGAGATTGGCAGGAGGCGGAGGAGAGGGGGTCCACTGCAGCTCTTCACTCCTTGCTTCCGGACAGCCCCTGCAGACGGTGGTACTCTCTTAGCCTGAAATACAGAGAAATGAACAAGAAAAGAGTGTCAGTGTTTAACGATGTAGGAGCTTAGCACACGCGTTTATCCACAGCGACTTGCAGTGAATTGAGGTACATTAGGAGCGGGGTAGAGGGTTAAGCATCTTGCATGAAGATAATGGGAATCAAACCCGAATCCCAGACTTTTTAGGACTATTATCTGTTGATATCCGACAGCTCTGATACTTCCTGATCCACTGCCATCGCACTATTCATTTCAGGACATTATAACTGCTCCCCAGTTTGTGTTATGTTCACTTTTAGTCTTATACATTCTAGTCTTATACATTTGACTTCAATTGGTGACTGGATGCTTTGTCAGATATGACTGAAAAATATATGACCCCACACTCGAGAAAAAATGTTTCTACTATGGGTAGAAATGAACGCTGTTACATAGTAGGAAAGAAATACTTTGATGAATGTATCTTAGTGTTATTTTTTCCATTGTGAAAATCATGCATACTTTACAGATTGCTCTATTCAACATTTCCCAGCAATATGAAACAATGTTTGGGCAGAGTTCTGACCGGACAGCGTTGATCTTGATGAATCCAGAGGCGTCACATGGGTCGTAGTCTCCCTGTACATCCATGCTGCAAGGGAAGACAGAAGATACCAGTTCAATAGAATAAGACACTTAGCAAAAGAAGGATTTGCAGTGGATTTAAGGTTAAAAATGGTGTCAGCAGAGTAAACAGAAATGAAGAGTTAGGGAGTATGGATCAACTGCTGGGAAAATTGAATCGTTGAAACGGTGACCTTTAGAAGAAAATATTTGTATCAATTAATTTGTGAATGCCGTGGTTAGCGGGCGTTTCCGCATGAATAACAAAGAATCAATACAGAGAAAGAAATGCACCACACACACACACACACACACACACACACACACACACACACACACACACACACACACACACACACAGTTTGAACCTACCAACCCTATCAGAGTACCACTTCATATTGACGCGTAGCTATCGTTGACTATTTAGTAATGCAGCAGCCACTATACAAGTACATGTCTGCAGTCTCCACTTTGATAGCCACTGTGTGGTGAGAGTTGACATGAAATCATGCTCAAGAATGCCGACATATGGATTTGAACCCAGAAACATTGGGCTGGGAGTCAAACACCCTAACCACCCTAACCATTTGAACACTTTCACACGATTACCTTGTTGACTTTAGTGGTTAACCCAAACACCCAGGGGTGCCCAATTAACGAGCACAGCTAAATACACAATGAGTTTATTGATTGATATCGAGTGATGGCATCAATCAATATCATTGGCTGATATCATGGATTCATCCCACTGAACAATAACAATTGGAGTTACTGTTCATTCCATCCTCACTGACAGTTTGGGAATTATTTTACATTCATGGCATCATTTTTTAAATGTGTCTCCACAAGCAAATTGATGATGATGATTGATCATGTTTATGGTGTCTTTTATTGGAAAAGTTTCATGATCATAACTCATCAGCAGTAAAATAGCTAGGCCTCGGCTCTCCAGAAACCAGTCACTGGAAGAAAACAACTGCATCTGATTTACTGTACTATAATCTTTCTTTAACTCAATTCTCTCACCTATCT
This sequence comes from Molva macrophthalma, assembly GCA_027123675.1. Taxonomy (NCBI): domain Eukaryota; kingdom Metazoa; phylum Chordata; class Actinopteri; order Gadiformes; family Lotidae; genus Molva; species Molva macrophthalma. The sequence goes on along the minus strand of JAOPJO010000118.1, from coordinate 14,545,002 downwards.
GGTCTTTAACCACCATTTGTATTTGTCCTGTTTTGCTCCGTCCTATTGGATGAGACCTCTGCATCCAGTGTATATATCATAGCTCATAGCTGTTTTGTATGTTTTGAGAGAAAGTGTTGGCATTTCAATTGTCCCTTTGTACCAGGGACGCGTGTCAACTGCAATCTAGACGGCTAGCTTAACCACCAAGTTAATTGGGGAGCTTTCCTTAAGTGGAAAAGCCACATTCAGATTGGCTCATGACTCAACAAGCAGAGGACTGGGCCACCGTATTTACTGCTTTAAAAAGAAGTGATTTTCCCTCTTTCGTATTCCTGCAGGTCTCCACGTGTGTGGAATGAAGAACTAGCGGCGGCAGCGCTAGTTTCATTCGCTCTCTATCTCTCTCTCTCTCTCTCTCTCCTCTAACTCTTTCTGTGTGTCTCTCTCTCGCCCGCTCGCTGAAAAGGTGTGACATGTAGGGAAATGTAATGACTTGGCTTGCTGAACTGAAACTCAACACCGCTCCACGCCGCCGTCGCGTCGTGGATGGCGGCCGAGAGAGAAAGGGTGCACGGAGGGGAGGGGGGGGGGGGGCTCCTTCTCCTTCTCCTAAAATAAAGAGGAGCAGTGCTTTTTCGTCAACACACCGTCACCGGGTAATATAGACTGTTTCCAACGCACAATGGCGCTTTCAACACTCCCCCCGCCAACACACTTGCCAAACACAGACTTTTGTTTCCCTCCCCCTCCCCTCTCTCTTTTTTATTTCTCTTTTTATCATGTTTTTAAAGTGAATTTATTATTTGTTC
>JAOPJO010000118.1:14493909-14507695 GCA_027123675.1 Molva macrophthalma | reverse complement strand
TGCCATGAACCCAGTGTGCTGCCATTTGGGTCTGGGTAACGGTCACGTGTCCTGTACACTATCCTGCTCATGCCTGCCCTGCCGCCTGCTGATGCCATCCCTCTTCCTCCACCCACCGGCCTTCCTCTTGCTTTCCTTTTTCCTGTGGGCGGCCCTCTTGTTTTTCCTTGTGATAGGTCTTGCTATAGGGGGACTCTAGGTCTCAACAGTTGACATTGATACATCGAATGAGGACCTTTCAGTCTTCCTGCAACATACAGTATTCACATGTCAACAGAAGCACAATCTTGAGATACAGAGAGGACATGATCAGCTGACAATATGTATGTGGCTACATTGAAAGAGCTGTCGTGTTTTAGCTAGTACTTTGACTTATTAATGTTGAGTGCATAAATCATCTAGCAATATATTTGTTCGGTTAAACAGTTCATTCTGTTAATACTGTGTTGCACTAAGTGTTGCATGTGGGTGTCACTATACATACTATGGTTTATTACAATGCTTTTGTGCTTATGCAATTACAACAATCCTTTGGTTTAAGACCATGAAGACTTAGACATCCAATGCAGGATAGTTATACGTGATGAGCAAGTCAGCCTGTTGCACCAGCTGTGCGTAATTATAAACTTGGCTTTCCATCAATATCCAGGCAAGACACCGACTTATATTATTGTTCTATGTCGCATAAATAAGAATGTCAAGACATTCAAACAATTGTTCTCAAGTTTAATTTAGTTAACGACTTTTGTTGATGTTAACTCATCTAAAAAGAAGTTCATAGATATATCGTATGTGCATTGAGATGGCTGGTCTGCCAACTGTTTACACATTTGTGACCTATAATTTTCTTCTTGTAAGAACAGGATAGCAACAGACCTGTTAACCCGAAACAAAGACTTTATATTTATTTTCTTTGTAGTGGACTTTGAAAAACAAAAAAATCTAAAGTACAATATACATTCTCAAAATCAACACAATTATTTTGAAGCAAAAAAATTGTCCTGTTGGCTGATGATTGGCTCTGATATAGTTGTCCTTGGCCAGAGGAATACAGTGCAAAGTGCCCATTAAGCAGCCCTAGACTCAATGGCTGTAAATGCTATTTCTTTTCTATTAAGGCCAACCAATAGGAACGTACCCACCTTGATACGCTGCAGGTATAGTCCTGTTACAGACGTACGACAGATAGGAAAGGGGAGTTGGAAATAGTAGGTTCTTAAACTCTGTGCACGAGATCTTACCATCACAATATTGAACAAGCCAAACCAATGTCTCCTCTTTTCTTTGCCCGTTTTATTCACAAATACACAATTTAGCAATGGCAGGTCATAGTATAACCTTCACAGAACACAATGTCATATTCACTTCTTTCTCACATAGAACAGGGTTTCTTTATTTCTCTTCTAAAACGGCACATCATCCAAAGTTGGAAAACTTGCACTTTGACAAATGATTAAATAAACAACGTTTTTTAAATTGATCTTTACTCTGGCAAGCTGTAAGAAAGGGTGGGCATAAATACAAGGATTGGGGTGATGAATTCGGGATCACTGTTGTACAACTCAGAAACCATGGTGGAGACAGCTGTTGAGGATATGCTCGTAAAAATACGAAGAAAGAAAAACGTAAAGAAAAAGAAAAAAAAGTCTGTACCCTGGAAAGGGGGATGAGAAGAAGGGGGGCATTTCAGTCCTTGTTGTGGGTGGTGGTGGTGGTTGGGAGGGGGGGGGGAGGGCAGTTAGTGGTGTGTAATCCTCTCCCCTCGGCCCCCCCTCTCGCTTGCTACTACTATGACTGCTGCTGGTAGGACTACCACTCCTTCTTCTTCTCATCCATGGAGACCCCCCCCGGGCCCAGCGCCACCACCAGCAGCAGCCCCCCCACCACCGAGGTGGTCTGGAAGAAGTCGTACTTGAGGAAGTCATGCATGGGCTTGTAGGCGGGGATGGTCCAGAAGGCGTTGAAGTAAACATTAATGGCCAGCAGCCACACCACCAGTGTCAGCGCCGCCAGCTTGGTCTTGAAGCCCACCGCCACCAGGATGATGAGGGCAGTGCCCACCATGTTCTGCAGGATCTGCAGGGGGACAGATGAGGACCATGTGCACCTTGGTTAATGAATAGTCTAGTGCAAATCTGGGATCCAGCAGTCCTATGTTATAGCAGAACTTCTGACCCAGCAGTCCTACTATGTTATAGCAGAACCTTTGGGGGGACACGGCACATAGTCCAGGCAGGAAACCAGAAACTGTAAGGGGCGGAGTTACAGCTTGTTTCCTGTTTCGTTCCAGAAATATCTTAACGAAGAAAAGTAATTTGCCTGAGTGACTGAAGCTTACAGAAGGGGATTTTAATAAGTGTATTTGTACAGTGGCCAGCCTACACAGTGTTGATGTAAAACTTAAAGACAGACTTTTGACAATATACCACTGGCCGAGTTTGTGTTCGCCGATAACATGTTTATAGATCCTCGCCATCCTGCAACATGATTGGTCAGGACGTAGGCAAATATGGATAAGTGCACCAGCACTAACTTCTCTAGGGAATTAGTGCAATAACCAGCAAGCCAATTACCAATTAACTGTGAAATAGCAGTATTTTACTATTTTTCTTCTGCAGATTCACTTTCCTTAACATACTGCTTTAGCATTAACAGAAAGTTAACAAGACGACATCGCAAGAACAGTGTTTTCCACAGCGACTCCACAGACAGCTGTCTCAATAACAATTAACCAACTTGCATGAATCGATGCAAGTAAGAGAAGAGTTTCCCACCCTCTTGCACTGACGCTAAGGCTCTTGTAGATACATTCCACTCTCTCATTTCTACCGTAACACCACATTTTCCTTCTCACCAAAGATCAAAGCTCAAAACGAATTCAAACATAAACAGCAAGCTACCAAGTTATATCCAGTGTTTGAAATCATAGAACCCCACATTGCTTCAATGTATAATTCGGTTTTTGGTTCAAGATTGCTTAAGGCTGCTGCAGACAGGTAAGCATCTTCTAAGGTGAAGCCCTTAAGGAAAGTCAAACCCGCAAAAAACACTTATTTTAGATGAAAGGTGATGTAGATGGTTTCAGAGTAGTGCTACGGCCTGGTCCCAAATATCGACTTAAATCGCCCGTAAATGAAAAAAGGGTCCAGATTATGGGTCTGCTACATTTACCAGGGCACTACTAGACTTAACTAGTGAAGAGAGATAAGTCCAGTACCATTGCTCTGGTACATCAAAGTAGCAGACCATAATTAGTGCGGAAACCTGTGTGTGTCCTACGATGACACCCCCGCGAAAAGAGTCTCCTTAATGGAGCCTGATGTCAGAGCCAGATGTCATCGTAAGCAGTCCCAGATGTCCTCACAACACTTATTATGGTCTGCTCCTTTCAGGGCACACAGTCCATGGTCAATGTGTAATATCTTCACTGGTTTTAGTCTTCTACCAGTCCGCAGGTACATTAAAGTAGCAGACTCATAATTAGTGTTATGAGCGACACCTGTGTTTGCAGTATGAGGACATCTGTGTGAAAGGGGTGTGGCTAATACTCACAGAGAAGAAGTTGGAGTCAAAGTGCAGCAGAGTCATGAACATGAGCACCAGCAGCACTCGTCCTCCCAGCTGCATGTACTGCTTCGGGGAGCTCTCCCCCATGGAAGGCACTCCCGCAAACATGCTCTTCCCTTCCGAGCGAGACTCCGCCAGCAGTAGGAGCAGGCCGCCGCCTAGTGCTAGGTTCCTGTACGACAAGTCAAGGGACATGGCCCACCAGATACTCAGTCAACAGGAGAAAAACAAGCAGGAGATGGACGTGTGGCAGCTTGTATACAAATGTTGTTTTTTGTTCACATAATGTAAATATGCAGGAGCGGTTATGTGGAAACAAATGAATGCACTGATCAACGCTTTTCAAAATAATATAATAAAACTATATTAGATTTATATATAAGCCTTTGCAATGAACTTAATTATTTTTTACTTGAAAATAGAATCAAGTAAAAAAACTTACCTCATCAAAAATTTGAGATCCCATAAAATGCTGTATGCAACAGTCTTTGGTACAAAAGAAGATCAAATTACAAATGAGACATTCAATATTTTGTATGACTTTTGTATGCATGCATTTGCCAATACAAATTATCATATTTATCTTACCTGTAGTGCTATGATGCTAAATAATCCAAAGCAGGCATATTGCACAAAATTTCTACTGAGGATAAGGACACAGCCACCTGTGGGTGCAAACAGGAGAAAGTATAGGGTTACAGACTGGTGATGTCCAGTGAACAATGCTGTTTCACAATAATGTTTTTAGTTTAATAACACATAATAGGGCTTGTACATCAGAATGCATCATGGGATCTTTTGTTGGCGATACTCGATACTCACCCATTGTGAGAGGAGAGAGAGAGAGAGTTGTAGTAAAGTAAAATCCTAAATCAACGTTAATGTACCGTGACATGGGCTAATAAAAACGTTTTGCCGCGTCTCGCATGAGAAACACTGTGGCAGTTTCAAACCCAACAATGTCTCCCCAGCTAACCCTAATGACAAATCAAATGAATTACTAAACTATGACCCACAAAAACATTACAACCAACACAATAACTAACATTCTGATGTCCTATGCTTCCAAAACGGTGGCGGTCATTGCTGTGATGCCGTGATGTACAAGCCCTAAAGAAGCCACACACGTCTAATGTTTATAGGGCTCTAACCATGAAAGCCATGTTCCTCTCATTTGGAAGGAGCAGATCATGCTGCATCAACATTTCAAGACCCAGTTTCCTGTTCCTCAAAATGTTACCTGTCACTGTAAATCAAAGCGCTAAAACTGGCTGTAGTACTATGAAGAAAACCAAGTCCACCCTTTTGTCACCTTCATAAAGTCCCCCCCCACACATTCAAGTGTAACTGTATTACAGCAAAAAAGGTTCTGCAAAAGAAGAGTGGTCATATGCGAGTCTATGCTCAAGTGTTGCACTGAATGTGAGTTTGTTGACCTGGCTGGTCTGGGTTGGTTCTCAACTGTATTTTTAGCTCGCCGGAAGTGATCAGATTACCGAAGATGACAGTTTGAAACAGGGTCTAATCTGTAAGTGCAGATATAAATAACCATTTTTTAAGAAATGCTTTGTACACACGTTCTGTATGAAGCGCTCATTCAAGCATCCAGTTCTTCACATTAAAAGCAAGGGGTGTGGTTATGACCATAGTTCTACAGTGTATGTTCTATCCACTTAGCTCTTAAAGTTGTCTGATGAGAGAAGTGACATCTTAAGGGAGATATCAGCGCATCATATCCAGTGGCTGTGAGTTCGCTGGCTTCACCCCTCTATTTACTTAAAGTGTACGAAGCCAGTGTCTCAGACATTCAAATATAAATATTACTCCACTAAGTCTGGCCAGTTATGGTCTGGAATAACACCATTATTAATTGGTCTTCATGTCGGTCTGTTGATTTATTTAAAATGATGCACAAGACGAGAGCTATCGGTTGGCGGCACTGTAGTTACCAAGGCAACTACAAGGTCTTAGGAAAAGAAGTATTGAAAGGAAGAAGGGAAACATTCCCACATGCAATGTGGTAAGGTCTGTGCCTGCAACCACAGGGCCTGCCCTCCATGGGTATGTAGACGCCTGAACTCTGCACTCCACTCACCCAGCTGTCCTACAAGGTTGATCAAGACAAAGCAAGTGGCCAGGAAGTAGCCACAGCTCCAGGTAGCCTCGATGTAATCACGCTGCTCATTCCACTGGAACCACATGCGGATGCCGTCCTCCAGAAAGGTGCTGATGAGACACAAGCGGGCCAGGTGCGGTAGGTACTGTTTGGTTACACGCAGAAACTGGAAGACAGAAGGACAGTAGAAGCATGCTATCAGCGATACAGAAAATAACCTATGGAGAAATGAATATTGGATGCAAGTGATATATAAATGAGTGAGGTCCCAATATGAAGCATTACAAGAAACAACCGCAGCAAGAGAGCAGGATGGTTTATGGTACTTTTTGTGGTTTTAAAAGTCAACAAGATTTGTTCACAATCAGTGGTGTTTCTTCATAACTATATACTATATAAGTGTGCGTATGAATCAGCCTATAGATGGGATTATTGTATGAAAAATCGAACTCAGATTAAGAGCATGTTCCCGACCAGTTTTCTGTGTGCCTCCAAGCCAGCAGCAGTTGTGCAACACTTGTGTAAACAGTTCAAGCTTGTCTTGGCCTGGCTGATCCCGGCAAAACATGAGCACACATCTAAGAATCAGAATTGGGCAAATGGATTAGGCTTGGCTATGATCAGATGATAGAAGCTGTATTGAAACCAGTGTAATTGAGACATTAGACGCAAAACACCAAACAGTGACCTGCTCAGGTCCTCCTACTTAGGAGGCCACATCAGCACTGACAAACTATCCTAGCCTATCAGGCAGCCCCAACTCCCACTTTCGAGAGCAGAGGAATATGAATGAAGGACCACGGGCCAATGAGGAAATGCATATGGGTGTAATGACTGCTTAGAAATAGGCCATGCTAAAGTGTTGCAATGGGTTGAACCAACAAGTTCAAGGGCTGAACTTGTTGGTCAGGAATTAGCTTTCAAAAGGCATTAGTATGTATTTAACAGCAAGCATGGGCACATATAATTCCCTAAAGCCAAGGAAGAAGTTTAACTTAAATAAATATACAAAAACAATGACGGCTCATGCAAAACTGATCATGAAAGTAACGTTGACGAAAAGCTGCAGTAGAGTTAAAAAGGGTAAATGCTCTGTAATATGAACTAGCTTCGGTCCTACCAGCACGATCAAATTTTAGAAGACTACATACATTCACGGTTATTGACATTCGTTACTGCCATTACATTACTAGAGCCAGCTTAGAGCCCTACGTACTTTGTATGTCAGGTCAGACCTAGGTCCTAGATACCGGTTTTATCAGTCTGGGCGCTGTGTTATATCTCAATTAGTTAACTGTTACGCAAACGAAAACGTTGATTTGATTAATACATTCCTATATTTAAGCCACATGTTAAGGGGCTGTGGGGGAAACATGAAACGCCTTCCAAATAATGTCCACTTTCACTCAGCCAAATAGTTTGGAGTCAATTCAATCATAATAAACTAACATCGTGAAGAACGACTGGTCGGATGCTGATGGCAAGCCATGAAGATGAATAAGGCTGCTCGGAGAATAGACAGTGACCAGCGGTCGAGCCACCTCACCTGTAAGCAAAACACTACACAGTATGAACATTGGCCGTTTCACTTTGCCACGCATTAACGTTAACGTTACTCCAGTCAGGACCCAGTGGGGTGCAGAAATGCATAAGGTAATCCCGACATGTCTCATGTAACGCCGTAACGTGCGCACGTTTGAGATAAGGATGTGTTTAATTGATTTGCAACAAGCTGTCGTTAACTTTTGAATACCAAAACGCGTCATGAGACTCGACGTATTTTCAGTCGGTCCACATCCAGCAAACTATTTAGCAGATACCGTTATTTAGCTAGCTAGCTTATACACGCTTATAGTTGACATGCCGGAAATCAAAGATACCTGGTCTGCCACGTCTTCGGCTGTATTCATAAGGTCCTCCTGTCCCATATTGTAAAGTTGTCGAGGCCTAAAACACAGCCGTAAATTTTTGCAAGCAGCGTTCACTGTAGCCCCCGTTATTTACTTTCAAGAATCTCGCCTCTCTGGAGCAGGCCGCCTCCGCCCCACAATGCCTCGCGGTTTACCTCGAGCCCCCCTAGATGGTACTGCAACCGCTGCATGCCACGTATGCCGAGACACAGGCTTGTCATAAGGCATGAAGCATTGTTTACTTGTGGTTTGTGTTTGTAAACATGGACGGGGAAGATGAGACCACCCCATAACCATTTTATGAACTGCACTACTAACCCTTTTTCCCCTACAGAGAGCAATAGAAACTATTCGTCATAATACTATCACATAAGACATTGGGCAAGTTCCCATTTCATTAAATACTTTTTTTTTTATTTATAACTACATTGTATCAATAAAAATTTGACCGTGGAGCACTTTGTTTTTATCAAGCTGGGTCCTGTTCGTGATGGGTCGTGAGTCTCGTGACCAGCCACAATAGCATACTTTTGTCTTCAGGATAGGTCACAGCCACCCAAACCCATTGTAACGCTATCTTTGAGATGTCACTGTCTGATGGGCAGACAACGGTATGTCAATATGGTGCACCTCACTCACCTAGGACTATCGAGAAATTGAATGTAAGGTGATATTCACCTGAAGCTTTCCCTTGTACACCGATGTAGTGCAGTACGTGTTCCAGCTGTTTGGGACAACCTGTAGAAGAAATGGAATCACTTTGCAAACTATAAAAAACAATTCTGCCATGAAGCTAAAAGGTGGGGAAAAGTATTAATGTGAACACAATACTGGAAAAGCTTTATGTCCAAAGACAATGTTGTACATCTTCCTATGTTTTTAATGCACATTTCAATGTCAATAGTTGAATTTAAACAGAGCCCTTCAAGAATCACAAAACTAATTTAACAATTCAACTCTATTTATCTATATACCTAGCAGGGCAATGGAACAACATGTTGTATTTTTAGGAATCACAGAACAAATATTAAAATGTAATATGTAATACTAGTACCATAATATTACTATGAGTCAATGACAGAGACTGTTTGTTGCATAAGAGATTTATTGCATGACGCTGCACTGAGCCCAAAACACCATGCCCCATTACAAATCAATTTACAGACACCTGTTCCATGTTTATCGTGCAAGTGCCTTAAGCTTTCTTCACTATTGCAACAACTGCTGTGTAAGCAGGACAAATCTGGTCGATAGTAGCAAAAAGACCCACCAATTGAAACAGAACTGGTGAAGGGTATAGAAACAAGTGTTCTTGCATAACGTCTGTGCCATCCCATTTGATGTAGATTTCCAATAGATTGTCTTAAGTCCTAAGTATCCAGCCACAGCCCAAACTGTTTCGTTTCAAGGTTGTACTGTGCTCTTCTTTCTTTTCCAGTTGTTATTTTTGAATTTCTTGTGGAGTCCACCACTCTGAGCCTAACGGAGAAATGAGAACATCAACAGGAAGTGATGCCAGAGGAGAACACATTTAGTACTGTCATGACTGTCATTCAGATGCCAAGACCTACTGACCTTTTTGCGTTTCTGCAGATGATCACTTTCAACCTCCATGTTCTCCTCCTCTTCGTCATCATCTGTCTGAAAGTCATCCTCCTTCTTCTCTCCAGGCCCATCCTTCTCCACCTGAATTCCAGCTTCTGGATTCTTTTGCGAGAACATTGTTGCTACAGAGAAAGAAAACAAATGAATGATAAGCTATTGGTTACATTTTGAAAGGAACTTGTCCCTAACTGTCAGCCCATTTATACCAAATTAGCTCTGGTTCATGAACTGGTTCCGCTCAGGATTCTTTGAACCTTGGTGCTATCTAGCGAACCAGCCCGTGTTTCCACCAGTTTTAAACCAAATTCAAAGTTCAAAATGAGGTGTGCAAACAATTAGCGGAAAAGCGGTGTGTGTGTGTGTGTGTGTGTGTGTGTGTGTGTGTGTATGAGATAATGATTGAAGAAAGTCCCTTACAGGGGTAAAGGTCACTCATGCTGTCTTCCGAGTCACTCTCGTCTTCATCATTGGAGGATGGCTCCCACATTTCATTTTTCTGTTTAGAGTCCCTCCGCCTGGGTCCCTCTGCGTCAACCTTGTTGTGGTTTTTGGGCCTTTTGTTTTGGAGTCTGGCTGGAACAAATGCAATCCCCTCTCGCATACAGTCTTCATCTATTGGGATTCACACACACTGATCAGTACAAATAGCAGCCATGGGAGAAAACCCTTAGCTAGTTGCCATTTCCTCAAAGGATTGTATAAAGCTACATTTACACCACAAATGTAAATGTGGGGCAGTACCAAATATGTAGTTAAAGCACAATACCGGTCTGGGTGATCAAACCATCGTAATCTTCTCTACTGGCTTCATTAAAAAAAAAGCAGTTACCAATATCATTTATCAAAATGACTATGGTGTACCGATTCTTCCAAAGAGCATTTAGCTTCAGCATGCTATCGCCAAAAATGTTAACAATGGCAATATAGCACTTTGGTCTTTGGTCTCAAAACAAAATAATTTGAACAAATGATATTGGTAACAAATGTGTTAGTGAAGCCAGGAGAGACGTTACGATGGTTTGATCACACCGGCCGGTGCTGTCCCATGCATGGGTTACATTTAACATTTAAATGTGAATGGGTTCCGCCAGAAAGCAAAAAATGACCTTAGTGTGAAGGTATCCTAAAAGCTTTTGCTGCCTTTCATTTATTCTATAATTTGGTGATGACTACAACAGAAAGGCTTCTTCAAATTGACACGGTTGTATGCAGTTGCACATTAAACGCACATTAAGAGTGGTAAAGATTAATATAGCGACACTTACATTTTCCCAGGGCTTTTTTGAAGCGTTTCCCATTAACATGTTTGAGGACGTGGTGAGGCAGCCGGTTGAGGTGCCTGAGAGTCAGTTTACAGAACAGCTGCATTCTGGAAAACAAATGAAACAAGTAAATACACATTAACGACAACATTTGCTATGTGGAGGGTTGTACTAATTGTCTGTTTAGCATGGCTTCATTACGTCGTAAAGCTTTGTTACAACATGTACGATGTGTTGAGACTTAGAATAATTGGCAAACTATATTTCAAACTATAACGTTATTTCCAAACCAAGTGTACTTACGGTTGTTTTGAGCTTTGAACAATGTGTGGTTCATACTGGCTGTAATTGAACTCCGACACAGAGCTCAACTTCTGATATTTCTTCCCATTGGTAAATCTTTGTAGTTCAGCTAGATCGCAGGGAAACTCGTGGTCATTTAGTGTACATTTGATCTGAAATGACAATATGGGCGAGAGGTAAAATTAAATTCAGTGAATGCTAATCTTCAATCATGGGAGACACAATGTATATTGTTATCATTCAGGGCACACAGTATTGGTTCCTACAGATGGTATGCTAGAAAAACTATCTAAAATAAACTAGCTAACGTTATATGGCTAGCTCTTACTTAATTGTAAATAATGGATTTGTGTACTAACCCTCTTATTATCTATAAGTTGAAGAAATGGCTGGTTCAGAAGAAAGGCTTTGAGGTCTGTGGGCAAGTCTTCCATCGTGGATTACTGAACTGAACTATTGTGATTACCACGCTAGGAGAACCTTCACGTGGGTTGAATACTAGCCGCTCTGTTTGTGTTAGTGTTATTTCCTGACATCTTGGCACCACCCACCAATGTAAAGGTGCATGTGGGTTAAACGAAAGTCAATTTAATTATCAATAAAATCAATATTTATAAATTGATTGATATATTGATCCATGTGGTTTAGATGTAGGCCAAAAGAAAGATAACGGTGGTTATAAAATAAAAATAAATACGGTAACAAGGTTATGGATTTTGATTACGTTTTTGTTGGAATATAGATTGGAATCTAAAATAAATGTTAAGCTCATGCATAATATCTTGCCAATATCGTTTCGGGAAATCAGATTTTAACATTAGGGTCACACATGTAGACAGGCCCAAACAATGTTGTACTATTGGGTCCTGAATCAACTGATACGGTAACCCACGAGGAACAGTTTTCCTAGGGATTTCGAATTGCCAACCAAAATTATTAAAAAAAAAAAATAATAAAAATATAATCTACACTACTATTCGGGTATTTGGTTCTTAGTTTTTTACACCTGTAATGCCAATTCTAAATAATTATTGCTCGTAACAGTCTGCCGTTATGTTTTTAGTACGAACCACTAACGTGCTGGAGAACGTAAGTTACCGTGATGACGTAGATTTTAGGCGCCCACATTCTTATCGCGTTGTTCAAACTCAATATAGTCAACACTGAAACAACACTTTATTGTTGTCATTTTACAATTATTATCAAACGATTTATAATGATGGCAACACTTGGGATAACCAATTGATGCCTTCTTTATTCTTGAGGAAGTAGAAAAAAGTATATTTTCACATGTACGTAAGCCTATCCAAAAACCACAACGGAACGGAACATCTTTGTAATGTATTTTTTAATCAGAAATAATGCTAACTGTTCTATTTTCTCAGGTGATATATTTTCCAGGTTTACATTAATGATGTCTCAACAACCTAGTCAGGTTCCTCAGGCACCTGACTCACCTGTGGTTGTAGTATCTGGCAATGTCCAAAAATATGCAATGAAGAAAAAGAAGATCCTTAATGCTGAAGAAAGCGAGCTGTTTGAATTAACCCAAGCAGCTGGCATTACGATGGATCAAGAGGTTTTTAAGTAAGGACCAGTTCTTCAAACCAACTTCAGCGTTGTTTATGGACGATAAAGATAGCCCTATTTGGAATGATGAAATGTAAATTTATCTACTATAAATTTCTCCTAGAATCATAGTCGACCTCTTGAAGATGAATGTTGCCCCACAAGCGGTTTTTCAGACGTTGAAAGCCATGTGTGCTGGGCAAAGGATTGTTGACACCTGTGCGGCGGACACTTCGACAGCGTCACACCCAGCGAGTACCACCACAGCGACGACGGAGCACAGAGGTCAGTAAACAAGGGATATGGACGTGGTCACTATAATCTCAATAAAGTGGGTTTCATACATAGACTGTTTATAATTGGGTTTCAAATTCTTTACTTAATGTGATAGTGATCTATTTGTGCATGCCACAACTTGTCTCGTCGTTGTGGTAAAGCAAATCTTATTTACGCACATCAACCCATAATGCCAACACGCCACACGTAGCCCTATATACAAATATAGGATCTAAATCAATATTTGTACGTTTGATTAATTATTGAGGTGATCTAAGGTAAAGGGAAGTTAGGCGGAGCTTTAATACAGATCTGTTCCCACTACAATTGTTTGAGAGACATTCTAGACTTTTTGAATAACATGATGTTGCTGAGGAAACAACAATTGTTTTTTAGTTGGAAAGATGCAGACGAAGCAAACTATAAATGGTAGAGAAATGTATCTTCCAATACCTGCAATAATGTTTAGCATCAGCTTTAATTTACCTAATGTATAGCTTAATATACATAATGTACAGCTTAATGTACTGTATATCCAGATACAATTAAACAATGGCCAAATAAACCACATATGTGATGTTTCATTATCACATACCATAAAAAAAAACCATTAGACTTAAAAGACATCTGATTTAATGTGTTTCTTGACAAATGTAATGAAATTAATGTAGAACTCCACCTGCTTTGCGGTACGCTGAACACATCTCTAAGCAGGCTTCAAGTGGGCCTACTCACCATGCTACTTCACGGCCTTGGGCTTATTCATGGCCGCTGCTCGGCTTAACGCACTTATAAACAGCCATCCATTCATTCCCTCGGTGCTTAACATCGAAAACACAAGCACTTCTTTCTTGAAGAGTAATTCTCTTCTAATTTAGACTGGCATAAAGTGGATTAAAGCCTGGAATAGGTTAACACAATATTATTATTTTTAAATGAAATAGGACAAAAATATTGAACTGCATATTTGTATTTTCCAGAAGCTATATTTTGTTGATGAAGCCAGTTGATTATGTGACCAGCTGGCAGTTGACTCATTGAAATGGATCACTTAGTTATTTTGTCTTTAATGTCAAGCTTTTGACATGAATAGACCTGAATCCAAGTCTCTCTCTCTCTCTCTCTCTCTCTCTCTCTCTCTCTCTCTCTCTCTCTCTCTCTCTCTCTCTCTCTCTCTC
>JAOPJO010000118.1:14404292-14414913 GCA_027123675.1 Molva macrophthalma | reverse complement strand
TTGGTATAAAGGATAATGAATCATAGTCAGTTGAAACCATTTATGATTAGATGTGTAAATGTCAACGGTTATAATTGTTTCTTTTATTAGTATATTTTCCATTTAGCAATATATTCTTACTTTCTCATCTAAATTTCTAGTGTTAATAAATTAAAGAAATCATCGAAATGAAATAACTGGTGGCAGTCATGTGTGTTTCTGTATCTTAATTGGGGAAAAAATGTTGGTGGCAAATTTTTTATAACAGTTACTATTTGAATATGATTATGTTTGTTTTCAAGAGGAATTATAATGTGTGAGTAGCCCTATAATAATTTTGAATAATTCAGGTTCAATAAAATATGCTCTTTTGTTCATAACTAATTCGCTGAAATATCATAAAGTTGAAATATAGTGTTTCTTTCATGAAATAGTATTTTCTGACAAAACTGCAAAGTCGCACAGAGACTTCACAGTAGGGAAATACTGAGCGCTGTTAATTGTGAGATTACTAAAATCTATAATTAACATCTCGGCGACTGCTCAACTGTCTGCTGTATCCTTTTAATTTGACGATGGGTTTTAATGGAAATTTAAAAAAAATCCAAAGCTTCTCTCATAGACAATTAATGGCAGAAAAGGGCATCCATTGCCTCTGGAAATTGTTACTAATCATAAATAGAAATGTGGGAAACTGTTTTTATCCAAACAGCCTTACAGTCAATAGTAGCCTATACAATGTGGATGTATAGTGAAGCTTATTGAATATTTAAGTGTTGCATATTGTCACTAAGAGATTTCAAGTTCTGTCACTACAGACCTCTCTTGGCATAATGCATACATTGTTTTCATATAAAGCCATATGAGCATACAGTCTATGGTATAGATCATATGCAATTACTTAACATTCATATCATTTTAGAGGTTCATTTAAATAGGCCTCTGTAGTAATGTTCCATTTGGAAATTAATCTTGAGATATGGGCTACTTATTAATGTAAGATGAATTAAATGATCAAACTTATTTACATTGTCATACGTGAATCCATGTAAAAAGATTTAATATCATGAAAGAGACAAAAAATACTCTCTCCTCTCCCTCTCTCTCTCTCTCTCTCTTGAGAATTGTTTCATTTAAAAATCCTTCCAACAACAAATATGAGGCCAAACACGATTACTCATCGCCAATATTGATTTGATGTTGCAGACTCCCACTGTGTGTTGACAGAGTGTGTGATATACAGCACCACTGTTTGCACTGTTAGACCGATAGTTATTGTGTATTGGAGCATAGAGATATTCCTATAGTTTGTACATTACTCATGTTCTACTATAAGTAATACCCCTACATACATATATGAATAGCCTAATACTGTACTTAAGTTAAATGAATCCCCATAGAGTGTAGGATACGTAACACCATTAAACATTCTTCTTCTGTAAAAGTAGAATGTCAAATCTGTGAAATTGTGTTTAAAAATGAAAAATGGTCTTTTATCGAGTTTGATTGAGGAGTATTAAAGTAGTATTGAGTAGTAAAGATATAGCTTGAAGCTCACCAGGTTAAAATGGTGGTATATGGCTATATAGTCCTTATAATTCCTCTGTTCTCTGTATTACAACACAGTGTCTCTTGTGACAGACATGATGAGTATCAAATATAGCCTATCATCAGGTCAGGTGATTTCTCCAAATACCAGATTCAAAAGGCCTAAAATAAATACAATAACCCAGCTAAACAGTTGGTTGAGCCTAAAATGTCTGTGACTGTAAGGCACAGGTACCATAGCTAACAAATGAGCTAAGAACACCTGTTAACAGGAACAACTTATTTGCTGTTTTCATGATTCTAGGCAGCAGGATATGTTGCCTAACAAAGTGCTCTCCCTTCTGTGTATCTAAATGTTCACTTCAACCTAATTATTTGTACATTATTTGTACTTAGATATATGCACAGTGTACTTTAACATCTGGAGATTAGTAGAAATTGTTACTCACAATCATATCTGGCATATTAAGGAACACAATCAAAATAATATTTATTTCAGTTGTATGTGGTATGAAATGCATTTTTCAATAATAGTTTATTCCACAGTAAGTGTGTGGTGTGGTCTGGGTTAAGACTTCTAAACATACAGACACCAAGTTACAATAGTTTAAAGGGGGATCATGAAGGGTGAAGCAGACTTGTTGGGAGACATGAAGAACGGAGATAAACACAACAAACAGCTCATGGACCACTTGCAATCGAGGAGCCCTCACCGCATTCCTTATTGGTTTCAACTGCCATGAAATGATCCATTTGGACCTGAGTAGAGCAGTGGGAGCCAACAGTTGGAGCAATGTGTTGAGTGTGGCTTCAAACAGGTGGAACGGTAGTGTGAAATAGAGTTCTACATCAGAGTACCTGCTCAAGCCTTGTAAATTGCCATGAGAGATTTGACACAGTTCAACAGTGAAGGGCAGTAGCAGACGTTGACAATGAAGACAGAAAGCAGAACGTACAAAAAGGCAAGGCTAGAGGAACTATTGTACTGTTTTGATCAGCAGTTGAAAAGCTCCCCCTCCACATTGTCCTTCGCATTTCTTCAAGGAGAAAACTCCACAAAGCTATAGCGCTGCTGAAGAGAGACACAAATGATTAGTATTCTGGTGAGGTCAACAGACTCGCTCAGTGGGATGAAGACCAGGAAGTGTTCATCATTGGTTGACCCTAAAAACAAAGCTAAGCAAGTGAAGACTAATGCATACAATGAACACGCAGATGCATCTAATAAAGTGGCGTACAAAATACTATTCAACCCATATTTCTATGGAATGAATAGAATATTTTTTTAACACATATTATTAATACATAATTTTATATGATGTAGATAAACAACTATGCCATGTTACCTAGAGCCAGTGAACCAAGATTCTTCCTCATTACATTTTTTTACTTCAAGAACCTGAGGAATGTCAACATTTTGGTTAATTCAAAACATTTGGAGACATGGAAGGAATGCATTGTGTGTTCTGCCTCTCTCCCCTGAATGACCTCGGGTAGGCTGATGTGAAGATCAAGGCCTTTCTGACTCTAAGATGCTAGAAACATTCAAATACATTAAAAGGGCAATAACCTGTGTCGATTGGTCAAAGTAATATGTACATATAGAATATGTTTTGAATATTGTTTGTTGTGTGTTTATTTATCTTTGTCAGGTGTTTTCTATGCAAAATCCTTGACTGGAGCTATAACACTTTAAGGGACAGTCTGGCACTCTATGGTGTGTTACGGTATATGTACCTGATACCTGTCCTGTAAGTGACTCATGTGGAGGACACAGGGTCACACTGAAGACCTTAACGGAACTTGAGCAACTCAACAGTGGCTCAAATACGTCAACCACATATTAATACAAAAACAAACAAACAATGAAAAAGCAGATGACACTCGTGTGTCACCAATCAATGTTAATGTCTACAGTGGTTTCAAGGACTTGGTCTTGGTAGTGGGGCACATGGCTGCTAAATGCAACATGTAATGGTATCTAATCTTGTATGTCAGCCAAACTAAAAGGGTTCAGCTGCTGCCATATTGGTTAGTTTTTGGTTTGGTTAGTTCAGTTGACCCTACACCTCACACACATAGCCTTATCACATACAGCTTCACTTTATTTTGTTTTGCTTGCAGAGTCAGTTTATTGTTTTCTCGACTTTTGTAGAATATCATTATTTATATATACAAAAGCCAATTTGTTCTCATTGTAAATGATTAGGGAACTCCACAAAGCCAAGCTGTATAGGCCTTCATTTCCCCCCCTTACAAAATATATAATGCCACATAGAACACCACAACAAAGAACACAAACAAACGAGACCACTTTCCTTTAAGTTGACGCAGCACATGTCGTCACCGCGTCGTCATCACGGAGCCCTCGTCGCTTCCTCATCGCCATGTTTGTCAGGAGAGGATTACATCAGTGTTCTGGAGAGGTGTGGATGGGTCATGGCATGTTACTTTCAAAACAACGACCGATGAACGCGAAGATCCACCATTAAAGTAAGCCAACGTTTCACAATCGGTCCGATTTAGAAAATGTTGTATATACATAGAATCTGTAACGAAATGACCTTGTGTCAACTCTTGACAAAGTTCCATACTAAACCGCTAGCACGATGCTAACGTTGACGTAGCTCTGTATAGAACTGACAGCATTCTTACATAGCTTGTATGATAAGCTGAGTTGGCTCTTACTAGCAATCTCAGACACTATGTCATTAAGTAAACCAGTAAAACGCGATGCCATTTTACGCGATAGTTAAAAGTACGGACATTACTTTTAAGTGTCGATGTTTTAAACACATTATTCTGAGTAAAGTGGTAGCAGATGGCTAAGAATAGACCTGCAGACGCCCAGGACATCAGACATCGTTTTGTGGTTGTCGTGAGATCAATGTTATACAACAGTACTAATCAGCAGGGCATGTTGTTGAAGACCTCATACAACTATATGCGCCACCAGAGGAACGGGTCACCGCTATTGGATTAACCAAGTTGTCTCTGTATATACAGTTTGGTTCGAGGACCAGGAGGTTGTGGAAAGGCGGCCTACAACCATGTTGAGCCGGCTCTTCAGGCTGCACGGCCTGCTGGTCGCATCCCACCCGTTAGAAGTGATCGTGGGCACAATTGCTGTCACGGTGTGTCTCATGTCCTTGAACAGCTTCGTAGCCAGCAGCCAAGTGTGCAGCTGGGATGAGTGTCCGAAGCGTCAGGAGGTGAGGCGTTTAAGTCGAACTTCGTTAGAGGATGATGTTAACGTTAAAGTAACATGATGGCTGATATCCCATCTCTTCTTTATGTTCCAGAAAATTGCAAGCAGCGATGTCATCATTTTAACCGTCACGCGCTGCATGGCCATCGTCTACATATATTTTCAGTTCAAGAACCTTCGACAACTGGGTTCCAAATACATCCTTGGTTAGTGTGACGGAAACCTGCTTACGAACTTGATCAAATAAATATGTTACCCTCAATGTGATCCATTAATTGTTCCATATTGATGATGTCTGATAATGTCTTTCTGGATCTCTTTAGGTATTGCAGGGTTATTCACTGTATTCTCCAGCTTTGTTTTTAGTACAGTCGTCATTCACTTCTCCGGGAAAGAGCTGACAGGTCTCAAGTGAGTATAAATATTAACAAGTTGAAAATCACTAACACAACAACTTTTCCCTAAAAGTTGAGTGCCACACGTGATGTTCTTATTTTAAGATGTTGTAGTGACAGAGAAGAGAAGAAAATGGAGAAGATCTATTAATTTAGATTTGCTTTATGACTCCATAAAGGTTAATTTATTATATTTAAATAGTCCATCCCTTGTTCAGAACACCATCACCTGCTTTCATTTGTCTATTGCAATAAGAATCATTATCATAGAGCGAGGAAAACTGAAAGTATGACACGATTGGACTTGGTGTTTATTTGTGTCTATTTGAACACTGCTAAATATGTACATAATATAATATTTTTTTTCCTGCAGTGAAGCCCTTCCATTCTTTCTCCTGCTTATTGACCTGTCGAAAGCTTGTGCTTTGGCCAAATTTGCCCTCAGCTCAAATTCTCAGGTAAGAACTCCTGCCATGTTTGGACCTGATTTAGTCTGACTCTAAATGCAGATTTCACTGATGGTCACTGATGGACTGATGATTGAGGGAATGCAGGTTTTCTTGAGACCTGAAGTGTCCATGACAAAAGTAATGCAGTGTGACCTTCCCCCTTAGGAGGAGGTGAGGGAGAACATTGCGCATGGCATGTCCATTCTGGGCCCCACCTTCACCCTGGATGCCCTGGTGGAGTGCCTGGTCATCGGAGTGGGTACCATGTCAGGTAACCTGCGTGGCTTACGACCTTTTCAGAGATTCTTTCAATATGTTTTAGTTCTTATTGTACTCTATGTACAGTTTGCATTGATTGGCATAGTGTAAGTGGTGGTAGAAAACAGTCTGGTAGACAAAACACATTCTCACCTCCAAGGTGTGTCAAATGTTTGTTGAAATAATAAGAAAGGGTTTTGTACCGGTTACCACAAGCTTATATGTGCTAATTCAGAAGTGCACTTCAAATTCTTCAAAATCTAAACAAACTTACAGTTTAGCATTTCCTCATCCTGTTTCCTATTATGAGTGTAGGGTGCAGACCAGTGACTACTGCAGTTGGAGCTTTTATAACAACATAGCTGTACTCTTATGTGTATGCATAAAGCTTCTGACCAACCACTATAAACACACACTGTAGCAATCCCTGCAGTTATAACATGTTATATGATATAACAAACAAATAAACCATTTTTTCCATGTTCTAAAACTTAAACTTGGACACTTGTGCCATTGTTCTAGAAGAAAATGCAAAAGCTTTGGACATGCCCTGGATTGATCTTTGTGTGGTCATGTTAAGGGTAAATGCCATATTAATGTAATGTCTTTTTTCTGACAGGCGTTCCCCAGCTAGAGATAATGTGCTGTTTTGGCTGCATGTCCGTCCTGGCCAACTACCTTGTCTTCATGACCTTCTTCCCTGCATGCGTCTCCCTGGTCCTGGAGGTAAACACGTCCAAACACGAGATCGAGAGTAGGAAAACAAGTGGCTGAAGACCTGAGTCAAAGTTCTGGTACTTTTTAGGAAGGTTTTCTGTGTGTTTTGTAGTTGTCCAGGGAGTGTCGTGAGGGCCGCCCTATCTGGCAGTTGAGCCACTTTGCTCGTGTGTTGGAGGAAGAGGAGGACAACAAGCCTAACCCAGTCACTCAGAGGGTGAAGATCATCATGGTGATTACCGCTGGGACATGTAGGGCTGCAACGATGAGTCGATGGACAGAAAATCTATCAAATATGGTTTTATAATCAATCAATCTTTTAGATCATTTATCAAGTACAAATCCCAAACTTTTGCTGCTTGATGCTACAGAAATTCAAATATTTTGTTCATGGTTCATATCCTTCCTTATTAAAGAAATACTTCATTTTTTCTTGGCTGCTCGTCAGATAAAGCAAGCAAATGTAAGACGTGACTTTGGAGTATTGTAACTAACTTGTGATGGCATTTGCATTGTTCTAGATTAAATGATTTGATGAATCAATTATCATTATCAATTATCATCGACTGTGAAAATGATGGTTAGTTGCAGCCCTAGAATCATGTTTTTTTTTCTAAGCATTTTCAAAAGAAATGGTTGGTCTATGCTTGTTACCTGCCTCGTGATCATTCTTCCTGCCACTGAATACAAGTGAGAAATTGCTTCTGTCTCCCCAGTCACTAGGCCTGGTGCTGGTCCACGTCCACTCTCGATTAGCTACCGAACAGACGGGGCAGAACCGTACATCCCAGGATGGGCCCATTGCTAGCAGACTGGACTCTGGTGACCGCATGTGGCCTGTAGAGCTGGGCAGGTCAGTTCAG
Organism: Molva macrophthalma; assembly: GCA_027123675.1. NCBI lineage: Eukaryota > Metazoa > Chordata > Actinopteri > Gadiformes > Lotidae > Molva > Molva macrophthalma. The sequence continues at coordinate 14,407,496 of JAOPJO010000118.1, read as the reverse complement.
GTTATCTGCTCTTGTTTGGTGTTGGTAAGGGTCATCCATTCAGCATGCATTCAGCCACGTTGTGGATTTCGTTGCGATTTGTACAATGTGTCATTCACACAAATGCTACAAATACTGGTATCCTCGTGACCCCATCTAGGACATGCATATTAAATGAATCAATATGTCCAAGTGGAAATACAAAATGGGACCATTGACGTATGAATTCTTGGGAGTCTTGGAGAGAAAATATTAACATGTCACTTTGTTTTATGCTGTATTCAGTTAGACTGTGGTTCCTTTCTATGGATTATTATAAACATTTTTTATTGATGTATTTATTATTTTTACTGTATTAGTATTTTCTATAAACTAAGACCTCCCCACCCATCCATGCGGTGTCCCTCAGCATGGACCTCCTGGAGCAGCTGGTCAGCCTGCTGCTGGCCCTGCTGCTGGCCGTCAAGTACGTCTTCTTTGAGCAGAGCGAGGCAGAGTCCTCCCTGTCCATCAAGAGCCCCATCATGGGCCCCCCCAGAGGGTCTACAGAGAGCTGCTGCAGGAAGGACCCGCCGGCCCTCGTTCCTGCCTGGACCTCTGGGGGCGCTACGCCAGCGGCCCCCAGCGCCCCCCCCCTGCCGGCCTGGGCGTGTGAGACCCAGAGCTGCGTGCCTGGGCGTGGCTCCCCAGAGAAACGTGAGTGTTGCCTTTAGAGCATCGCGCTCACAAAGTAGGAGGATCTTGTTAAAGGTGTAATATGTAACGTTTCCCCAGTCAAATATCTAAAAATGACCAGACTCATGTTATATATTTTGTTGAGTTACTAACATCACTTACATTATCCCAATTGTTTCCAACAATGTTCAAACCAATCAATGGCGTCCCATTCCCTTTCCCCTCTTACATCCGTGGAAACACACGGAACCGTAGAGACCCAATGTATTGATATATTTCAATATTGATCTAGCTGACTACGACGTGCTACTTTGACATGTGGCTCATTTCAGCCACAGAGCTAATGTGTACAGTACCGTTCCAACAACGTTCAAAACGCTCATCAAGGTACTGTTAGTATGATTGTTTTGACCACGGATAACAGCGCTGGGCTACCCCACGTAACATTTTCTACAGCTGTTTGGGTAGTGGACTCCTCGAATGGTAAGTTAGCAAGTTAACGTTATGTTACTTGTGGCTATTTCATCAGAATTACGTTACATAACGTGAATAAATGTGACTAAACATAGCATGATTCAACTTTAATACATAACCTTGTCCATTAACATGATTTTTGCCTCAGTCAAGTCAGATAGATTCTCACCGGCATGGTGGTGAAGACAACTCCCATGAACCCACGTTACTTCACAACATCAAACTACCTTGTTATAGTTTTGATTGACCGACCCCTAGTGGCAGAAAGGACATATTATACCTTTAATAATAATTTCTGATGGAATGTTCTGCCTGGTTGCTATGTTATATTACAGTGTAAACCGTGTACATTTGTATGCAATAGAACATTGCTTCACTCTCTATATTGTTTTTTATTTCTTCAGTTTCCAGAGTAAAGGCCATTGAGCCCAAAGTATGCTGGGAGCAGAACGGCCACTGTGGATCCATCCCAGTGGGCTCTCCAGCAGAGACTCCTGCACGGACCCTCCCCTCCTCCTCCTCCGATGAGGAAGACCCCCGCAGCCTGGACCAATGTCTAGACATCCTCGCTGATCCACAGGTGATTTAAAAGGCAGAGATGAAGATATGTTTTGGGAGAAATGAATGAAGGAGTTCTGGCTGATGATATAGGCTGCAACTCACAACGATTTCCATTTTAGTGCATTGTCATCATTCAGTCTATAGTCAATTTCAGTAATGGCGTCTGTCTCAATGTTTCAACAAAATTTGTAATTGTATAATCATTTTATAATAATCTGACATTGAGACAATAAACTATTACTAGCAAAAGTTTGGAATCTGTACATGATGAATGCATATGTGTCCACACGCTAACCGGATTGTTATTCTAGTTCCCCACCAACACTGCAGTCAGTTTTTCATCCTAATTGTTGTTGTTAATCCACTGAAATGGCCATGACAGAGAGGTGCCAGACATCTCAGCGATACAGAGGTGCAGAAGCTCGTGACCTCCCGCGATATCCTGGCCTACAAGCTGGAGGCCGTGCTGCAGAACGCAGAGCGAGGCGTGGCCATCAGGAGGGACATGCTGTCCTCCAAACTCCCCGTCCCGAACGCCTTGGCCAGTCTGCCCTTCAAGCACTACGACTACTCCAAGGTACAGCTGTCGCTGCGCTTCCATACGTGGTCAAGCCAAGCGGTGGTTTCCAGGCTAAGATAAGATCATCAAAGATATATAATGAATGTATTTGAAGAACATTATAATCCTTTGCGTAATTGTATTTCAATACAATTAGAGAGTCGGATAGTTTGAATGTTGTGTTCCAAGTGAGTCCAATAAAGGGAATCAAAAGATAATATTAACTCGTACACACTGAACATGACGGGCCAATCAAATCCTACTTCTCTTCATGTGTCATCATGTGTCCTGCTGCAGGTGATGGGTAACTGCTGTGAGAACGTTATTGGCTACATGCCGGTACCAGTGGGTGTGGCCGGACCGCTCCTACTGGACGGAGACCAGTTCCACATTCCCATGGCAACCACAGAGGGCTGTCTGGTGGCCAGCACCAACAGAGGATGCAGGACTCTTTGTGTATGTGATGGAGAGCCAAATGTCAAGTCATTGTATTGCTTGCTGCTGATCATGATGTTGTTATAAGATGAGATCTGCTAACTAGATTACTCCCAGATGGGAAATTAGGATGTCACCACGGAAAGGAAATGGTAAACTGTAATCAGAATTAAGAATAGGTAAACAAAATTTATAAGAACTCCAAAAATATGAATTTGAATTGTGAAAGTGCAGAAAAAGGTAGGTAGGTTATGTTTTACGGACGGGAATTGCATTTTCTAAACTGCAATTCCATTGTGTCTGCTTCATACGCTCATATTTAAAGTCCTAAACACTTTTTTTCATGCTACCTTAGAGTTTTCAATGAATGAGTGTGGATTAGAACAGGCCACAATCTGGGCTTATTCTAACTTGATCGACGGCCTGTGTGTGTGGCGCTTACTGGGATATATACCTCGTGTAATTATTTTATTTCTGCCATTTTGTTAAGCATTTTTCTTTGTGTAGGGAATGTCATATAT
>JAOPJO010000118.1:14392532-14403980 GCA_027123675.1 Molva macrophthalma | reverse complement strand
TAATGTTTGAATAAATGTGATCAGTATAATTAAAGGTTTAAGTTTAGGGAACATAGGGAATATTCCACATCTTACATTAACTATTACATGCTAAATAATAATGATAATGTATTGTTTTTCTATTTTCTTTAGCTCTTGCTCCAGTCAAAGGCAAAGCCATCTGAATGAATTGTATGCGTGTTTGGATGGAAATGAATCGTTTAGCCTCGTCTATCCCTAACCGATAAAATAATTGATAGATGAATAGATGGAAAAATAATCGTTAGTGGCGGCCCTCATCCCAATACTCCCATCCTCCTTCGGTATGTATTATTCTAATCTGTTCCCCATCCCTTCGGGGTGCAGCTGAGCGGAGGGTGCAGCAGCAGGGTGCTCTCTGACGGGATGACCAGGGGCCCCGTGGTGAGGCTGCCGTCCGCCTGCAGGGCCGCGGAGGTCAAAGCCTGGCTGGAGACCCCCGACGGCTTCTGTGTGATGAAGGAGGCCTTCGACCAGACCAGCAGGTCAGCACTCTTACTGTAGTGCTGGAGGAGGAGAAACAGGACAGTTGGAATTATACTTGAAGAGAGGAAAGAAAATGGTTTATTTTTGTTTTGTAATTTGTGTCCCACATTTAAAAATGTCTTAAACAGTAATACTAACTATGCATTTAAAAGCATGAAAATAGAATAGAATAATATTTTGGTAGCATTCTGAGGGTGTCCCGCAGGCCTAAATGCTGATCCACCCTATACAATGTTCGGGTGCTTGTAAATCCTCATCGTGTGTTTCTGTGTGTTTCCCCCTTAGGTTTGCCCGTCTGGAGAAGCTGCATGTGGGCCTGGCGGGGAGGAACCTGTACATCCGCTTCCAGTCCCAGACCGGGGACGCCATGGGCATGAACATGCTCTCCAAGGTCCGCACAACATCACCCCATGACATCCAAGCATGCATGTCCCACAGGCACTCAAACACTGCTGTGGTTTGTTGGTTAGAAAAGATGACCTGTATGTTTCTAAATGCTGCTGTAACAATGGTGGAATTCCTTCTCTTTCCTTTATTTCATTTCCACAAATAAATGGATCCCTTCTGCTTCAGAGAGGATTTCTTTAAAGCTGTCTCCTCCCCAAGCCGGGCTGTAGGCGGGGCCCGTGCTGCCAGGGTGACGCGTGTGTGTGTCTCCGTCCCTCCAGGGGACAGAGCAGGCGCTGCAGAGTCTCCAGCAGCAGTACCCTGACGTGGAGGTCCTGTCCGTCAGCGGGAACTACTGCACGGACAAGAAGCCCGCCGCCATCAACTGGATCCTGGGCCGGGGCAAGGCGGCCGTGTGCGAGGCAACCATCCCCGCCAGGGTGGTGCGAGAGGTACCCGGACACTGTTCTTTGATCAATGTTAATTCAACTGCAAACGGTCTGGTCGCAGTTTTCTATATCCCATTTTAATAGAGGCACCTTAATGTCATAAATATATGGCCTGTCAAGCCCTTTGAGACTGTAACTGTGATTAAGGGATATACAAATAAAATGTAAGTGAACTGAATTGACTTGCTGCAGGTGTTGAAGACCAGCACGGCCGCCCTGGTGGACCTCAACATCAACAAGAACCTGGTGGGCTCCGTCATGGCCGGCAGCATCGGGGGCTTCAACGCCCACGCCGCCAACATCGTGGCCGCTATATACATCGCCTGCGGACAGGTGGGAGCCATATGTTGCATTTAGACACAAAGGCGCTTTACATGGTGTGTGGGGGCGGGGGTGGGTGTGGGTGACACCTCATCCACTGCCAGTGTTTAGTACCCACCTGGGTGATGCATTGCAGCAAGAATGCACCAGAAGGCTCACCACGCTATCAAAGTGGCGAGGTGAGGAATGATGCTATCCAATGAGAGACCAGGGGATGATTAGGGGGTCAGTGTTGGTACTGCAGCCTGGTTGGGATTTGACCAGGACACCTGGTTTAGCACCCTACTCTAGTGATGAGTGATACAATCCGGAGTTAGCACCCTACTCTAACAACGAGTGTCATAGGATCTTTAGTGACCTCAGGGAGTCCAGTTTAACGTCTCATCTGAAAGAGAGTGCTCTTGGACAAGACTGAGTCCCGGTCTCTGTCCTGGGGACATCACAGAGGCCAGAGGGATGAGCGCCCCCTAATGGCCCAGCAGTGCAAGGCGGGTGCCATGTTGCTGGTAAACCATCCTAACCTCTCTGAACCCCATCGTGCACAGGACCCGGCCCAGACTGTGGGCAGCTCCAACTGCATCACCCAGATGGAGGCGTCGGGCCCAGGGGGAGAGGACCTCTACATCAGCTGCACCATGCCCTCCATAGAGCTGGGCACCGTGGGTGGAGGCACCAACCTGCCCCCGCAACAGGCCTGCCTGCAGGTACGCTGAGCCTCCGTGTGGATGTGTGGTGGAAGGTGGAGGAAAGGATCCCCTGGGAGGAGTAACGTTGCTAGTGGAGAGTCAACAACGCGGCTGCTGTAGGGGAGATGCGAGAGCTGTTGGGCAGCGAGGGCAGAAACACAGAGTGATGACGAATTCATGCAAATATTAAAATCCCAACATCACAAGTGCAATATCCGAATCACAGGGGCTGCAATGTTTTGATACGGGTAAAATGTGTAAATGTACATGTCTACCACCCTTATAAATGAAGAAGTGTAGTGCTGCAGATATGCCCTGCCTTCATGCGTGAGAACGCAGCTCACACGCTGCACAGCACGGTGGTAAAGAGGAGCAGCAGAGGCTGACGCTGTGTTCCCCGCTCAGATGCTCGGGGTGCAGGGCTGCAGCGCGGGCCCCCCGGGGGAGAACGCCCGCCGGCTGGCCCGCGTGGTCTGCGGCGCCGTGCTGGCGGGGGAGCTGTCGCTGATGGCCGCCCTGGCCGCCGGGCACCTGGTCAAGAGTCACATGACCCACAACAGGTGCGTTTCGTTTTAAACGTATTGTTTTCGGATATCTGATGCATCCTCCGTAGTGCTGCTTATTTTATTCCTCACCTCGTCCTCTTCTCTTCCGTCCGTCAGATCTAAAGCCAACTTGTCGGAGACGCCGTCGCCGTCTGTGGCGGCGTCTGAGACGGGAGCGTGACCGCGACAAACGTTCCCAGTGAATACCGTCGGTTGGTCCCTTTTTTTATTCATTTTGCAGCTGCAACGAAGTTGTGAACATTAAACTGAATCCCGGTTAGGGAAACAAAGATTCTTGAAGTGACTACGGAGAAAAGAAACCTGCCTGTTTTTTGTAAGGGTGTAGCAGAATGTTCCGGGTCTGCTACAGGAAGTGGAGGCCACATCTCACTGGAGCTAAATGGCAGTTAGCATGTCCGGACAGACTGTTCAAGACTAACGCTCGCTACATCTCAGTTATTGAGCACTTTTTGTTTTTACCAAACAATCGAAAGCTGTTTGCAGACGTGTTGGATGCTGTTCACCATCCACTTAATCTTCATTTCTTGGTTTGTTTTTGTTTCAATTGTAATGACTGTAAATCGTGCCACTTTATCTGCATATCAGCACAGTGGTTGTGTGGGATTATCATGTTAAGAAAGGCTTTTTCCACCAAATACCTTGAATTCACCTTGGGATCATTGATGGAAGGCACTAAGCAATTTATGTTACTAATGGAAATATGTGCAGCAAAGTAATATTCATGCCAGACCAATGTGATTGTTTACGCTGCTATTTATGTGAAAAGATATATATTTTTTAACATACCAATTCTTTTTACACGACCACTGTATTAGCTACATTTGTTCAGTCTTTGTTTTTAAATCATTGCGTTTAATGCATTGTAGGTTCATCACACAACACGATTGAGTGTTACTTAAAGAGTATGTATGTAATTGGTGTGTGGATGGAAAATGCTTCCCGATTGAGCAAAGTCACCATTTTGTGTCTTTGTCGAGTGACATCTCCAGCTTCACTACTCTGTCCGCCCAGAGCCAAACACTTACCAAGCACATGGAGCCATATTAACTTAATGAACAGCTGTATCATGTGAAGGGTCTTTTTTATTTATTTAGTGTTTTCTGATTTCATGACTGTACAGATTCTGCATAGCGGTGCGTCTGTCTGAAGGACATGGAGTTATGGCACTTATCTAAAGGGGCCTTAATTGTAAAACTAGCATGCTACAATACAATTGCAGATTAAAATTTACACCGTTCCTAAGTTGGGTTTCATTGTGCCAGTTATTTTGATGCATTTTGTGATTTTGTTGTCGAGACAAATACGAGGCCAAAGTGGAGAAATGAATCTTTATTGCTGTCCTTCTTACATTCATTGCTCCTTCTTAACACAAGGCTGAAAGTGCCGCATTGTCTCAGCGGTAGTGAAACCCGATCCCAACAGCATTAGTGTGAACTCTATTTACAAGATTCTTCCCCTATTACTACATTCAGGATTCAAGCTTCAAAGGAGACCGGTCTCCCGGCCAACGCCGGTGCGTCCACCTGGCCCTGCAGCCGAGTATCATCCACCCACCCGTGGCCCCGCCCCGACACCAGGAGCCTTTACTGGGACTTTGTTTTGCAATAAATCTGGCAATGGAAAAAAGCTGTTCAGCAGATAGAAGGATATGAACACAAAAGAAGATCATAAATGGGAAGAATGAAATGCATTACTAAATTAATTTACATTGGCTTACATTGACTGCAAAATTCAATTTCTGACAAAAGTGGCTAATTTCAGTAAAACATAAATCTGTATACCAGCTGAAAAATAGAATCCCTCTGAAAGGTTATTGACCTATTTTGATTGACAAAGTGGTATCATAGCATTGTTTACAATGCTGTACATAATGAGTATCCTAATGGGGCCTTTTAAAAATGTTAAAGCATTGGTAACCTCCGTAATGACGCCCCGTGCTAATGGTTCCCATCCGGCTCTAAACCTGCTCATTAACACCTGCAGAACACTAATGAGAGGAGTAGATGCTTCATTCAGTGTTAACATGCATTACAAACCAGATTTAGAAGCCAATTAGTAAGGATGCTTTTCAAACGCAAGTGAACAGTGGAAGAAGAGACTGTTGAGCACCGATTCCCAAGTATGTCAATATGTTGCTTCTAGAAATAAACCCAGGCATTAAATGACATCATCTTGCACACATTCTTTTTTCATGACAGGCATTTACAGGACAAACTTGAAATTAATTGACGTCTCCGGGATACTAGAATTTAGCGTTAAAAGCGTAAAAATAAAGACTAACCAATAACCAACGTGAAGGATACCGTTATAATCTTGGAGAAAACAAACTCTGGGGAACTCTGAATCACAGACCGTAATTCTGAACACAAACGTTAATGTCAATGTTTGTGTGTACGGTCAGTTTTAGATTTGTTGACTGTATATTTCAACACGCCAGTGTTGGGTAAATGACCATTAGGCACTTTCTAAAGCTCTCTCATCCTAAAGCGTTGTCTTTGTTATTCTAAGGCATTTCTTGTCAATTCTGACACAAAGTGAACGTAGACCGTGAGCGATCACAAACTAATATAAACAAAAAACCAACAAAATGATCAATGCAATTTTGTCACAACATCAGCAATGAAATAAACAAGCCAAGCAGTATGACATAAAAGATATATCTATTGTACATTAAATATCTTAGAAAAAATAATCTCCTTCCATCAGTACCATAAGCGGTGTTTTCACCAGAAGGACTAAAAGGGTTAAGCCTTCGGAACCAGGGTTAAGTGTCATCGGAACCATCGAAGGATGACTTCCCTCTCGACTTGTTTATTTGAATTAAAAATACTATTTCACCCCCTTTTACATTTTGTTGTAGGCTAAAATTAGCAGCATTATATAAAAAGCTATTATTAAAAAAATAATAATCGGACACCCAATAGAGACCAAGTGTCTTGAAATAACAACGACCTAGCAATGCTCAAATGAAATGCTTTTGTCAATCATTTTAGTAGAAAACTGCTTAATCATTTTTGACGGACAATGCAGACGAGCTGGTATTTTGGCAGCTCTTAAAGAGCAGTCTTTTGCAACTCTGGCAGCTTGCATAATATTGCCTTGAATGTTTAAAGTGTCTTCTAAACTCCACTGCGCAAACTATATTTATCCACACTAATTTCCCCCCACCGAGAAACAATGCGACGCCATCAAGCCTAAATGCATATACTAACACTTAACCCAAGCCAAATTATTCTCACATGATGATGACTAATTTCGTCTCTGCCCAAATCAAAATGTTCACAAAAGTTTTTTTGAACAATGAAAAAAGTAGCAATGGTTTCCCGCGCAAAAGTACCCGTCAGAGCGTGACTGAAACGCAGCCTTCCTCCCAAAGGCCCTCTCCTGTAGCCACGGATGAATAACAAGAGCCTCTAGCGAGTAGCAAGGCAGCTACGCTAAAGCTAAACGGAGTAGAAACAACCTAGCGAGGTAGCATGGCGTTAGCGCGGCTTCATTTATCGTTGCTCGGAGCTTGGGTTCCACTTCTGTTTCCCTGCAGGGGTGAGGTACACTGCAAAGAGGACACACAATAATTCAGATTAGCGATTTGTACTGTATGAATGCACAAAACGCCATGTAAAGTGTGACTGTCGGCTAATGAAGACTGTCTATGTACACTTAAATATAGTATGAGTTTGTGCTTTCCATTTTTACCTGTACATTAAAAAAAAAGTGTTTATTACTATAATAGTTGTACCTTTACACTTTAAAAAAGTATGGGCTTTCCAGCGGTTTTCTCCTGCACGTAGGAGGTGAAGCGCTTGAGGAACTTGGGGTACTCCCTCTTGGCCACAGCCCTCAGGACCGAGGCCGGAGCCCAACCCCCGGGATTCACTTCACCAGGGAGACAAGATGGACGTCAGACAGCACGCTAATGCACCCCGCTACCGCTAACCGCTACGGCATCCCGCTAATGCATCCCGCTAATGCATCCCGCTAATGCATCACGCTAATGCATCACGCTAATGCATCCCGCAAAGCTCGAATCAATTGAATTGGGTACAGCTAAGAATTTGCCAGTTTTAAATAATCTGAGTATGATATAGCACTAATCGGGATATAATACAGATATCTCTATAATCAGACAGATTGATCCTTACCATTGGCGACGTATGTGATTTTACACACCAGGTTGTCTCTGCTGATCTCCTTGTCTCCCTCTGGTGGACTCACGAGGGTCTGGCAGATCAAGCCGATGTTGATCTTAGCGCGGACACACCTGCTGGACGGCTGCGGGAGGGGGACCGGGTCAGAACATGAGGCTGCATCGCACCTTTAAAAATCAACTATTTGTCTCTGAGTCACCTGTGTGTGTGTGTGTGTGTGTGTGTGCGTGTGTGCGTGTGTGTGTGTGCATGTGTGTGTGCGTGTGTGTGTGTGTGTGTGTTTTTCCAAGACCTACCTGCGCGTTTTCGTGGTCCACGGAGAAGTTACACACCAGCCAGGTGTCCGGGTCGTTCTCGTTGTGAGCCGGGATCTTCCGCATGGCCGACAGGTACAGGACGTCCCGCTGGGATGCAGGCCACACCCGCTGCAACGAGGCGATGATGTCATTAGTCAGCGTTTAATGATAATATGGGACACATCTGGATCGTAAACACGTTAGTAAGTCTAACCTTGTGTGCTTGAAAGACGATGATGGCATTTTCGGATAAGGTCTCCACGACATTGAAGTTTTCGATGGTAGCTAAAGGAAAATAAAAACGCAATGGTAACATTTAATGATAACGATAATTAATTTACCATTAATTAACATTAGTTAATGCAGTAATAAGCATTATTATATGGCATTAGCGTAGGGGTTAGGGTTAAGGTTAGGGTTACTAATGTATCAATAAATACGTTAGTTAACATGAACACCATTATCTTAGCTATAGAATTTAGTTCCAACTAGCGGTGAGGTTGCAGATGGCCACCAACTGAATAGCTTTCCCTCCCTCTCCAATGACTACGGTGGCCTGTACTGGCCTGTATTGTATAAGGTGCCAGTAGCTATTTCCGTTTTGCAAAAAAGCGACGCCGATTTTCGACAGAGGCCAGATTCCATCTAGCCATCAGTTGGTTTCGATGTCCGCGTCTGTGAGAGAGTTAAAAGTGGAACCCTCTATCGGACACGGACATCAAAATCAACCACAGGCCAGACAGAGATCCACACATCCACCACACTGTGGTACATTTCATATACAACATCGCTCTTTGGAACTCTCCTCCAAAATGACGGTACTTAAAAAGAATCACAAATGGGTCGTAGCCATGGACACGCCAAGTGTCAACAACGTAATCAGAAATACGTTTTGAGGCGTCCGTTACAAAGTGTCGTCATGGTAACGTAGGTACGGTGACCTTACGTACTCTCCCAGTCGTTACGGTAGGCTGTGTCCCAGAAGTAGTTGCAAACTTCGTGACCGGTCACACCCTTGACGGAATGGGTAGCCTTCAGAGGGTCCAGCACAATACCGTTCTCCTCCACCTCCCTCCTGTACACCTGGAACACGCATGCACGCACACACATGAATATGTAAATTCATAGGATTCTACATTGTCTTTTGTTGACAAATTGCGAAGTGTTCTGAAGAATCAATTGTAATATTCCAAATGTACCGGTCTATTTCTGATCATTTTTAGCAGATGCTTTTATCCAAAGCCACTTAAACTGAATTCAGACACACGTCATTAGGAGCATGTAGGGTATCTTAACCCCTCATTAGGATCATCATTAGGAGCATGTTGGGGTTAGAGGTCATCCTGCTCGATGAGGCCTACAGCTAGACTGCGGACATGGGCATCGAACCCGGAACCTTTGGGCTGGGACTCAAACAGCCCTTGCCGCTACACTATCCCACACACCCTGACGAGACTTATCTACGCACCTTCATCTCCCCCTCCTCCACCACCAGCTGCCAGTTGGCGTCCCCGCCCATATCCTGAAGGGAGTAGGTCATGTGATTCTGAACCATCTCCTCCACCTGTCAGAAGAGACCACGGAGAGAAGAGAGAATGTCTGAGATTAGGACAATTGTGAAAACAAATCGGTGGTACATTGGAACGGATATTAAGACAGAAATGGACCGTGGCATTAACTCAAACCATCATGTAGATGAACTAGGAGTACCTTGTCAGAGTACCGATGGGAACCAGTGATTGAGTAGAGGTCCTTTGAAGGAACTGGACTGGACCTCTGTAGCCTGGTCTTCTCGCAATGAGACTGTCAACGTTAAACACACACTTGGTCACATTCTGCTCTACCAAAACATCCACATCCTCTGCATGTAATGTATGCAATGAATATAAAATGAGAGCTGTCTGTCCAGTATGGTCTCCTCATGTCCACTATTTACCTGCTCCTCCATCATGTCCTGTCTGTCTAACGCCGCCTCTACTGCATCGAAGAACTCATCATCGTTGATGAGGCTGTTGGGACCCTCCTGTCAGAGAGAGGGGGGCATTAGCACAGGGAAGGGGACAGTGATGATGATGATGATGATGATGATGATGATGATGATGATGATGATGATGATGATGATGATGATGAAGACATGACCGCCCCTGCCTCACCTCGTAGTCTGGACCTCCGTAGTGGGATTTCTTCAGGTCATTGAGTGTCGATTTGTACCCGCCTTCGATGCGATGTCTCTTCTCCATCTCCTGCATGGAAACACAAAAGTTCTGATGAACCTTGGTCCACTTTATCTTCATGGAGGTTCCTGCTTTTTCCAAAGAGTGGTGCCTCCACATCCTTTATGCAACAGTATTGACAAGGTGGACTAAATGAAAACATGTCCAACAACTTCTCCATGTCCTCCATAGGTTTTATCCAAAGCTTATAATCAATATTTTATTAAGTAAATAAAAAAAATGGTGCACACGCATTTTTGTTTTTTAAATAAGCCAGATTGCAGAGCAACTACAGCAATCATAACTCACTTATTTTACACAGCGATGTCACCCTGTTTAGTCTTTCTCTACCTTGTCAAGTCTCTTCTGCCAGCTGTCTTCCCTCTTGACCATGAGCTCGATGCAGTGGGACAGGGTGGCCAGGATCCCAGCGGTGGTGGCTTTGAACGTGATGGCCTCACCTTTGAAGTCTATGCCATTCAACCCCCTGGGACTCACTGGCTGGAACACTAAGGGAAAGGATTCCCAAGAGAAGTGGGAATGAGGAGAAAATCAGACCAACTGCATAAATGACTACCACTCAGACGATGAGATGATTGATCCTTTAGTTGATCGACAGAAAGTTAATAGTTTGTCATTTTGATAATCAATATTATGTTTGTGAAATAACTTTTAGCATTAGTAGAAATACCAAACATTTGCTGCCTGTAGCTTCAGAAATGTAAATCTTATATATAAATATATTTAACTTTCTGGGCAAATTTCACTATTGAACTGTTTACTTACAATGGGTCATTATTCATGACCGTTGAATCGAGAAGAAATATATCAATTGAATATTCGTTATACAAAGAAAATCTGAACTTACACACAGCCCTAGTTAAAATAAAATTACTTTTGTGGGGCATTTTTCACAGATCAACAAACATAATATTCTCGAAACCCAAGACCCGCTAAGCAACCGAAAATCCTCCAGAACTCATTCCTGAATAACGGATTTACTCCCCAGCTCAAATACTCACACTTCTCTTTGCTGCCATTGTTGTTGTGCACAAACTCTCCGTTCGTTCGAGGGCTGAGGAAGTCATCCTCGTCTTCCTCCACCACTGAGAGAGGGATGAAGAGAGGGAAAGGTTAGCAGGAAGAGGAGCCCCAGTCAGCCCAAAGCGGTCCGTTGTCACGGTGAGAGCCGGTTGCCGAGGGCTGTTGCCGGGGGCCACTCGGTGTAGGTGGCATGTAGCGACCACTGCAAGAGACTCGACCGCAGGACCCAGACAGATGGACAGAAATGACCCGCACAACAATAGACTAGTGTCATCCTTAGGATACAGAGAGAGAGGGAGAGAGCGACTCCACGAGAGAGAGACAGAAAGGCACAAAGATTTCGAAAGAGAGGGGAGAGAGAGCTGTAACAAGGGAGATGGAGGGGGAGAGAGAAAGAGAGGGAGGGCGAGATAGAGAGGGAAAATAGAGCAAGGGATATGGAGGAGAGGTTGGTGTGTGTGTGTGTGGGGGAGGTGATGTAAGAAACAAAGGCAGGGCTTCATTCTCTCTGCTCATATGCGAGCAAGCCAGCAAAGTGACAAAACAACAAGCTGTGGTCAGGCCAAGAATGAACAGGAGAGCGAGACAGAGAGACAGAGAGAGAGACAGAGAGAGAGACACAGAGAGAGAGACAGAGAGACAGAGAGAGAGACAGAGAGAGAGACAGAGAGACAGAGAGAGATCAACAGAGAGAGAGAGAGAGAGAGAGATCAACAGAGAGAGAGAGAGAGAGAGAGAGAGAGACACAGAGAGAGACACAGAGAGAGAGACAGAGAGACAGAGAGAGAGAGAGAGAGAGAGAGAGAGAGAGAGAGAGAGAGAGAGAGAGAGAGA
>JAOPJO010000118.1:14380790-14391023 GCA_027123675.1 Molva macrophthalma | reverse complement strand
GGGATGCTCATGTGCTGCTCTACACTGAGAGCACACTGGGATGCTCATGTGCTGCTCTACACTGAGAGCACACTGGGATGCTCATGTGCTGCTCTACACTGAGAGCACACTGGGTGAATAGACCATGAAGACATAAAAACATGGCTTAACCGAAAAGGATTTGTCTCTGTTCTACTTTGTTGTTATTATCATTATTTTATTAGTTGGCTTGTTATTCTTTTCTGTATATATTTTATAAATGTATTATTATTTTTTATTTATTATGTATTGCCGTTTTTGTCAATTGTGAAACCCATTAAACTGATTTAAAAACATGGCTTCCAATTCCATTCCACAACGCTAAAGCTAAACACTAAACACTCTTGACATGTTACATTACAGTGGCCTCCACCTGACCACAGTTCAGTGTCCCTGCAGAGTAGGACACGGTGTGTTTGAACTGTTGATCTTTACAACTCAACCAATCTACCATATCCATCCACCTTATTCAATTCTGACACCCCAATGGACTCTTAAAACAGGTCAAAAAACAGCACCATGGGAATAATCAATCATCCAACCAATAAATGGGGTCCTAATCAATAGGACAACTGTGGTCATCATTACCTCTGTCCCTCTCCAGTACGTCTTTGGACACGTCGGCGCAGCCGTCAAAGTACCGCTGCAGTGTGTCCACCTGTCTGCACAGGATGTCCCTGAACGTCTCCATCTCAGACAGCTTCTCCCTGAGGCTGTGGCCCTTCTGGGAAACAGGACGCAGAGTGGTGGGTGGATGCACATTTCATTAACATCCCCATACATTAACCCTGACGCCGTACGGACCCCAGTCCCTTTGAGCCTGACACACCATCTGTTTAGGTCAGAAAGACCACTGATGATCTGTTCTGCCACATTCATCTGAACCTGTAAAACCCGAACCCTAACGCTAAACAACACAAAGAATCTTAATCTTTTCTGAACGGCAGTATTAACAGAATCGGGATACATATCGTATCGGCACTCAAAGAAGGTGACATGGTATGGTGAGGTCCCTGCCAGTCCCGTCCCTGACTGCGGTCCTGGTTTCAGAAGTCCTGCTCTGCTTGTTTGGTTCCCTACTAGCTTTGAAGGTTGAATCCTACTAGCAAGCGGCAAAGTTGTTTGCTTTTTTTAGAAATGTTTTTAACCAATGTTTTGTGGATAGCACTTTGTTACTTAAACATTTTAACACATTTGAACTTAAACTGAAGACATTTCCTGCTATACGATAAACATCAATTGGGTTAAATGGCTCCTTTATTGCACAACCCAAGCTCTCTCTAAACACAGCCATGGTGGTGATGGTGGTGGTGGTGGGGGGGTAGCGTACTTTGAAGGAGGAGGAGGAGGTGGAGGAGAAGCCGCTGTTAGCGGAAGTGAGTGACATCATGGAGCCGTGGCGCCTGAGGCTGGACTCGGAGCCGTAGCCGGACTCTGCCTGCAGGGGGCAGCAGAGGCACACACACATTATTATCTGTACAACAGATGCATTATGTCAAACACATGATGAAAAGCTCCTTGTGAAGTCATCATAATCTATATTCTGGCACTCGTGTTTCCCTCGCTTATATTGAAGATACGGAAAAAGATGAATGATTGCAGTCTAGGCAGGGGCTACATTCACAATGAGACAACACAGTCATAAGTTACCCGATCCTGCCCATTGAAACTAACTGCAGACAAAGTGAGTACCCACATGACTCCTCTCTCTGTGGTTAACTATATTGCTTTACAGTCCACAGCCCCCTCCCGCCTTTTCTATTCCTTCGACCGTTAACCCACTAACCCATAGCCCACTGACTTTGCCACGCTACGAGCGGGCCCAGATAGACATATCGTGTCTGTGTCCTATGGTCTTGGTTAGGACACAGCAATAGTGTTTAATGATAAACCTTGCAGTTAGTTACATCATTAAATAACCCAATAATTGTTTCCCTGCTTAGGAATTTGAATTAATTTATTCCTTCAGGCAACTGTGGCCTCGTTTAAACCACACATTGTTTTGTTTGCATTAAAAAGGCAAATAGTTGTATGGAGCCACTCCTCTGTGAATGATTCACTGTCACTGTTCTTTAGGAAATAATGGATAACGTGACTTGAAGATGACTACAACGCAGGGGAGATCAAGTGACTTCCTGTTGAACTAGTCCCTTTTGCCGTCTTGCGTAACAGACTGCTTTGAAAATAGCCGTTCAGGTGGTGGGAAGAGGGGGGGGGGGGGCGGCAGACGAGTAGCGAAACAAAACAGTCATACCATGTATAACCGCTAGGGGGCGCATAATCTCCATTGCACCGTGTTTGCGATACAGTCAGGGGTAACTATCGGTCAACAGTCAACATTGTGAATGTGTTGTAACTACTACTGCCCTTCAGCCAACCTGCTTATACCCAAATTAACTGTGTCACCGAAACCGATAACCATCCAAAGGTAAGGCCTGCTCAACAGGGCTAAACCAAAACAAACAGAGCCCATTTTCATGGTAATATTCGACCGACTGAAACCAAACATTTTATACTAGCCCTTAGGTTATGTTTCAAACTGAATCTATAGTTATACAAACCCACAAAATGAACACAATAACATGGCTAATACTGTATAATAATGAGACTACTGGCAATACATTGCCTGGGGGCTTTTCCAAAGAGCAAACAATCAAACAAGCTGCTGCTTAACAACCAAAAGAAGAACATATATTCCTCACTATGTATACCCAGGAAGCAGACTCCCTGCAGACGAAGACACCAGCTGGACGGCAGCTAGGACTACTAAAAGGGAAACATTATAATAATACTGCCCCATGACGTGAAAAAAAAGGATAATGAAAAAGGCTTTCAGTTCCATATTTGAGTAAAAGAGAAATATTTACTGACACACCAGTTAAAGAGAGCGGTTACTGCTGTCTGTACACCACAGCTCAACATCTTCCATGTTTGACTCTGGGCCTTAACAACATAAGCATGACTTGCCATTGTAGCAGTCATAATAGCTTCAGCATTAGCATGCTAAAGACCCTGAACAACACCGAGCCACCACCGAGTGTTTTGCATTTTTTCCTGGAGAGATTTCCCCAGCGGTATGTAGTGTTGAGTAATAGTTCAGGTTAGAGGGGAATGGGGTGTGTGTGTGTGTGTGTGTGTGTGATGGTGAGTCACCGCTGGGCATGGTGCAGATGGGAAAGTAGGATGTCGGGTGGGGGTTTCAATTTAAATGACTCACTCGCTCCTGATCTCCCCCATCTGACTCCCTCACGGTTGGGACTTGTAATGCTGTTAAACTGGTCTGGTTCATAACAGTGTAATATCACCCTCAGTCACACACATATCTGAGACCCATGCAAGTGCTGTGGGTGTATTCCACTTGTAGTCATCTGTATTTATAAGTGCTATTATAGTACTATAGTATAGCTAAGCTTTAGAATGCTATAGTACTATAATAATATATAGTTGAATGCAAGATCATCGCTCTGCTAAAGAAAAACCTTGTTCTAGATGATGTATTGCGGGGAACCTGCATATTACAGATCTGTCAGGTGACCAATGGAAAGGAACGATAATTGGATGAGCAGTCCTGAGCTTGCGAGACGCGCTAATCCTAAAAGAGCTAAGCTACCATGTCCCGCGTAGCTTGTATCTATGTCTTCATAGACATAGACACCTATGTCTATGTCTAAGGTGAAGTATCTAATTCATGATTCCATATGTTTTAGCGTGTTATGAACCACTGTTATGAACCAGAGTGTAGACATAAGTGAAATAAAAAGACAAATCAGGGACTCCCTGATTTCCCAAATCAGGGAAATCAGTCAACATTGTTCAGTACGAGGTAATGGAGCTAATCTGCACTCGGTAGCGGTGGTGATCACAAACTGATACACCGCTAGCTGTATCAGAGAAGCAGGTCAACTCTCATACACACACCCAGAGGAACACACACACACACACACACCCAGAGAAAACACACACCCAGAGGAACACACACACACACACACACCCAGAGGAACACACACACACACACACACCAAGAGGAACACACACAAACACACACTCACACCCAGAGGAACACACACACACACCCAGAGGAACACACACAAACACACACTCACACTCACACCCAGAGGAACACACACACACACCTAGAGGGACACACACAAACTCACACCCAGAGGGACACACACACACACAAACACACTCAGAGGGACACATACACACACACTGAGGAACCCACACACACACACATACACAACACACACACTCAGAGGGACACACACAGAATGCTTGGTGTTGGCTCCCTTATCTAAAGGGGGGGCTACTTGCCAGCAAACGTACCATCAGAGGGGGGACTAGGGCCACAGTCCCCTGGCCTGCCTTCTCCCTCCTCCCATCTCGGATACTCTGATAAGGAGCAGACACACACACACATGTTAAACTTGCACTCACCTGCATGACGACAAACGGATACAAACCAAATTATTTGAATCCTCTGTTAGGATGAGTTATAGCATAAATAAGAATGCAGGTCAATGATGAGCTTCTGTGTGTGTGTGTGTGTCTCATGTATGCGTGTGTGTGTGTGTGTGTCTCATGTATGCGTGTGTGTGTTTGTGTGTACGTATGTGTGCGTCATATGTATGTATGTGTGGTTCTTGTGTGTGCGTCATATGTATGTATGTAGGTGTTGTGCTTGTGTGTGCGTCATATGTATGTATGTAGGTGTTGTGTGTCGTCTGTCTGTCTGTCTGTCTGTCTGTCTGTCTGTCTGTCTGTCTGTCTGTCTGTCTGTCTGTGTGTGTCTGTGTGTGTGTGTGTGTGTGTGTGTGTGTGTGTGTGTGTGTGATATGTATGCATGTCTTTTGTATGTATGTGCATGTGAGTGTGTGTGCTTGCGTTGTGTGGGTGCAGGTCTCACCCTGTGCACCTCGATGGAGTCTATCCATTTATTTCTGTGCTCAGGGTCCTGGGCCCTCAGGTACCACAAGCTGTCGTTTACGCTGATGTCCAGCCGGCACTCGTCAAACTCATGGGCCTGCAACATAGAACGCATCACACACACACACACACACACACGCCGTTTAGTTGATGCAGCGCAGAGGTCAGCCAAGCTCAGAGTTGGTGCAGTGCTCCACGCTGAGCTCTTTGTGCACAAGCCTTCAGAGTTAGGGGCTCACAGAGACGTGTGTGTAATGAATGGATCGGCTTTTGGCTCCTCTCTGAAATGTAAAAATGAAAATGAAAGAAATGCGGGGTGTAAACTTCAATGTCGTCAAACTGTCTGTTAATGACGGCCATAGGTTAAAGAGATGCACCAAGGCTCTTCTGAGTAGTGGGGCCCAAATAAATACCAGCAGATTCCTATCCTTTTAAGGGTCCTTCATGTAGACCTAGCATATACAGTAATAGTAGTAGTAGTGTGTGTGTGCGTGTGCGTGTGTGTGTGTTGACGTTAAGGAACCAGTACAAGACAGCAAGAGAAAGAGAGATGAGAGAGAGAAAGACAGAGAGACAGAGAGAGAAAGAGAGAGACAGAGAGAGAGAGAGAGAGTCAGCGAGAGAAAGAGAGATGAGAGAGAGAGAGATTAAGTAAGGTAGTATTCATAGGAAGAAGATCAACAACCCCGGGAACACAGAGCACATGACCCAGCTCTGATAATCATGTGACACACATGTGATACATTAGAAACAGGTGGACTTAGGTTCACCCAATACGGTAATAATCAGTATGCTGATTATTACTTTATTTTGGCTCACTTGCTGTATGAGTAAAAATGACTAGAGGTCATTTAGTAACTATAATATAGGCTTCATTTTTATAAAAGCAAAGAAAGATAATTAATTAATATAAAAGTATTGCCATCATACATTATTGATATCTTGTAAATGTAAACTGGTTACTAACGCCTAACCAGGTCACTAAGCCAAGTAAAAGTACCACTGATACTCAAACTTAAATAATTGGCTTGACAGCCATACAACCCCGCAGCAGCATTGAACCACAACTATAACAATCAGGACAACCACAACCTTTAATCTTTACAACAATTCATGAACCCATCCCTTTCGATACTTTGGCACAATTGGTGTGACTCAAAGCCTGAGGAGAACTAGAATGTGATCTTTCAGCATCCTGAGATAAGCACGCTGCATGATGGCTTCGCGGAAAAGTGGCTGTAGGAATTTAGGAACATGATGATGACAGGATGTCATCACCAACAGCTGACAGCTCATGGTTGAGGTTGGACCGGTTTGAGGGTTCATCATGAAACTAGAGTAAAGTGCAGGAAGGAAAAGGAAAACAAAAGGAAAGAGAAGAGGGGCTGTGCTGGTCACGTGACCAACATGCACCCAGAGCCCAGGACACGTAGCTCTGTCAGCACCTTCCTCTTTCATGGACGCATGTCACAGAAAGTCACATGCAAAGGGGAAGAGCTCTACTTCCTACCCCCACAACCTCCCTTTCTGAATCATCGCTAATACTGATACAACACCCCTTCTCTGTGTTTATTTCAGGTTTGGACACTTCTTCTGTACATATGCTGCATATAAACACTTTGATAGTTCATAGTGTGACCCCTGGAGTGATGGGACCACTATACAGAGCATACGCAAACTGTGGCCCACGTGTATATTGTTGCCAAGCAACCAAAATAAACAGGACCATTCCTAGTTGTTGTGTAAAAATTTGCAGAACCATGTCTCGGTTAACCAAATGGTGAACACAAGCGCCTAAGCCTCACTAGCAAGCACTTAGTAATACACACATACACACACAATGTTGGCCAAATATGACATGTTCAGCAACGAAAAAGTTCATCTGACAGAGCCAACAACCACCAATGGGAAGGGCACATGTGGAGCGATGTTGGTGTTTGTTGGGCCAGTGTACAAGCCCCTTAAGAGCATGCTAGCTCTTGCATGATGCATATGCTGAGATGACGTTTAAACATCAACCATTATAAAGCAAATACAAACGTAGAGGGACAGTTCTTAGAGCAGGCTAACAATTTAAATGTGTTAAGACTCGATTGACTCAGCCTGGATGGATTCACTGTGTCTGGAATCAGACTTGACAGTGAGATTAGATTGTGGGGTGGAGAATGAACTGAATGACTGCTTAGTGTTGCTTATAGTAATAGCCTAATTACAAATGACTTGCCAGTGAAGCAGTTTGTGCGGATGGCTGGAGATTGTTGTTTTAATGTTTGATGTACCCAGCATTGGTGTTGCCAGCTCTAACAAATAACCTAAAACAAAAGCTGAAAGTCAGAACATCCTTGCCATTCAAACATTTAAGAGCAACAGTGTATTCAGATAAGGTTTTCACTGGCTAAGTAATTAAACACGTTTTTGAAACCTTTTGGTGCACAGCATTTAAATAAATATTTACAGAGGCTAAGATAAAGCCGAACAAATAACAGACTGCTTGGCTGACTGCTGCCCAGGAACAGTAATTCAAACAATTGCTTTAGTACAAACGAAAAGCTCCATTCAATGAATTGCTCAATTAAGTAATTCTTATCATACGTTTTACTAGATAATAAAATCAGGTTTTGGTTGCAAATTGTACAATTATATTTTAAAGAAACATAATTACATTTTTGTTGGAAACATGTCAAATTACGGTATGGCCAAATGCACTGCATTTAGCTTCAATATAATACTGTGAGATAACTCAAGAGAAACATTTTCAGAGCATTGAAGAAATCTTGGGTCAAAAGAAGCACTTTCACTTTTTGTTCACAAGAAAACCGCTCCTTAACAGTGTGTTGGTGGTTTAAGTGACAAGAAGAAACAGCTGTTTCTTAACCGTGCTCTTCAAACCCACTGATCTAATCTGTCTAGCTTTCAAATATGTCGGCTAATTTTATGTAGGCTATTTCCAAGGAGCAGTCATATTCAGTAAGTGAACTGGTAATTTTGTGGTTCACTTTGTACTTACAATGGTCTAGTGTCAGGTTTATTTTAAAGAGATTTTTGTTGTTTTATTGTGATGTGAGTAACTTTTTAGCCTCAACATGAATAATGAGACTATTAATGAATCACTCGACATCAGCAAAAAGTGAACATCCGTATCCGAACATCCATATTAAAAATGTATAGCTTAATGACGACATGGAAATAAAGTCAAAGTCAAAGTCCCTCTACATTGCAGCTACATGATCACCAACAATCCCAAGAGGATATCGTTATATCGCCATATTTGATGATTACAACGCTGGCTAGCTTACCACAATGACAGCTTTGCTGAGGCAGAGCGACCCCCGGCATCCATACTCTCTCTCATCTTGGGACTTGTAGTAACTCAACGTGTTGTTCTTCAGCGACACCCAACGGTCCTGCCAGCCGTGGATGTAGTTGGTCCACTGGGAAGACGAGCGAGCAGATCTCCGATTAGCATTTTTGTATGACTACGTGTAAATTAAATCACCAACTGTCAGAAAACAGCCCTGACTCACATGATGAAACAGGCTTTTGTTAAACCGTAACCCTTCATCCCTTGATTAGTATAATGGCACAGGTGGGGTTCTTGGGAGACGGATCAGCTACATTTCACAATATGCTGGGTGAGCAATCTCCACTTGTGTAACCCTCGCAGTCTACCACAGAAGGGTGGGAATGCTGTCAAGGCTTGGCTACCTTTTGGATGTTATGGTGTCAAATGCAGATGCAACGAGGTGTGTGGATGATCTTTTAATTATAGTTAAACCGCATCAACTTTACGATACATTGGACAGAAACATTCAATATATCCCCAATAATTGCATCAAGGAATGCAATGTATATAGTTACAGGGCCTATGAAGTAAGTTGTAGGTACCTCGCCCACTCTGTCCTACTATGCCTCCCTACCTCCCGTCCCTTAACTTATATGTATAAGTTCCACGATGGTTTCTGGGAGAAGTCATATTCAAAACTTACCTTACTAAGAATCCCACTGAACTCCACCACACCGACTGGGTTCCCCGATTCCAGTTCTAAATCTTCTTCAGAACCAGAAGAACTCCAACTCTGGTTGTCTGACATGTCTTGACTTCAATGGTCGCAGTGGTAGTAGGTGAAATGGGAGTAGTGGACGGCGGTCGAACACTTGGTCATACGGCCTTCAGTGTTGTGAGTCGTTGGAGGATGTAAATAAAATGAAGTCCCATGAAATAAGGTTAAGACTATTTACGAGTGCAGGTGGTTCTGGAAGTGTTGGCATGGCAATTCAGATGAAAACACAGCAATCTGTAGCTGGACAGCTCGTTGTCAGTGCAGGTTAACGCGAGTCAACGCTTATAACACCCCTGTTAGGTATTGATCACTAGCCAGTTATCATGGATAAACAATATAATCTGACCTCACCAGCCCAGTCCTTCTACCTTTAGTTCCGTGGAGGTTCAAGTTGCCAGGTGCGGCAACGTAAATATCAAAATTATTTGTACAAATCCACCGACAGATAGAGGTAACGATCCATGGATCACTTGAAGAACGCGATTTTGACACTTTTACTAGTTCCGTACTGTGTGACAGCTGTCTCTACCAGATGGCCATATTTCCCGAGACGTCAGTAGGTAATTCGTGAGTGAGCGCGTGTGTCAGATTGTGTAGCTCTGCTCAGGGGCGCTGGCTGCTGGCTGACGTCATCTAATCCTTCCCAAACATGGCAACCAAACTCCTCCCACATAAAGAGTCTCCTGAAAATAGATGTTCCAAATTTTAATTCTAAGAGTGAAATTATTGTCTCTCGTGAGGATCTTATATAGTAGTAAAAAAACATGTTTTGAGTTGCAATCGAATGCAGGGTGCCACGATATTAATAAACGGAGGTCCACATCATCGTCTATCTTTAGTTGTAAACTAGTAATAACTGGAGCTCAATGACTTCGCAATGCAAATCACAGGGAAACATACCGGAAATGGTGTAGTGTTATTCTATGTCAAACGTCAAATACAATGTAATAACGTGACATAACCAAAACGAGCTGATTTCGTCCGTCCCAACTTCGACCCCAAAATAGCACATAAATAATAGGTGACGTTTATATATAGTTATGTAATGGGCTTGAAAGGCTGATCGATGCCTAGGCCAGTGTCATGTTTATTTTTTCGGTCTAACTTCCTGGTCCCATGAGAAATACTAGGGGAAACCACGAGACCCTTTTAAGAACCACACACACACACACACACACACACACACACACACACACACACACACACACACACACACACACACACACAC
>JAOPJO010000118.1:14366454-14377555 GCA_027123675.1 Molva macrophthalma | reverse complement strand
ACACACACACACACACACACACACACACACACACACACACACACACACACACACACACACACACACACACAGATACATGAACGCAGTTTGCGTTCACCATTATGTACAATGGGATTCCTGTATGTCAGAACCTTTTAGCTTGCAGTTATAGCTGGTCAAACAAAGAACATATACTTGGTACACACATAACCCTACATTACCCTGAATTATTTGTGAAATTGCAGTAAATGTCGTTAAAGTGAGTATTTTCCACCTTAAAGAAAATGGCACTGTCCGTGGTGCTGAGTTGGTAACAGTCTACAACTTGATGAATTGTTTGTTCTTCAGCAGCCTTATCTTTCAGCATGTTGAAAGACGCGTCGAATAATTCTTGCTAGATATTTATATTATAGTCGTCTATAGATTAAAGGCTATTGCTATCGATTTTTAACCGGTCCCCACTGCAAGCACACACACACACACACACACACACACACACGCACACACACACACGCACACACACACGCACACACACACGCACACTCTCACGCAGACACTTTGACACACGCTCACGCGCACGCACACAAGCATACTCACATGCCCACTCCCTCTCTCTCCATATTCTGCCAGCCTTTATCTTTTCTTGGACTACTGCAGAGAAACCGCTGCATCAGGGGAGAAAAAAAATCTCTGCACGAGCGGACCACAACCTCGGTCGCCGTGAACCGCAAGAAACCAGGAAGCATCGCATCATCATTCATCAGCACCCGTTATCCATGTACAATGTGAATCGTTCTCTTCAGACGGTGAGTTGTATTTTATATGTGTAGCTACATCAAACTCAACCGAACTGCATTGGTATATTTTGCTATCGCTGGATTCCATCTTTGTGCTTGGATCAACCTACCCAACTGGGATAATGAAGTCCTCCAACAGACCTGTTTATTTAACCGAAATACCTTGTTCACCATACCGATATTTTTTGCTTGCTTTGGTTATAAATATTGCGACGGATCTAACGCGCTTGAGTGAAATAAAAGTTTGCACGCGGGGGAACTTTTCGAGTTGAGTCACGAGTATGAAGCTCAGCTCGAGCACTATGAATTAGCATTTAACTAGGTTCTGCCTCGAAGATTAGCATCCGTTGGGACTGCGTAGCTACTTTAAAAATGTCTACACCCTGGAGTTAAAATAACCTGCATAATGCTGTAGGAGAACTTTAGGAATATGACATGTTTCGGAGTGGTAGGCTCATCGTCACGCATGCAAACGAGCAGTTCATTAAAGTCATTGAGAGAAGACAAAACTTATTTGCCATTTTTGAGGTTGACGATGCTGAAATGAGTAAAATGTCATTAAATGTCATTTATCGTCGGAGTGCTCCTGTAATTACGCATTGTTTCGAGTCGGCGGACTCGTGCCTGCCCAAAGCGTTTCAAACCATCACTCCCCTTCACATCATGATGGGATTCTGCAGTAAAGCTACATTGAGAAGAACTGTCCATGCGTTGAACATCCACGTGAATGTTCAACGCTGTGTGGAGGGCGCAAGTCGTTAACGTGATTCATCTTGCTACCGTACTTAACGCCGCTTCACCAGGAGAATTGATCCCCAGGCGGCAGGAAGAAGCAAATCCCATTACTGAATGAGATTTGCGTCAGTAGGCTGTGCACGAGATTGGAGAGGGATGTAGTTGTGATATATGAAGAAGAATCAAGAAATGATTGTGTGGCCAAGCGTGGAGTTAAAAGATTTCCATCACACAATTGTCTTCAATGCTTTTCATAAGAGCTAATAAATAGCCATATTCAATTCACATTTTTATTTAATATTGCTGTTGTTTCCCTTTATTTGTTAGAAGGCAATCTTTGTGGAAACAACCATTGGGTTTGTCTAAAATGTATTCATGAGAAAATGTTTGCTTGAAGCCATATGGGATGCGTTTTGCCGAGACAGGATTTGCACCCGTAGAGATTTCCTCCAGATGTTGAACCAGTCCAAGCAAGTAACTAGGCGTTTGTGATAAAATGTGTGTGTGTGTGTGTGTGTGTGTGTGTGTGTGTGTGTGTGTGTGTGTGTGTGTGTGTGTGTGTGTGTTTACGTGTACACATGTGTACACAAATGTGCGTGCATCTGTGCGTTTATATTCCTTTGGTATATATTTATATTCTTTGACACTACACATTTTGGTAGTCGTTTGGAGCGTTATCACTTCGATGATGGACATTATGAGTCGTTCTGGGTCCCATCTGGGTTAATAGGGACCTGTACGAATCATCGATTCATTCAGATGATAACGATATTACGCACTATTCTTTTTGTTTCGCAGATTAACATGACAATAGTGATGATGATTATTCATATTTATTGCTCTTTTGTATAGATTTAATTATTACAATAGAAATGTATAGCAATTTATTGAACAAATAAGATAGGGCCCAATATTTAGTATGTGATATGTTGTTCATGGCACATACAAAACATGAATTGTGAGACTATAAAAGGGGAGATAAGGTTAATACAACACATGTTCCTTGTTCTAATGTTAACCAGCTTGCCTTTTTCTCATAGAAATACACCCTGAGTTGCACCACAATGTTTACCGAGACACTCCATGTTATATTCCATTTGTGATGTGAACTGGGAATAACTGCATCAGTCGAAACTGACTGCGAGTAAAACATGTCCAAACTATCCCTTTCCCCCAAATTATGGGAAAACGTCAACCAGCCTTTCCATCGTCTTCCCACTGGAAACCATCTTCCTGCAACTTTCAGTATCTGCAGTGTCTACCGCATAGTTCCATGAATGCTCGACGAGGAGTGGGGACGCCCAATGCCTTGTCACAGGCTTGCTTGTGTATAGAGCAGTGAAGGCCTGGAGAGTCGTGTCGTACTAGCGCCTCTGAGATGAACCTGCAGGATATCACATCATTTTGTGTGCGGTGTATAAATCGGGTCAACAAGTCACCCCATCCAGTCATGTTTGCATGTGATAATACATCACTGCACTGTGTGTGTGTGTGTGTGTGTGTGTGTGTGTGTGTGTGTGCGTGTGTGCGTGCCTGTGTGTGTAAGCATACGTTTGTATGTAATCTCATGTGTTGGTGCTCATCATGGTGTGTGTGTGCATTGGTGTTAGTCTGTGCATGCATGCGCATGTGTGCGTGCGTGTGTGAGCAGTTGTCAGAGTGTGTGTGTGATTAATGAAGGTGGTCTGATGGCATCAATGGGCCATGACAGTGGTGGGCCACGAGAATCCATTTCTCATGCTCCTTCCCCGGCCAAGCTGCTGAATCAGAGTTTGCGGGAATTTTGCTGATAGATAAAAAAAACATGCTATGAGGGCAACGTTATATTAACCTCACACTCACAGGATGACAGCATTTTGTAACGCAATCCTTAGTCAGTCCGTAAGCAAACCACTAAGATAAATAAATAAAAAGCTACCTTTTTGCAGTGTGAACAATGTGTCACGTTATATGAATAGTACTTAAACCAAATAATGACTTGTAATACTTCCTCAACCATGAGGATAATGACATCATTTCCTTAAGGTATGTTACTCTTTATTGTTAAGCGGTTATCGCAGTGCGTACGCTTCATTTTAGAATTATTGGTGTGGATTCTACTTAATATTGTTATTTAAATGGGCAACCATTAAAATAAACAAGTTATGACATCACAAATGTTCTTCGTTATAATATAAACAACAGTCTTTAACCTAAGTTTAATATTATTCCACCCATCAATGGACAATTTCAGGCTGATACAGTAGGGTTTTGTAAGCAGCCAATGTGCCAGCAGCACTACAATCCAAGCAGCAGCCAAATGCTCATTAATATGAATGGAAGTACCCAAAACGACAGTTTATTTATAGTCAGGGGAAATGCAGTGGGAAATAAATTGCCCTCAAACAATATTGTTGGAAAAAAAAAATAGAACAGATGTGTTTCCAAGACAACAGATAATCAAATATAATGCCCAAACTGAGATGAGAACCTCCCTCTCTTAAACCATAAAATACATTTTATGTTCCTGAATCCCTTTACTGAATGTCATGCATCACATTCTGACCATTATACAGTTTATATTACAGTAAAAAATATATAAGTTGGCGTTGGTCATTTAGAGTGTATTTGGTTCTCTGGGTGGTGATACTGTTATAAGTAGTTTCAGATCTCAACTTTGATGTTAAAGATGGCTTTTTTATCAGCCATTATAACCTTTGTTACCTTCTTCAGTTTCTGTTAAGCTACTATAGTGAAACCATATGTTAGGTTTCTCTTCATCTTTCAATGGAATGCCCTTTGCGCTTTCAATGTTGTCACTCTTAATAATTGAGATGGGCCAGAACTCAACACAAACGATCACACTTAAAGTACTACTTCATTCAAGCATTGTTGTGTCTAGTGGCTTGTGTTCATTGGGCGTAAATCGCATTAGCTTATGTGTCCGACTCATAATGCTGATGACTGTTCGGCTGCCACAGCTCTGACAGGACATTTTTCCCATTGAAACGAAGACTCATTTCCATTACATCTTATTGTTACAATGCATCAAAGTATCCATTACTGGTCTACGACTATCTGCATCCTCCGGGATTATTTTCAAATGACAGATCTGTTGCTTGCTTTGTGACTGCATGGATTACATGTAGCAGAAATAGCACACAGCCATCTGCCACTGTCTAGTTGTGGTGTTGGCCATGGTCCAACAGACTTTCATTTACCCGTCGATTGCTACACTTTCCTTGGGCGGAGCCATTTTCTTTTTATTTAGCGGACTGCGCCGCTGCTTGTTCGACATGAACTGAAACGCCCTCCCCCTAGCGCTGATTGGTCCTATCATTTTGTTATTTTTGGGAGAGGCTTTCAACAGGCTTACGGCCAGACTGACCTGCAGAGAGAAACAGAATGTGAACTTGCCAGATCAGGATGGTCTCAAAAGGCTAGCTGTCAATGGCTCTCATCTGTGAATCTACTCCGAGATCGTGTCACCGTTCCTTATTGTTAGATCGGTTGTTTTTCAGCTCAGGTTCTAGTGTATGTGGAGTCAGGCAGCTGTATATGTTGGCGCTATATGTGTGTGTATGTTTTGGTCAGGCCTACGTGGTGGTGACATCTTCTCAGAGAGGTCTGCTGCTCTTCTAGGAATCCTATGGGCCAAACTGTATTCTGAGGCACACGAAGCATGGAGCACCCTCCCCACACATACAACCTCAACAAAGCAGCCATTTTGACACCTCGTATTGAAGATTGAATACAAAAAATTGTGCAGTGGACTATACCAACTGGTCGGTGGATCTATTCATCATAATGGGAATTAGAAGGTGAATTTGGCTTATCAACATCACACTTAATAGCGGCTCTTTAATTTGTTGTTAATGGATGTTGAATTTTTAGAATAGCAATATCCTTTATCATCATATGTGCTTATGAACTCCTTTTAGAAGATAGGACCCTATTCATTTTGTGGTGCTTTTGAAGTATTTTCTACTTTCTGTGTTGATTCATATGTAAGGCTCTTGGGTCATGGATTAGTAGCATAGTGTGTAAACTGTATTTTCTCCCATTGTTTTTGCAGCAGATGATCCACTGCTCCCAGACCGTATCGATGACCCCTGCAACTGGGCTTGGAGCGTCCCTGTGTCAATAACTACTTACTGTTCACACCACTCTGCTGATTGGTCACTTCAACATTGACTGTTTTCTACAACCTACTGCCCTTCCCCTGGAATGATACGCCACACCAGCAGAGAAAGATATTATTTTTAGTTTTACTTACTAAGAAATACATTTAGATTTTGAGGCAGTTCAATTAGTTTTCATTGGGGGAGTTATCTTTGGGAGCACAACATGGATGACGTCCACAACGGCGACACTTCCCTAGTCAAGGGTGCCAAAGACATCGCCAAAGAGGCCAAGCGCCAGGCCTCCAGAACGGTCAGCAGGAGCGTGGACCGGGCCTCCGACGAGTTCTCGCAGCACAACAACTACGACCGTTTCCAGGACGACGAGGAGATGGACGACAACCGCCGGGCCTACGCCCCGGCCCCGCCCGGCCAGAGCGGCGGCGGCGAGGAAGACGAGGGGGCCTCCAGCGACGCCACGGAGGGACACGACGACGAAGACGAGATCTACGAGGGGGAGTACCAGGGCGTGCCCCCCGCGTACGGGGACGGCTCCGGGAAGCCACGGGACGGGCGGGTGGCCCTGGGCCAGCCGGTACCAGAGAGCGCCAAGGACCGCAAGGAGCTGGAGAACGAGAGGCAGGCGGACGAGGAGGAGCTGGCCCAGCAGTACGAGCTCATCATGCAGGAGTGCGGCCACGGCAGGTTCCAGTGGCAGCTGTTCTTGGTGCTGGGCCTGGCGCTCATGTCAGACGGCGTGGAGGTGTTCGTGGTCGGCTTCGTGCTGCCCAGCGCCGAGACCGACATGTGCGTGCCCAACTCTGGTGCCGGGTGGCTAGGTACGTGTGATGATGAGGAGGAGGTAAGGTCATGCGTGCTCATCTAGCATGGGTTATTATTGTTATGGGTTAGAGGAAACCCACTGTTGCACACCATGAAAACTGCTCTTGAAGGGAGACGTCACTAGACTACGTAGTGAATTTCGTAGTGAATTTGAAATCTATAGTCTGTAGTTGTCACAATGTAACTGGATATTACGTGACATTAAACAGGGCAAGAGAGTATCTGTTGCAGCCAGGCCTGTAAATCAGTGCTGTGAACATTTCACTATAAACTGTTTGTGTAAATCCTGGAAATTTACAGTCCCTCTGAAGTGGCACCCCCATATTTCCCCAACCCATCAATCTATTGCAACACTGCTGGGCAAATGACTACTGTTGTTGCAGCCTCAAAGTCAAATAAAACTATTAGAACTGTATCAATATTTTGTCCATAAACACCATGAAATATGTGCATATTTAATATCCAGCCCATTATTCATTTTGAATACGGCTATTAATCCAACTCTATGGATTTTCTAAGACCATCCATTTCCCCATTTCACACAAAGATGAACGAGTATAACTGTGATATCGTGGAATGGTAGTGGTTTTGATCTCGAATGCAGCGTGTATATTTGACATCCCTCGATGAGATCGATGGCATCAGACGGTGCTGGTGAATAGATAGTCTCTCTGTCGCCAAGCCGGAGCGGCCAGATGAATGCGGGGTACTTGGCGCGCAGCCCAGTCATGGGAGACATCTGAAAGTGTAATCTCATTGTTAGGGGCTGCCAGTGGGTTGTCATGGCACCAGGTATTCGAATACATACGTAGGAGGATCATCGAGGGAGACGGATCTCCTGTGTGTGTGTGCGTATTTGTATATGTTTTGGACATACATGCTGTCTGTGTGTGAGTATGTGTGCGTGTTTGTGTCTATGTTTTGGATACACGTGCTGTGTGTGTGTGCGTGTTTGTGTATATGTTTTGGAAACACCTGCTTTGTATTTGAGTTTGTGTGTGTGTGCGTGTTTGTGTATAGTTTTGGACATCCACGCTGTGTATGTGTGTGTACGTGTGCGTGTGTGTTTGTGTGTGTGTGCGTATTTGTGTATATGTTTTGCACACACACACTGTTTATGGTTGTATGTGTATGTATGTGTGTTTGTGTGTACGCCCCAGTTTATATAAATGTTTCCCTTGTAAAGCGTTCACGAGTTTTAATGACATGGTGAACTGGATGTGCTTGTTGTTATGTTGTTTCTGCTCTTGTTCTACTTGTTTTCTTGATAGGTTGTATTTAAGTATGGCTTACAACGGTTACTACTTACGTCCATATGTAAAAAATCCCCCCCCCCTCCCCCATACACGCACAAACACACAATCACTCACTCACTCACATACACAACAGGTGTGTCCAAAACATATACACAAACACGCACACACACACACAGCATGTGTATCCAAAACATATACTGACTCACGGTGCCGTGCATGCAGTTTGAGCGCGCACGGAGGAGAGTTAATGTCTGCAGCATTGTTCTTTATTACTGCAGCTAGGCCATGCTAGGCTGGCACACACAGAGACAGAGGAGGAGACGGAACGAGGAGAGAGAGAGAGACGGAGAATGAGAGAGAGACACAAAGCTAAGGCGGGGAGAGAGAGCCGTGGGAGGTGGTGAGAGATGGTGAGGGAGAGACAGCGGTAGAGCGGCTGTGGTATATATAGAGGTAGAGATGGGTGAGATAGAGAGAGACGGGGGAGGGTAGAGAGACGGGGGAGGGGTGTAGAGCAACGGGGGAGAGGATAGAGAGATGGGGGAGGGAGGCCATTCTGAGAGAGGGAGATTCCTGAGAGATTTGAGACTAAGCAAGAAAGAGAGAAAAGGACTAATCCCACACACTTTTACAGGTGTGTGCGTTCGTTCGTGTGGTCTGGTCTGTGTGTGTGTGTGTGTGTGTGTGTGTGACCACACATGCCATTCACAGGTAAACTCAGTCACCACAATGACCAGAATAGGCTTGGCTGGAGCCTGGAAATTGCTAATTAAAATGTCCACTCAAAGCAACATTTACTTTAACTCCCCTGAAGACACAGGGAAGCGCCCCGAGCGTTTCTTACTGACCATTATGAGGTGATTACTAGGGAAACAGGATATTTGCACAGGACAAAATGTAAGAGGAATGGGATTGGTCTTTAATGATTTGACTGGATTGTGTAAAAGTGGAAAAATACGCTGTGGCCAGTTGTTTATAGGTGCTGTGTGTAGAATTGAGTGGCATCTAATGGTACCGACTTGGCTGAAATGGAATATAATATTCATAAATATGTTTTAATTTGTGTTTAATTAGTGTATATTAGTGTATAATGAAATATAATATTCATAAATATGTTTTAATTAGTGTATTAGTGTATATTAGTGTGAAAATAAGAATCGTTGTGTACACCACACAGTGTAGATGTAATAAAGATCAACGTAATAACCGTCTAAAACATAACGATTTCAATTTGACCTTCCTCTTCCGTCTTCTTTTTTTAAATCAATTTCCGTACATCATTCCTCTGGGAATTCCTTCATCAAGGGGGGTTCTACAGCTATCAGGAAATTATCTGAATCTTCTGTTTGAGGCATTAGCTTAACTCCACTGTTAATTTCACTTTAGCATGTTCAGACGTTGGCAGGCGGTAATTACACCACATAGGTGTCCAGAGGGTGCTGTGCTTATACATACATAATGGACACAGTCCAGAACTGCTGAGACAAACCAAAGTGTTATCGCAAGGCACGCTGCGTTCAGATACAACACAGTACGGTAGATCTATCTTTTATCCATTATTCTTAAAGTGCAAATGCTTATATTGAAACAAACGTTTGATGACGTAATTAATAAACACAAATTATCGGAATGTTTTAATATCTCAAAAAGGAGGTCTCAAATAAAATAAGATTTACATTTTTAATCCCAGATGGGGAATAAGGGAATAAGAAAATAACAGGAATTAAAAAAAAGATATATATTTTAGAAGATAATACTAAACAGTATATTTTTAACCGATCCTATTAAAGATTGAATCTCTGACCTTTGGCACGAAGGCCATGATGTAAATACCCACTCACATGAGGCTCTGACCTCCGCTTGAACCCTGGAAGAATAAAACAAAGACCAAAAAAATCCAATCACCCCCCCCACCACCACACTCTCAGAACAACAGCACCTCTTCAACCTACCACCACCACCCCCAACACCACCACCCCCAACACCACCACCCCGAGCAGCAACCTACGCATGACGATGTGCTTCGATTTCATATCGGCATGCATCTTTTTTCTTCGGCGCTGGCAAGAGAGAGCGTGATGGTGGAGGGGAACGCAGGTCGGACCAGACGCTTTTAAAAGATATGACTCATAATAAAGCAGTCACAGCAAATGATGAATGACAAATGAATAATACGGAGAAATAAATCAAACCGATGTTTCTCGTGTTTAACCTCGGCAGCGCTGTGTTCTGCACATCGCTCCCGAGCTGTCCCCTGCGCTCCACTTTGTACTAAACATAGACGCTATGAAAGCTATTGATTTTTTTTTTAACTGCTTGAGGATACGATTTTTTTTTTTCCGCTTTTGAAATCGTTTTTTTTTTTTTTTCCTCTACAGGCGGAGGAAGAGGGAAAGAGGAAGCACCTCCAAGCCGATCTCTCCGATAGCGGATTGTCTGTGTGTGTGTGTGTGTGTGTGTGTGTGTGTGTGTGTGTGTGTGTGTGTTTTACACAGAGCCCAAAAAAACAAGACACCTGGCAAGATGGCCGTTGAAACAGAGGACACTGTTGTAAGAAGACGCTGTGAAGTTAGGTGCGACACAAACCTGTTGAGCAACTCTTCCCTACCTCTCTTTCCTCCTCCTCCTCCTCCTCCTCCTCCTCCTCCTCACCATTTGCCGGAGCAGACGCACGATGGTTGAGGTTCCTTTCTTGCGCAGTTGGGGTTTGATCTTTCTGGCGCTTTGGCATTCGCTTCCTCACTCTACAAAGACCATGAAAGAGAATGTGTAATTCATATATATTTTTATATATCTGTGTGTGACCATGTGTGTTAGTGACCTATTTCTATTTCTACACTGACAATGCGTTGGGGTTTGTGTGGTGCAGTGTAGTTAGCTACATGCAGTGAGGCTAGCTGTATGCAGCGTAGCTAGCTACATGCAGTGAGGCTAGCTGTATGCAGCGTAGCTAGCTACATGCAGTGAGGTTAGCTGTATGCAGCATAGCTAGCTACATGCAGTGAGGCTACCTATATGCAGCGTAGTTAGCTACATGCAGTGAGGCTAGCTGTATGCAGCGTAGTTAGCTACATGCAGTGAGGCTAGCTGTATGCAGCATAGCTAGGTACATGCTGTGTAGCTAGCTGTATGCTGTGTAGCTAGCTACACTGCAAACCCAAAGGCTAATGAAGTGACATTATCTGAATGCTAGTAGTCTGTTGACTAAATTAGTGTATTCATGATCTTAAAAGGGTCATTATTTTATCATTGTCTATCTGTCATGCATACTTATCCAGCCTTTGGTCCAGCCCACACACAAACACATATGGAATGTAGAGACACACACACACACACACACACACACACACACACACACACACACACACACACACACACACACACACACACA
>JAOPJO010000118.1:14138683-14158348 GCA_027123675.1 Molva macrophthalma | reverse complement strand
GTGTGTGTGTGTGTGTGTGTGTGTGTGTGTGTGTGTGTGTGTGTGTGTGTGTGTGTGTGTGTGTGTGTGAGAGAGTGGCTCTAATGAACCTCTCTAATTGAGGGAACAGGGTCACCTGAGGGGCTGGGGAGCCAGCACGTTTGCTGTGAGTTGTGTTCATCAGCAGATCAAGTACAGTCTATAAAAAAAATAATTTCCAAGCGTGTTGAGTGTGTGTGTGTGTGTGTGATCATAGCCGATATTAATGACTCAAATCTCATTTAT
The DNA here is from genome assembly GCA_027123675.1 of Molva macrophthalma. Lineage (NCBI taxonomy): Eukaryota > Metazoa > Chordata > Actinopteri > Gadiformes > Lotidae > Molva > Molva macrophthalma. Next base: position 14,158,084 of record JAOPJO010000118.1, on the reverse strand, counting down.
CGGGAACACCAGACTGCTAAATGACCAATCAGAAGTCATTATCCATTAGCTATGTAAATGCAGCTTGCTCTACTGGAGGAAAATGCCCGTTGATTTGCTCGTTAATGGAACTCTAGCTAATGATATTCCAGCAGCTCAGCCAGCCAAGCACAATGTGTGTGAGAGAGAGTGAGAAATTGAAATAGCTGAGAAATGAACAGAAATAAAACAATGAGAGACGCCCACACAGAGTAAAGCCAGCATCGTACCAGGTGAAAACAGTGTATTTAAAGCAGGTGACGTTGCCATAGAGAACCTTCTCTCCGCTCCTGTCACACAGAATACAAAATGGCTGAAGAGGCGAGCAGATGGAGGCTTGGCGTTATTGGCTCGGCGTAGCACTGCTCACGTTCTCTAGCAGCGAGTTCCACAAACGCACACCTGTTATAATTAGCGAAGCCTGTCTGCAAGGCAAGAAAAACTAAACGGGTGACATCTGGACACGCTGAATTACCGTGTGTGTGTGGGTGGGGGGGGGGTCTGAAGACACTGAGGAGATTTTCTGCGTACCTGTTGACAGCTTTCGACTTGGCTTTGGAATTGGTGTTTTTCTTATTCTTCTCCTTCTTCTGGTCCGTTTCAGACTCACTGGAGCTCTTCCCCGATTGGCTGGAGCTCTTCGCTGACTCATCGCTAGTCTCCTCGTCACTCTCCTCGGAGCCTGAGCCTGTACAGTTAAACACACGAGTTCAATGTATACACAAATATACCATGCACTAAATATATTATTATAGACACTTTTATAGACACTTTCTACCCTAGCGCAGCCAGCCCATTTTCCCTTGGCTCATTCAGGTCTGGGAGATCTGCCGTCGGTACTGTTTGTTGTGGAGGAACAGTAAACCTTACCTTGCAGCCGATTGGATGAGCTTCAGCCAGTTAGTGGCGTATTTCCATGAGCAAAAGTTACTGCTTTCATTGTTAACATTTTCATTGTAGTAAAAACTTGTTCAAATTAAGCCATTTCCAAAGCAGCATAAATAATATTTTATGAATCAAGCCGTAGAAATGTCCAGACCGGTACTACCCGGTTTCCTCATCATCACCCGCTGGGTTCGCTGATTGGCCTGAGCCTAGCTACCCGTGTCGGACTGGTTCCAGACTAAAATCTTGTGGTAAAACCAGTTTGCCTTTGCTCTGTTGGTGAAGTGTGTGAACAGTCCCACGCACGGCCATGGCATATATAGTTGCCGCAAGATTGGCGTGGACGCAAAGTTTGCACACTTTGCTCGCCGAGCTTCGACATTTCAGAGGTGTGTGACACGCAACAAAACGCCTCATGAACCACTTTTGGTTTGGGGCGGCTCGCACAGTTCACGCACACCGAAAATAAATGAGGCTTTAGCCTGGCTCAGCGGGGCTGGACACTTAAAGAAACACAGAAGTAATGTTTGTTAATAAGGTTTGTTACCTTCACTACTGCTGCTGCTGCTGCTGCTGCTGTCGTTGCTGCTGCTGCTGCTTTTGGCCCCTTTGCGGTCCTCCTGGTCGCCCTCCGAGTCAGAGTAGAACTTGTCCTCTGACTTGGCCGGCTTGGACCTCCCGACGCTGGGCACCCACTCACTCACCTGCTGCAGGGTTAGAGTCTCAGCACATTACAAGAATCTCCTGAGGGGGAGTACACCGACCGCGTGTTAATGGATGTGATAGAGTAAGCAGAAGCAACAATATTTCAAACTACCCTAATTGTTGGAAGGGAAAATTATTGTTTCCTTAGACAATTCTATTGAAATGGTTAAGAAAAGGCCCAAACGAGTAACAATGTTGTTCTCAAACATAACATATTGAACTTGCATCCCGCATCGATTTCAACCAAAAAGTAAAGAAAGCACTAGAAAGTAAATGGGTTTTAAATATAACCCACTATTATCAGTAGTATAAATACTAAGAGCACCAGTGTTGTGCTATGTGACAGCTATGTATCGGAGCGGATCCATCTGAAGTGCAGATAATGAAGACTATGCATTAGTGGGCCGGGCAGTACCGGCTCGATGACCTCCACGTTCCTCACGGACTGGTCCGGCGCCACCGCCGGCCAATCAGAGAGCTCCTGGTAGCCGGACGCTTTGAGGTTGAGGCTGTGGGACAGCGTTCCCAGTTGGAAGCGATCGCGGTCTGAACGGGACAGAGGGTGGAGGAATCAGACACATCAGTGGGAAGGTTTTAGGAGTTATGGATGTAGGACAGAATGGAGTGGATGAGAAACAGAGAGATAAATAAAAGTCTGTGAAGGTTACTTCAGTTATTAGCATTCAAAATGTGGCTAAATGTCATCGAACAAACAAAGAGCTGTTTAGTACGAGGTGTACGCATCCTCTCCCACTTTACACTATTAGTTGCATGATTGTCAGGTGGTTTGTTTGTGTGTGCGTGCGTGCGTGCGTGCGTGCTGTGTCAATGTGCAGTGGGAGCTTTGTTCTCAAAACTGTGCTTCACTTCTAAAAAAACGAAAGCCTAAATTGTGAATATTAAAAATGACAGCGACTGTTAAGGCCTTGCATAAACAGCCAGTTGGTGCAAAACGGCCTGAGAATGTTAATGTATTGCGACGCTCATTCAGCCCATCGTTTCAAGGGGAGGGAGGGAGGGAGTGAGAGCGAGAGTGAGTGAGAGAGAGAGAGCGAGAGCGCGAGAGAGAGAAAAGGTTAACGTTAACGGAGTAATTTGCCCATCTCATTAGTCCTAGGTAAAGACAGACGACCCCTGTGCCCTACAAAGAGCTAGTCACACCAGAATGATAAAACCACGGGTTCTGTATTCTCCATTGTCCCTCTCCCGCTGAAATGAACATTACTCCACTGAGAATGTCCAGTTCACATGGGTGTCGTGTTACTTTTAGCGTAGGGGGAGCGAGAATTCATTCCACCATTTTGTTTTTATGTTGTCATTGAGAGAACATTGGTTAGTTTGCTTTGCTGGTTGTTGGTTTATAATTTAGCAGACACGGGTAAACAGTGACACATAATTCACAAGATAAAGACATTTTCTCATTGAGAGGAGGATTTGTTCGAAAAGACAAAAAGAACCGTGTAACGTTCTTGTAGGTTGGTGTAACTTACGGGCCACGGGTAAACCCATGGAGAAGCTTCCATCGTCGTGAAAGAGGAATGTTTCAGGGAGGCGGCTGTACCTTTGAAGGCCGACTGCAGGAGCGGCGCGGGCTTGGGAGCCAACAGGATGCGGCGAGCGTATTTGCTGAGCGCTCCGCTCTTGTCGTTGGGCACGATGAGCTGCCGTATGAAGCGCGTGCGGTCGCGGATGTCGTAGTTCTGGTCGTACTTCCCCAGGTTCAGGATGTACTGGGTCAGCAGCTTGGTCTGTCAGACGGACACCACATTTTTAAAGGGAGAAAGAATTTAGTTTTATGAGATAATCAGGCAAATCCATAAATAAAAAAGAAACGGTGCCGATAAATAAGCTTCTTATGAAATATTCTCCATTTCCCTTATTCCTTATTATCCTTTACTTCTGATCAACAGACGTTGCACATCTGTTTCCTATTCAGGTCTATTTCCCATCAGTAGACCATCCATTCCAACTCTAGTTTTAATGATCCAGTACAATGGAGACACTCTACAGCGTGGAGAAACACTTATACTTTAATATACCATTCCAAGTCGGCATGGAAACGAGAATAACGACAGCCTGCTAAGGATCATTAGAACGTTCCTCTACATCTTCTCATCATAGCCCAGCCCTTCACCTGACAGATCATCCAGGGGGAGGGGCTTAATGATCTGCTGGGTCTAGGATGTAGCGTCTAGGCTCATAAACCCAGGTCAATGGCCGTGTTCACCTCTAACAGCCTGGACCATTAGAATAACACTGCCTTACTGCCTGCTGTACTGTACAGGGGAGTCCAACTAAACATAGGGGTTACAGCTCTGTGTTAAGATGCTTTTAAAAAGCTCATTCACACCCAGACTTGCTTGTGTAATTGTGTGTTGGTGTTAACTTATCAGTAGTTTCTATGAACACGAGCCCTTACAAGATCAATGCCTTGATAAACAAAATCATTCGATTTTGTTTATCAAGATAAACAAAATCGAATGATGCCTGACCAAGCCTATAAAGCCATGTGATAAGTGCAGGCAGCTGAGTGGCGGATGTTTGCTGTCCTGCTGGGGTCCCCTCGTGTCTCCCACCTGTTTGGAGTTTGTCAGATAGAGTTTGGCGGCCAGGTTGACGATCTGCAGCTTGACGATGTCCTCCTCGGACGTGAAGCTCTTGGCCATCTTGCGGAGAACGTCGGGAGCGATCTTGGGCACCCTCTCGCAGTACTCCCCGATCAGCCACAAGATGCTGGCCCTGGCCATCGCCACCTGGGGTGTGCAGAGGGAAGCACACACGCTCAGCCACAAGATGCTGGCCCGGGCCATCGGGCCAGCTTCCCTCCGCCCCGGCGGAGGGAAGCACACACGCTCAGCCAGTTGGAGCCTATTTTGAAGTTTACTGAGAAGCAGATGCTTTTATCCAGAGAATTCAGGTACCGTGGTTATTATTGAGCAGATAGGTGAGGCTGTGTACAACGGGTATCAAACCCAGACCATTCAGTGGGGACCCGGACACCCTAGCCACTAGACCCCTATATATCAATGTATTTTACCGATGCAGCAAATAGAAAATGGTGTTGGCAAAGAAACAATGGCCGGTTTGCAACCATGCTACCGCCCAGGGTTCTCGTTCGACGTAGTCAAACTTTCCCCACACGCCCTAATAGACCACTGCCTGCCCCCAATACAGACCTGCTGCGATGTGAGGGATTATGTGCATTAGTATGTCCCTTCAAGCAGGGACTACAAGGACACAGAGATGTTAGTAAGCTCCTGGCCTCATTAAACCAACAACTCAAACATTGCAGTGTGACTACTTTGTACCCTGTCGAAATCACCGTATTCGTCAGCATGGCCCCCAGCCTACGCAAACCGGCAATTTAGAGTTTCTAGGTGAGTATATACGGGCCTGCATATTGTACCGTTATCTTGTCAAAGAGTTTGGCCATGTGCTTGATGATGTCGCTGTGCTGGGTGGGCTGGGTCTGCAGAAGCTTCTTGATCACCACCACACTCTCCGCCACCACCGTCTCTGTGGAGACCAGCAGAGAGCTCCTCAGAACACACACATTGAGACAGGACCACCAGAGAGCTCCTCAGAACACACACATTAAGACAGGACCAGCAGAGAGCTCCTCAGAACACACACATTGAGACAGGACCAGGAAAATCTGTGTGGTGGACGGTACCGTCTCGGTTGGAGAGTAGGAGCACCAGGCCGTTGAGACAGGTGTCTGTGACCTCAGAGATGTTGGTGGCACACCTGCCGATGGCCTGTATGGTGGCCGCAGCAAACGCCTTGTCCTGGCTCTTCACATAGGTCTGGAGGGAGAGGAGAGGGGTTAGGCCTCTGCAATGTTCCAGCAGAACCTCTGGGGGAGACGGCACAGAGCCTGAGCAGGAAACCAGAAGCTGCAAGGCTTGTTTCTTATTTTGTTACAAGGGGTGTGAATCTTTCGATATCTCACGATTTGATTAGGATTCATGGGGTTATGATTCGATTTAAAATCTTCTCAAATTCTCTTCTCAAATATTCTCAATACAATATGAATCCTGATTCCAAATCAATTCTGGATTCAGTACATAGGGGTGCTAATTTCAGGATTTCCAGTCCGCTGTGCGCTCAGATTAAGTGGTTTTCTATGGTTTACTCCAGAGTTTGTGTTCGCCAATTACTCGCTTACAGATCCTCACCTCCTGCAACATGATTATTCAAAACAACTATAAAAGCGAATGACAGTGAAACCCAGTTCAATCAGATCGGAGCTCCTCTGTCATCAGCCTTTACATTAGTAATCTAAAGTCTGATTTGTGAGACTAGGTGAAAATCGCTAACCCTACAGTGGGAATGTATGCTGGTCATAAAAATATGAATAAAAGACGAATGACATTTAAAAACTGACAAACCTGAAATTCTCTCAGAATAGTGGATATGTTTGCTTCATTGGCCAGGTTGGTGAGAATCTCCAGCTAAGGGAAAAACAAGGGTTTAAAAATACTAATTTCAAACTAAACTATAGTTGTCACAACAACTCAATGACAGTGTTGAGTTACCTTCAGTGTTTTGATGTGAGTGGCGTCCGTTGACCTGACGTAGAAGCTCTTCATGTAGGGTTCAAACATTCCCTGGGTGGAGAAGACGTGGTGTCATACATGCCATGCTTCACATGGTCTAGTGTTCTCTGTAGTGACAGGGTCTTACCTTCCTCTGGATAGACATGGTGGCGATGTTCTGCAGCACCACATACTGCACCTCTCTGGAGAGAGGCAAAGCACAAGCCTCTATTACTCCATCATTCTCCATCTAGTCATCTAGTCATCTAGCACACGCGCTTATCAAAGCAAATCCTCATTATAAACGTGGCTCACTGAGAACAATCAAGTTCTCGGTTTCTTTTACTGCATAACAGTTACATGCCAGACATTGAACAGCTCTACTAAATGAAAGGATCTATATGTAACTAAATGACTGCACTAAGTCATAAAATGACCATGATATGTCATCAGAGAATTAGGAAAGCTAAGTGGAAATGCAAGCTTCTCTGACAACAAGCCAGCCGGTTCTCTGTTGAATGTTTCGGTCGAACTGTTTGATTTGACCTGTATGTATGATTCACTATTCTCTGAGTACCCCAGGTTGCCACATAGGAAACTAATGGGCAAGAAAACACAGCATGCTGTAGCCATGGAAGCAATCAAACAAACTGGATCCACTGAGATTGTACTAGATTCTACGCAACCTAAAAATTATTTTTTCCTCTTTCGGAAAAGCCAAAAAAACGACCAAAGCCGTGGTAAAACACGGAAAAATCATTTGAAAGATGGAGACAGCTTAGCGCCCACCAGGATTTCAAGACGGATGACACGTGAGCTGCTTTAGAATTTGCAAACAATAAATATATTGCAAACGTATCCATTAGCTGTTAACTAACAGTGTAGGGCTCGTCATCGCCTGTCACCCTCAGAATAGAATCATTGCGCTCATCTCAAAATACAGCGTTAGGCTCGGCTCGTCTTGTTGTTCCTTCAGGGACCTCAAGCGGTTTGGGATCCGAACGAAGGGCCACATTGGCTTCTATCGTGTGCTCAGTCCAAATAGTCAAACCTTCCCACACGCCCCCTAGTACACCACTGCCTGTAATTGGTCAACCATTTCAAGTGAATAATTAGGTCAGTTCCTGGTATCTGTAATAGAGCCCGACCCATACTGGATCTTAGGGGCAGATGCTGATACCGATATTAGGGAGTAAAACATTACCGATATCGATATATCGGCCGATATTCAAAATATAGTTATGTCGGCCTTTATTCTATATCTATATATATATATATATCATGGTGTTCTGGGGTGGAGCAGCTCCTTGGGATTTGCTGCTCACCCTCCAGCCATGCTCCAGGCCACAGCAACATGGTATTAAACCCAGAGCTGAAGGAACCAATTACCTGTAGTACGGGGAGGAGCTACTGACCTCCACACAGTAAAACTGTTAGTGTTGGGAGTGTTTACGCGGATGTGCTCTGTTTAGAGGTTTTAGAGGATTTATAAAGAGGTAATTACATTAATAAATCGACACCATTTCTAAAGTTTTCATATCGGCGCATATCGGAAATGTATACGCCGATACGATATATCTGTGATAGGCCAATATGGGCCGATAAAATCGGCCAACCGATAAATCGGTCGGGCTCTAACCAGCAGCGCCAGGGGAGTCTCCTCTGACCCAGGCACTTCGCCGGATTGGTGGAAGCATTTTGGGTGGATATAAAATGTAATAATGGGGATGTGCACAAATATCCAGTGGTGACCGTGGAAATTTGCCAAAAAGCCAAAAAAGCCAAAAAGCATAAAGTCAAGCCCGCGGTTATTTCTGGGCTTCAGTAGGTTAGTGACGGAGGGTGGTGGGGGGATGTCCTCTATGTGCCTGACAAGTTCCCAGTTCCTGCCAGCTTCTGAAGAGGACTTGTGATCGATTTAGAGCATTAGCGCTTAGCTTAGCATTTACTCAAATTGACACTGTGATGTAAATGTTTTGGTAATTGACCCAAAACTACTTTACACACTTCTTAAGGGGGTTGGCCTCTATGTCCCAAAGTAGTTTCCAGTCCCTGACAACTTCTCATGTGTAATTTTGATTGATCGATTCAACTGCTGAGAAATAAGCATTACCAATCCAATATAATAATAATAATACTTAAACCCCACAATAACAATAGGTATCCACAGATACTCTGAATACCTAATAACGAGGCATGCTAGCTGCTGTGTTAGTAATAGGGCACCTACCTGTATGTCCCTCTCTCCCGGTGTTGCTGGGTAAGGAGGTTGATGTTCTGGAGCACAGGAGAACTGGGATCAATCTGTAAGAAAAGAAACAACCAAAGGTACCAACAGAAAGTGTAAATTAAACCTGCTCGTTAAAGCACTTGTTATTATAAGTAATATAGGTAGTACTATGTTGGTAATTAGTATATCAAATGAAAATCAATGAAAATAAAAATAAACAAATGTTAAATATAAGTTCATATGGTATGCAGTGTTTCCCCTAGAATGTCTTGGCCTGGTGGCGTGCACTGAATAAACCCTAAACGGAGGCACGGGACGGCATGTTGGGCGGTCTGCTTCAGTCAGACGGCACAGCAGGCGGTCTGCAATTTATATTTGCGTTCAAATGTTGGTTCACTTGGTAAATCAAGACTTAAAACAAAGTGATCACAAGGAGAGGATGACAGACTGTAATATTTATATATTGTGAATTAAACTAGACCAAGCTTTTTTAATACTAGCAAACAAACACTCAGTAAAGTAAAACAAACAATGTTTGTTAGTGATGTTACCTGTATGTCTCTGCAGAGATGGTTGATGAATGTAGCAAGGAGTGAAGCCCTGCTGCCAATCTGTGGGGAAAGAAAAAAACGTTTGAATGTGCAACGTGCGTAATAAAAAAGAGTGAGCGAGAGAGAGAATAATAACTAGGACTGCACGCAGGCACACAAGGTATTCTCAGCCCTGCCACCGCCCCAGGCCAGCCACGCCCTTTTCCAACAATTGCGATGACATCAGTGTCCCCAAGAGATTATGAGTGAATCATGGTCATCAGTAAACGCCAATTGTCATCGGTCATTGGCGTTTATATCGGTATATAAACGCCAATGGCGTTTATATACATTTGCACTTATTTTGAGCAATAGGGCATAGCTTAGCATTTATTCTAATTGGCACTGTGACCTCATTTTTAGAGCACAATTCCAATATAATGATTCCCACAATAACAATAGGTATCCACAGATACACTGTGAATACCTAATAACACTCATTCACAACGACGAAAAAAATATATAACGATCAAAAAGGTGCCGTGGGTCGTAACCATTGGGGTAACACCCCCCCTCCTCCTAGAACACTCAGGCCAAAACGCATTTTCTTTGATCTGACAGTGTTCGAATTCCAGCTGAAACAGTGGGTTCACTTACGCTTTAAAAACACTAGCGACTGTCTGTAGCTATATTAAAAAGGTTTGTTACATCCCAAATATAAGCGGTTCGCATACAAGACGTTCTTTTAATTAAAAAACATTATTTCGGTGAGAGCACCAAGCCCCACGACATCACGTCCAGCTCTGCTTAAACAATGCCCTGCGACGCCATTCATTGTCACCCATTATATTAACACGTAACATTTAAATTAAAATATTCCGACGTGTGTTGTGGTTTATTTTGTATACTAGGCGACGTCTGCTCTACATAAAAGTGAATAATATGTTGCGTTGCATACCGGCAGTTATGTTTTACTTGTGACCAAGTCAAAGACGAATCAGTACAGAACAGGCTGTCTACTATCCTATCAAGATATAATACGATGTGGCTGTAGTTTGCAACGTGTTATCTTTTTTAAAATTCAATAAAGTTAGTTAGCCTCGGGTTTTCAACAGTACCTCTGCTGCTCGAAACAAGGCCAATGGCGACGGCAATGTTGTTGAAATATACTTTTCTAGCGTGTCTTCTACAACAGACCGTATGAAACGCAAACTAAGAAATATAAAGAGCTACCCACAATTAACTTTGGATGGCGAATGTTATTGAGTGTCCAACGGACATTATGGGTCCAAGAGGCAAAAATGTTCAACATGCGAAATAATGCATGTAAACCAAGTTTCACAATTGTATATGCATCGGGGTAGCGGGGCTGATCGTTTGACTTTGACCGCAAATCATAGCGCCCCCTATGGGATAATCGGCAGCAAACCTTTTGGAGACCTGCTCTTCCGGGATACAAATATGGTGGAGACATTTCAAAACTTTTTACAATTCCACCGCTGAGATATGGGCGCTCCCAAATAAAAAGAATAATTCCTACAATAACAATTGTATTGCGTTCTTCCCGGCACCTCCGGCGCCCTCTCGAGGGGGTGGTCGGCCACCGACGTCCGACGGACCACGGAGACCGTGGAGCTCCAGACCGGACAGGGGATGCACGGGGGGTCTGGCGGCCAGCAGAGCAGTCGCCAGGTTGCGACTGCCCCACTCTGCGAGCCCCTTCCACCGCGGCTTTGCGTCTGCCAGCACCTCCGGCAGACGACCTGCGTAGCGGCTACTGGCAGGTGGAGCTGGCGGCCAGACCTAAGACTGCCTTCACCATCGGGCAGGGGCTGTGGCAGTTCCGGGTCATGCTGTTCAGGCTGTGCAATGCGCCAGCCACATTTGAATGGATGCTGGAGAGGGTGCTGGCGGATGCCACACAGCCGCACCTGTAGTCGGGTGGAGCGCAATTACTGCGTGACCTGACGGGAGCTGCTGGCTGTGGTCGTGGCTGTGCGGCACTTCAGGCCGTACATGCATGGTAAACGGTTCCTGGTCCACACCGACCATGCTTCCCTCACGTGGCTCCTAAGCTTCAAGCACCCCAAGGGCCAGGTGGCCCGATGGCTGGAGGCTCTGCAGGAGTACGAGCTGTGACACCTGCACGGCGCAGAAGGGGCTGGCCTAGCGCTCCCACGCCCCTCCAGCAGTACATGGTGGGGGCACCGATGGAGCGGGTAAACACAGCTTAATTGTAATTATTAAGTTAATTTTGTAATCAAAGTGACACTTTTTTTTTTTTTATCGCTGTCTGGGGGCTAGTTATGTCACTCAGAGATGCGCACGGACAGATTTGGTAGTGATACAGCCAATAACCTTTTCGTGAAAGCAAAACACCAAGCACCAAGCTTGATCATGTGTGAGAGGTCATTCCTCATCCTGAGAATGTATTGACTATTTATGTTGTTGAGTGAAATGCTGATTGCAAGCTTCCTATTTATGTACCCCTACTGTCCACAAGCACCCCCTCCTCCCTCCCCATATGGATATGGAGAATTGTTGCCACGCCCCAGTGGTGGTGGTGTCATTTTTATGAAAGAGGGCATTCAAATATACTAGAATGATCAATTAGGAGGCCGTAGCCCTACAGGAAGTGATGCAAAGAGTAGGTGACCTAGGGGTCAAGGTCACTAACATGTGAGCTATAGACCTGGGGTCTCTTTTATATCAAAGAGGGTCTCAAAGTACATATACCATTATCAATTTGGGGGCTCCAGCCCTACAGGAAGTGACTCACAAAGCCTCAGCAAATGTTCCATCTCGTGGCGCCTCACCCAGCGGCTCGCTTGCAAGATTTTGAGCTGAAGTTGTTCCCAGACCTACACCCTACCCATCCAACATGCATATCTGAGAATCAGACCTCTTTCATAACGACAAAAAGTTATGCACAGTAACTTTTTTTTATTTCAAGGGTCATGGTGCCATCTCCTTTTGACCTTTTGACCCCAGACTTGAAAAACTTGTCCACAGGCTAGCTGTGTCTACACGCCTTAAGGCACAAATTTCCATCTCCATCCCACCCAAAATGGAGCACTTGCAACACACACACATTGCTGCAATTTTAGCTCTATCACAGCTGATATCAGTGGTTCCACATTTATTTGATGTAAAGCACCCCTCCCCCTCCTAACAATGCATCCTAGACGTCTGCCCTCCCATTTGATGAAGATAATGCTGATAGGTATGACTGAGTGTAAATTCACTCGATATTATGGTCTCTACCGCTGATAGACAAGTAACAGTGGTTAGATTCAAACCTACAGTGACATCACCTTTATAGATCTAGTCATAGTGTTGACTTTATATGATTTAAATAGTGATAAATAAATACACAAATTAATGGTGTAGGGTTACTTTAAGGGAAAGACCTTGGGCCTTGGATAAACATTGCCATATATAAATCTGTGTACAACTGAAAGCTGTTGTCTTGGCTTATTGTTTACAGATACTTCTTGGACATTAACTCTGAGATGGGCTCCAAATCGAATAAGCGTGGAGGAATCAACCCACATTTTGTTTACACTCAAATTCCTCTATTACATCACAGTTGATAAAAAATCCACATGGCTAGTCTTGATTGATAGTGTAAAAATTAGATAACCATAAAATGTGCTGTGCAAAAATATGTCTAGAGTGATACGGCTTTAAGAGATACTGCTGTGGTTCTTTGTTGATTTGAAATGTAGTTGTACTTTCACTTGAACTGCTGAATTAAAAGATAAAATCTGTATTATTCTCTTTGTTTTCTTTGTTTTTTGTGTAGGTGTGGTAAAATCTAATTACCAAGTTAAATGTACAATATTTTACATTATTATTGTAAGTGTAAATTAACTGGCTTATGAGTTGCAAAAATGTAAAAATACTGGCAATTACAGTACAGCAAGATACTGTAATTCCACAGCTACATACCGCTATATCACAGTAATTCCATGAGCATGGCAGCTGTGAAGTTACAGTATATAGTTGTGGTTTTATTGTAATTTACTGTTCAGCTCCCCTAATAGCAATCAGTGAGCAATCTAGAGGACAGTAAAAAATGACTGATAAATAAACATACAGTTTTACATTGTTAAATGTATGTGATTGTGTCAAATATCATCTTATTATCTACTACAAAGCAAGGTCATGCATTCCGCTCTAGAGAGAAGCATGAAGTACCATCAATCGAGCACACTTTCAAGTACCCACAAGAGTGTGTGTGTTTGTGTGTAAATGTATTTAACTATAGCAACAAACTACTCTGAATTCTTTAAAACAAAAGCAAATGAGAAGTAATGGTGCATTCCCCCCACCACCACGTCCCCCCACTCATGTTTGAACTCCGCCAGCAGACGGTATATTCATCACCCCGCTGTATGACAGCGGATCCAATCAACCCCAGTATAGTCGGGTTGAAGGGAGAATGAGAGATTATTCTAACAGTGGCCAAGGACATGTTAACCTTAAGTAGTTCTGATGAAACTGACTGCAGTGATAACTTGAACCAACGGTGGACCATTGCTACAAGCTCTACTCCGCAGGGAGGCTTGTGGAGCAAGATAATGACGCAGGTGTCCGCTCTCTGACAGCTGTCTCCCCCTCCACTGCAGGTGCACAACATCATATCTCCGGTGGATTATTCAAGTCAAGAAATAATAACAAGGTCCAGAGTGCCATTTAAATATGTTAAATGTGACAAAAGTGTAAACAAAACACCAAAAAACATAAAGTTCTGTGAGTTTGAAACCCCTGTTATTTAAAATGTTAGTTGAGTTGTTCCACTAATGTAGAGTTGTTCCACTCACAACTGTAGATCAAGTCTTTGGGAATCAAACCTTTTCTGTGGATATTGGATCCAACATCAACACTTAAAACCCCTTTTCAGAATGAGTCCTATGCAATGTATATTTACTTTGTCAAAATAATATTATTATTGTTTTATTATTTTTTACCATATAATTATGATAATTACACAGTGGTAAGGAAGGCTACGAGTCAGTGTTCAAAGACTACAATAAGAAGCTGGTATGGATTTTATGGGATGGTATGGGATGAGATATTAGTATGAAATGTATGTTTAATACATTTCATACTAATATCTCATCCTACTAAAATATAAAACCCATTATAGTCCATTATAGTCTTTGAACTCGTGTCGTTGCTCCAACAGACCTGGTAGCCAGTGAGGCCACCTGGGTGTGATATCGGACAGGTGACCCCCACACTGTGCCTCAAAGCGGCCTCTAGAGAGGACAGCCACTACTCCACCTGAAGAACACACTCACATTAGTCAACAGGTGTTTTTGTTCACTGGTTTTATGAATAGGTAAATAGAACTTGAACAATTATTACAAATTATATTTAGCGGCCCATCACAGCTGTATTGAGTTTGGAAATGGACATACTCTCTCTCTCGTCTGTACATTCCTTCAGCCATTTTGTGATATTTTACGAATTCCAGATCATTTACGAATTTCAGATCAGACATGTTATAGCTTTGAGAGTGGCATTTCCTCTGTAAAGTGTATATGATTGTTTTGTTTCAATTAAGTAAGCAATACAAATGTAATCATAATGTAACATTTCCAACTTGAGAATATTCTTCTGAAGATAAAACCTCTCTTCGATGGCTTCCTTTGGAAAGAATGTCCAAAAAGACAGATGATGTCAGCCAGCACTTTTCACACAATGCTAATCTATAAGAAATAAACATCTTTATTGCTTTATGGTGTTGATGTGAACGGCAAAACACTGAAGATTAAGTCATGATGTGAACCTTTTTCTGCAGATCCTCAAGCCTAAAGAGCCAGTGAGCCCACTGTTTCAGCTGGAATTAGAACACTTTGAGATTCAAAGTGGGTTTTGGGCTGAGAATTTTAGGAAAGAGGGGGGCGTGTTATTCCCATGGTTACAAGTACGACCCACGCCAACTTTGTGATACTGTTTTAGTCCCGTCGTTGTGTAACTGTTATCAGCGTTATAATAAGCGATGTTGTATATGAAATTCGCCACACACCGTAGCGTTATATAGGTGTCCGGGAAGCCTAACCCCCCCTTGGACGCGGACATTAAATAAATCGCTGCTCAGACGGAGCTTCAATAAGTGTCCAAATAAGTGTCCAATCTTGCTCAGAAGCTCAACGTTTTCATCCTGCTGTCCATGGCCACGGCGGGCCGAAATGTAAAGAAAACCCTGGCCTACCTTACCCGGCTACACAAGGCGGAGTCGCCTGGGTTTTGAATTAAAGATGCTGATGATCTCGTCATAATCCAGTGTTTCTGTCAGTTCTCTTTTGAAAGACAACAGGGTCAAATTGTTCAAGCGTTCAGTCACCATTGATGCTCTCAAGCGAGTGTTGATCCTGTGTGTAGCGGAGAAAAGTCTTTCAACACTGCAGGACGTCATGGGTAGTGTGATGATGGCCCTTAACAGACAGTTCATCCCGGGGAAAATATCAGCAGCGCAGGCATCCAACAATTCAATTAGTGAGGGCATTTTGTCTTTGTCAGCTTTGCCCTTGATGAATTGGGTAAAAAAGGCAAATTCTGCATCACTGATTGTTATCCCATACAAGCTGCATGGAGATTTTAGCAGGTCTTGAGTGCCAAAAGTGGTGGATCCTGGGATGAGGGCAGCTGAAGCTCGCATTATTCCGTAGGTGTCATCTTTAAATCGGCTGTTCAATTCAGCCATCTGGTTGTCCAGAATACAGTTCCAGAGTGCCCTCAGATCAGCATTATTCTTGATAGCGGATGTTTTTCCCAATGTTGTGGTGACAATAGACTGACTAAACTTTGCAGGCAGCTTTTGCTCAGTAGACATTATCACATCCCAGCATGCTATATCGTATTTATCCATCAACTCCTCCGTCAATCTGAGCACTTTGTCAAAGTCACCATCTGAATCATCTCGAAAAGTGGCAAGGGTGGCTTTCAATGTTTCAATTTCAATTGCATTGAAACAACTTGCAAAACACAACAAGCATGAAAATGAATTAGTTATCTGCATCTAGTTTTGTCTGTCCGCTTGTCTCCGAATACTCAGCAAGAGTCTCAAGTAACACGTCTAGGCTTAGACTTTATGAACAGATCCTGATTTGGAGCTCCATCTCGTTTCACATGACCTTTCCAGCTCCTTGCATGGGCGTTCTGGATGCATTTCCTTCTGAAGCTTCACAAACCGAGCGTGCCTCTGGGCCCCAGTGAAGAAGTTGTGTATCTGATTGATGACAGTAAAAAAAGTACTGACGTGTCCAGATGATTCTGCAGCAGCACAAAGCACTAAATTCAGTCTATGGGAATTACAGTGTACATACACAGCTTTGGGATATGTCTCGTTCAAGATCGCTTGAACGCCTCCTCTGTGCCCAGACATGACTGATGCCCCATCAAAACAGAACCCAACACAGAGAGAAAGGTCCAATCCAAGTGGTTCTAGGTGTTCAAGGATCCTCTGATGATATACTCCTTGAGCAGACAGGTCAGCAGTTTTGACAAAGCCCAGCGATCGGTCTTTGATTATACCACTATGGATAAACACAGACAGCAACTAGCTCGCGTTTCGAAACATCTTTAAACTCTTCTGCAAGTATGGCAAAATATGTGGGCCTAGGCTGTTCTTGCATCTCAT
Organism: Molva macrophthalma; assembly: GCA_027123675.1. NCBI lineage: Eukaryota > Metazoa > Chordata > Actinopteri > Gadiformes > Lotidae > Molva > Molva macrophthalma. The sequence continues at coordinate 14,141,527 of JAOPJO010000118.1, read as the reverse complement.
TTTTTATCATCCTGAGTAGAAGTGAAGCGGCAGCCTCAAGCAGCTCGTCCTGAATGTGGTGGGACAGGAGTGTGGCATTTCGTGGCAGTTCAACAAGTCTGTTTTTTTATTTCTGGATCATACTTCGATATGAACTCGAATAGCTCCTAAAAACTCCCCTTGTTTAACGCTTGCTGTGTTTCCCGGTGCCCTCTCAGGGGTATCTCCATTTTGGCGCACTGCATAACAACATCCAGCACAACTTTGACGTGCTGTCGATTGCGTTCAATGAACGAAATGGAATCTCCGTGCATCTGATTTAATACAGTACCGCTGCCTTGGTGCGCATGACTTTGTTTGTAGGAGAGTAATTTTACAAGTGCAGAAGCATGCACCTTGCTAGCCTGATGCTTCTCACAGACCTGTCCGATACGTTTCCAGTTTTTGAAACCCTCTTTAGTAAATGTTGTCTCAGTGTGCTGCTCAGGAAAATGCCTACAGGCTATACAAAAAATCAAGTCTTTTGACTGGCTATATTCAATCCAGTTGAACCTTTCAAACCACTTGGCGTTGAAGCTTCGATATTTCCCATTAATTATTGTACTTGGGAATGCCTGTAGATGAGGTTGGGTAGCAGGTTCCCCCAGAGCTGACAGATCCGACGGTGCAATCAAGGGTGGCAGTGATCGTCGATTAGCCAAGGGAGTGTGCATAGGCAGATCTGCTTGCCGGTTAGCATCAGTGGAGGTCGTTGGTTCGGAGTTCATCTCTCCTCCATTCTCAGAGCCAGCAGTTGTTTCATTACGATTTACAGACTGGTCCTCCAAATCATTAGTGTTCTCAATACAACGTTTTTTAAAAAAAATTGTGAGTGCAACTTGTTTAGCCATTCTAAAGCAAAATCAAGATACGAGATATGACACCGCTAACGAACGTTACCGTTGACCAATGAAAACACACCAACACACCTAACTTTTTAAATAGTTATCAGGATTACTTCTAATTTTACTAATTTTAACATGTTATAGATAAAATACACCACATACTAATATCCATGTTTAACTATACAAAGTAGTATTTTTTTGTGTGTGTGCATTTCTGATTTGGCCCGCCCACACGAAAGAACGCTTCCTCCGTTTGCAGCTGAGTGGGATGCTCAGTGTTTTGGGGAGATTGGCAAATCATAGGATTTTTACTTTTTTCTCTAAATTGGGGACTTAAATGGTACAGGTTACTATGTTTATGACCATATAAGACAAATGACCTGCACCTCTGATATCTGACATCTGGGAGAGGAAGTGATCCATGTGCTTGCTCTGACAGATGCCCTGGAGCTGAACCTGCAGGACAAGGACATACCAGTTAGAGGAGAGGTAATAAATATTGTTGAGCACTCAATTATCTAGACATAATCTTTGTTTCCAATTAACATTTTAAGAATCACGTAAGAAACACGTAAATCATCGAATCAGAAATCAACTGCTTTTCAAGCAGTCAATGATTTTGTCACCGTTACCTTATTGTGCTACAACCTAGTCCATGACAGGCCGAAAGCAAGTGACTCTTACACTCACATTAAACAATCTAAACTAACTAAAACATCGCTAAAACATGGCTCAGGACTAATCAACCTGGTTTTACAACCTGGAGACTATGTTATGTATATTTTATATGGAACCATCTTATATTTAATGTGCTTTTTGTAAATTGTGATTAATGTTAGGTATTTGCTATTTGCATTGTATTTAAATGTGTTCCTCCCCAGGGAAACAACTGCAACTTAGCTCATTCAAATTAACATTCAAATTCATAGGTAAAACCTGAAATAGTCCAATCTGTCAAGAGGGCCATTGTCATTTAACAAGAGAGTCTGAGAACAATCAAAGTGTATAATCAAAATTGGAGTATAACGACCAAAAAGTAGAATCATAACACACAGTTAGATTACTGTAGAGGCTTAGAGGATTGGTGTTCTTTGTATGAGAACTTGTATAGCTCTGTAATAACATGAAAAAATGATGAAATTAATGTGATGCATATTCTGTATTTAGGTGGGGACCAATGGTCAACAACAAAATGTTTAATGTAAATTATTGAAGATGATTGAGAATTAAGATGGGAGGTGCAGTCTGTAACGCAGTTTGCTGGACTTTGCAGCCCCTTTGTGGCAAAATCTTCTCTATGGCCATTTCCTTTGCAGCTCTGTCCACAATGTTGCACACTTTCTCAGTGGAGCTGTAGAGCCAGAAGATCACGTGGTGAGAATGCAGAAAGTAAAGTATTTTGAGAACAAGGAGCAATGGTCTCATAAGGAAACATCCAATATGTACTAATAAATATGAACATACATTTTTTAAATAATGGATTGACATACAGATAGGTAGATACCTCAATTTTGTGTATTATTTTCTGTTACCTTAGAGGTTCTTAATAACTGCCTACAATGGCAGACTGGTATGTCCAAGTTCTGCAGCTTGCAAACAGGCCGCAGAGAGGTCAACAGATTATTCATGGAGACACCCAACCCACAATACACATCCCATGTTAGGGCCTCTTTGACAAGCTTCTGCATGTCCTACACAAACAGATGAACAAAGGGACGAACACTATCTGAGGGCATCTGTTGAGAACACCAGTGGTGTGATGACAGCAGTCCAGCAGGGGTGATACAGGAATGTGAGGTAGCATGCTGCTGGTGGTGACCTCACCTTGGCAAACCTTCTCAGGTCTGCTTCCATCTGGTCCGCGTTTATCTGTTTCCATTTGGTCTTGGTCCAGTCCTCTACATACCCTGAACACACACACACACACACACACACACACACACACACACACACACACACACACACACACACACACACACAC
>JAOPJO010000118.1:14113607-14127347 GCA_027123675.1 Molva macrophthalma | reverse complement strand
CACACACACACACACACACACACACACACACACACACACACACACACACACACACACACACACACACACACACGTTACCCTGTGTGAGTCATTTCTAAGAATGGGAAACGTTTATGGGAAGGACAGTTTGGTAGCCTCTCCACACGCTTGGTTGAAGCTTACAGAAGTTATTTACAATCATTCATGAAGCTAAAGCTAAAGCTCAAGCTTAACATTTCTGCAGATAAAATGTTTGAGTGGAATGTTATGCAAGGTGATGCAAGTTAAAGCTAGGGTAGACCATTTGGAGAAACCAGCCAGAGTAAGTTCGATTTTGAAAGTGCTAAACCAAAAGAATCCCACCCCTCCCATCAGGCCTCCCTCTTAAGCCACTCCCCCAAAACAGGTGACCAGCTCGCTAGCTTCAGCAGTAGGTCTGCCTAGCCTTGTGGAAGACTCCGGTCATGTGCGCAGGTAGACGGGTGGGTAGGCAGACAGACAGGTAGGCCATCCAATCATTTCATTCAGGCTGAATGAAATGATTGGATGGGTGTTTTACAGGCCTTCGACAGCCACAGAAACCAGAGTTTGTCAGAGCATTTGATTTATTAATAGCTGTCAGGATGTAAAGAGAACTTCAACAAATTTCACAAAACATTATTCTAAAATAAATAGCCTACCCTAGCTTTAAACCCATTTACAATTTGTTTGAATGATTCTATGTGTATTAATAATTGAATTACATCTCAAACAACAGCCATACCTCAATGTTTTTGTTTGCAACATTCTTCACCACGGCAGGAAACAATTCGGATGCATTTTTCCCTTTGGCAATGAGCTGGAAACAGACAGAAAATGCACCAGTATCACCAATCACTTTCTCTCCACCAATGACTCCACGGTTTGGGTTTGATTTGAAACTACAGCATGACATGTAAAAAGACAGTGTTGTTTGTTCACCCCTACGATCCTCTTCATGGCCTCCAGTTTGAGGGACTCCTTGTTGCTCTCCAACATCTCCTTAAGGTCATCGTTCCTAGAAGAATCAACAGGATGCAGAGTTATCCAGACCCGTCTCATTTCTTAACAATAAAAACAGTTTTCTTAAAAGCTTTTAACTGTTGAAAGCACACACCTTCATTCATCACATCATTGGTTGGATCAAATGTCAGTTATCCTAGAAACGTATAATAAACAGCAAATAAAATGTATTTCCACTTCCTCAGAACTCTTACATACTTCAAATGTAATGGTTCGTGGATTTATGGATTTGTTATACCATCAACACTGGATTAGACATATTCTATCCGTGGGCTGCAGAATGGGTGTAGAGAATGATGTTTGATAGCCAATGAGCGGTTTCATTACATGACAGACAGACAGACAGACAGACATACGTCGACACACATACGCATCATGTATTCATATTACGCATTGTAATGTACACATTGTAATATGTGTACATTTTTTTACAAAGCAAACATTCCCTATGCAGACTCAAAATTAAGTTCAAAAACAAGAGCTTGGGTCAGCAAAGACTTCATGGAAACAAAACGGCATTACGATTACCATTTAGTCACATTAAATATCCTCAATCCAACCTCAGAAATGACCGTCAGCAAATTCCTCAAACAAACTCTCCAAAACACCCCAAACAGTAGAACAACTCTGGACCGCCGAGGTGCAGCGAGGCTGAAGCAGCAGCAGCAGGTATGAGTGTTGGGGAGGGGGGTTCTGGTGTCCGTACCCGGGACTCTGCGCCTCCTCGTGGTCATGGCAGCGGCGGGCCCTCGTGAGGGCCTGCTCTTCCTGGCTGAGCTCCGGCTGCAGCGAGAGCTGGAGGTTCTCGGCCGACACTAGGGCCGCTTTCATGGCCCCCCTGGCCTCCAGACGAAACGCGGAAAAGCCGCAGCCGTACATAGCGGTCTCTCTCAGTCCCTCTTCTCTCTCCGCGCCCCGCCGAGGAGTCCACCCGTCCACACTGCGGAGCTCGTCATGCAAGCTCCCAGAAACACCTCAACCAGAAACAACTCTACCAGTTTTGTTTCTTTTCGAAATACACTTTGAATAATAGAGTTCGCTTAAACAAATGCTTTACCTTCTAGGCTAAAGCTAATGAGATGCCGGTTTAAAAACGCCATTGTGGCTCCACGCGTAAGTCGGCCCTCAGGGCTCTGTGTGCTCCCTCTGTTCTCCCTCGTCTTCCTTCACTGCCGTTTGTCTCGTTGCACTCTCTGCCTGATATGAGTCACAAGGTTCACCTCCCTTCTTCAGCCCGTCCACCCCGAACATCTCCAACAGCCGCGACTCATTCTGCTCTGGAGACCTCTTGTCCTCTCGTCGACGCAGGCCGCATTCCATCAGCAGGCTGGAATCAATAGTCCCGTTGCTGACTGGTGGGGTTTGACTGTCCTCTTCAGGATAATATAGGATTCCTCTCAGGTCTCCTGGAGGTCCTGAGGTCACTAAACACTTATGACGTGCTAAGTGGCTACTTTGTGAACCCAACTCACCACCCCAAGGTTAGCTTGGTCACCTCCCTGTCAGAAGGGGAAACAGCTGAGCCTTATCTTTGTGTGCCGGTGGCCAAACAATGAGAAACTTTTCATCGCCTCTGCTGGAGTTTACTGTACTCAGGCCCCCATGCTGGCCAGATCACACAGCCTGCCAGCACCCCTCTGCTGATAAGAACAGAGCGGACGCTGCGCTGTTGTTCTGACCCAGTTGAGACGACGAAGACAACAATACAGATGGGAAATGGTGGTACTTTACTAGCACGGGTGAATCAAGTTCAACTTTATGAAATGGACTGAGAAGAGTATGAGTTGGGATAAGCTTAAGAGATTAAAGAACTAATCGGGGGATAGTGGATGCTGTTAATGTTTTATATTGACATGAGGATGATCTTTGCCAACAACCAACATTTCCCTACCAGATATCCAAATGCATTTGGTGCAGTTTTGTTTTTTTCCCCGAGTTTATACAACCAATATAAATAAGCAATACACAAGTTGATTTAAAATAGAAAGTCGTCATAGCTTTTCAGTAATATGTGGTATTCTTAATGCCTCTGCTTGTTGGGCATTGTCCAATATATATTTTTCAACAAAGGCATTATTCATAGCCTGGTATTTCAATTGGTTTATGCCCTAGCCGCATCACTGATAGTGAGTATCACGTGAGAAAATAACCGAAAAACATACTTAATACTACTAAAACATTTTTTAAATAGCATGTGTGCTTCCAAATATGAGAAAGGGAGTAATTGTGTGAAATGAATTAAAATGCCTCCTGGACAAATTCCTGAAAAAGAACTTGAACTTGTGTTGAGAAATGTACAAAATGTCCCAAAATCATCACAATCTTCTGATTAAATATAAATTCAACGCAATTTAATATACAACAAGCAAAATTCTGTAACACTTATACGTTTGAAGGCATAGGCCTAAGTAAGTGGTTTGACTGCCCTCTAGTGGAAATATCGGATGGGTTAACTAGAAAATACTTTGCTTCTATGGGCCTACAAACCTAATGATCTTTTTCGGATTCATGGTGATTAACAATAGATTATTTTTTTAATGGTAAAAGTTACAGAAACATGTTTTTGTTATTTTAATTTACATAACGGTTAAGAATAGCTGGCCAATCTCAGAATCTTTTTAATTAAATAATAAGAAACAATTTCACTGCTGAATTAGATCTGATGGCACACAAAAAAGCCTTTTACAAAAATTGAAAGCAAAAAAAAACAATTCACAAAATAAAATGCTAATCCAATTGAAAGTTTGCATGAGATTCGTGTCCTTATCTTAAACATTGAGTTCAACCACAGCACCAACTGACCAACTGACTTAGGGACTGACGACTGCACGACAAGTTAATGTAACATGTCATCACGTTTTTTTCCTGTGACTATAGGGCGATGACCAACACAATGAATTACATATAGTGTATAAACATATAGCATAACATATAGTATAAATGAATTAATGTGACAGACATTAGCACTATTCAGCACTTTCTTTAGTATTTATCTTTTTCACAAAACAAACACAAGCTCACACTGTAGCTTATTAGACAAGATAAGGCATCTGGGTGTGAGAGGCAATAAGAATGATTCACTCATTTTCCATCTCATGCGAGTTATTAATCATAATTAGAAAAAGCCGTATCAGTGTATAATGTTCGTACCAAAGCAAATAAGTGGGTATTATGTAGAGACAATTTAAAAACAAAATATTAGCCATGTCTTTTGATTGCGAGTAAATCTGGTAGGCCAACATAGATACAGCAAACTTGATACGTCATATTACATTATCATATAAAAGTGCCTCGGTTTGAGGTTCTCCATAAATAAATGAATGCATATTCTCTTTCTTGTTCTTATTGGTGTTATGATTATCAGCCTACTGTTCTCAACATCATTATTGATTAGTGATGCACTTGATTACTTGTATATGATTGTAAAATGTATGAATAAAACGTTGTTGTTGTTCATCCGCACTACCACCAACCAATAAAGTAGCAACGGAGGGACGTGTCATTATGAGAAGTCCATACATCAGAGTTCTATGGTCTATATATAACTTGACATGCAGCAGTTGTATTGGTCAGGTGTATTCGTGATCCATGATTCCAGTGGCCAGGACAAATACTTGTGTCCAAGAGAATAGCACGCATTCGATTGAGTCAAGTTAATGCAACAATAACCATTAAAGGATCTCGGCAAGAATATCACATGTCGACTGGCCATCAATGCCTGGCTGCATGTTGTGAGCCTTCTTGGGTTTGTTTGAGCCATCTTAAATACGAACATTTCTTCAGCAAGATGGTTAAGTGACACGGTACCAGGGATGTTAGCGGCAGGGGATATGCCTTACTTTTTAAAATCGGTGCTGAACAGTCCGAACCCAGCTCCGGTGCCGGAGGAGTTGGAGGTCCCCTCCTGCCCGACTTCCACTGCAGCCTCCGCTCCTCCTTGATCGTTGTATGAGGTGTTCGTCGACATGTTCAACATTTTTAAAAACGTGTACACTTAAAGCATATGTTATCCCCGAAATGTCTATGATGTGCCGAACTCAAACTCCGCAACGTAAATGTGTGAATGTATTGTTTTTGTGAGGTACTGCGAGGCTAAACTTCACCGAGATTTCGTCTAACTTTTTACACGCAGTAGCGGAAGTGTGAGTTGGAGAACTCGGTGTCACGTGAGGCGCCGTGTCCTAGAGCTAGTGCATATAGAAAGCATGTGTTTCTAACCACGGGACCATTTTCTGTTCTACAACACATATATCTGCAAACGTGGCACCTGACCGAACTGTTGCCAAGGCTACTGTGATCACAAGCCTATCAAATGTTGAGGGAGAAGCATGGGAACCTTACAGCCATCCGTATACTCACAGGTTTCACAATTGTTTTTGAGGTGGTTTTATAGAACAACACATTTTAGAAAGGATAATCTTCTGTTTCGGAGTATTGTGACTACATGTTCACCAATAAATCGAACTATGTGTGCAGTTATGTCCCTAATGGGCTATATATTCAAGGGCTAGCTGGAAGTATTAGATGTGTTATTAATTTACCTTGTCAATCTAATACGAGGCAACGTGCCAGTTAAAACATCTGATCAAGACACTGTCAAGTCAGTTAGAAGACTAGACTAGAACGAATCTGATATGTTTGGTTTTACCACTTCTCTCCACTAACATTATGTGTATCAGTGTGTATAATGCATACAATATGTATCATGTTATCATAACATTAGATATATTTAAATGCATTGTACACACTGATACTCATAATGTATCGGTGTACCAAGTGTATAATTTGTTAGATATTTACATTAAAAAAAACAATGTTATTGTAATGTATAATTATAATTACATTGTTATTATAATGTATTATTTTTCATGGGTCGTCACGGTGACCTATCGCCTGGTGTCAAGCCTCGAGCACCGCCCGCGCGCTTCACTTCCGACGGCGGCGTGTCCACGTCAGAGGCACACACTGTTGCTCTGAAATCGCCTTCAAATCGCCTTTTTGTTTCCTTTCGCGGATAGTCAGGCAAACCACCCAAATAAACACGTTATAATGTCAGATTTCGACAGTAATCCATTCGCGGATCCGGAGATCAGCAACCCATTCCAGGTAGATAGTGAGCTAGCTGCCTGTAGTTTGTTTCTGGTTTATAATGAACACACTAATGTGAACTGTGTTGCTATGTAGTTGGACGCTGTCTGTCCTTTCCGAGACCGCTCTCATTTCGATCAGATTAAACTACGTTTTAAGGCTTCTGTTGTACCAATTGTAATAAGATAGGTTTGTGGCGGTTTACTTAACTTTGACGACATTTCTCTGACATTGCTGGAGAAATGCTTGACATTGTTGAGACGTTAAGTTTTGTAAGTGGGTTCTGATGCATTAGTAGTTTTTGTTTGGATGGACACTTATCTTCTATGTTATGCCTCTTGTCATGACATTGTTCTCCATTTTGACTTGTAACCAACTAACTTTATATTTATCCTGTCAACAAATAGTCACACATTGTACATAAATAGTAGCGTAAGTTACTGTGATCAGAAACATTTGTAAGGTTAGGATAAAACGTTAGCACAATTATTCTGTGTAAGGCCAGTTCGCTCATAATAAGCATGTAGAGTGTGTACTTGGTGCGACTTGGTGTGTACTTGGATGTCTTAGAAAGTTATTGAGCTGTTTAAGGACAAAACAGCACTGCTGGATCTTGGTTATTATGTATTGTGATGTGGTACACCATGAATGAAACCCAATGCCCTTGATATATAGGGCAAATAAACAGTTAAATAGTGGATCGTTATTATTGACATGTGGTTGGTCGTCTAGCGTTCCTCCACCTCTCTCTAGTTTGTTGGCTCCCACTTTAGCCCCAAAACAAGTGGAACCGTTACCCCAAGCCATCTTCAATAGTTAATGAAATCATATGCTGCTCCATCACTGTAACAGGTGGTGCCATGATCTACTTGGCAACCGTGTTATTTGTGTTTCGACTCATCATGCATCAAATCGTTTATACAGTCTGTTTTATAGTATTTTCTTTATAGTAGGCATATATTTTATAAGAGACTCCAGCTAATAAGATACATTGGAAAATAGCATTTGGTTTTAGGTTTTAACTATTGTTATTTACCTTCTTAAATTTTATTTGACTGTCAAGGAATTGAGGAATAAAACGCAACAGTCAAAGTGTAAATGTGTGGGGCTGCTCAACATGCCTCATTAAAAATGAATAACAACACACTAAATATTTAACACACTGGCCTGGCAAAAGTCCACTGTGTGTGTGTGTGTGTGTGTGTGTGTGTGTGTGTGTGTGTGTGTGTGTGTGTGTGTGTGTGGTGCAAGGAGAGATGTTCCTATAACTTTAAGAGTCAGGAAGACATAGCAAGTGCTGGACTGGAGACTGTTAAACTGCTTGTGGATAGAGACTATCAATCTTGAATAGGATACTCATTGAAGGGCTGTATGAATTACTTCTAATGGTAAGCTTCCTTTTTATCTCAATTGCTGCTAGTGTTGGCCTACATAAATAGAAACGTGTTGCACTATTTACTGGAATGTACTCCATGAGTAAACACTAGCTTTAGGTGTGGACAGATGACCACTGTGCTTGGTTACTCAGGTTTTTATTTATTTAGCTTTAGCTCATTTTTTGTAATCGCTTCTCTGTAAAATATGATATAAATATTTTCTACATATTTTAACAAGCCATCAGAGGACAATGTCCTTCTCTATATTAATTGGTTTATTTCCATCACAGTTCTGCGTCTAGAGATGTTCGTTCAACACACATTTCTCTTACAACCCATGGCTATTTATAGACGGGCTTGCTGTGAAAATGATCAGAGTGAAGCCATCTTTGGCAGTATAGAATTATAGGCTGGATGTTTTTAGAGTAATGAGTGCTTATGTCTTCACAATGGGAGGACTAATAGCTGACCCGTTCCGCTTCCAGAGGCCTCTGTTGGTATCCAGAGCGGCAGTTGGTATCCATGCTGTTGTCACGAGAAAAGCAGAAAGGATCGTAGGAAAATGATTCTGTGTGATGGTATATGACAGCGCTCTGTCTCTCTGTGTTCGTATTTCACAGGATCCGTCGGTGACCCGAGCAACTCAAAATATTCCCTCAGCTCTCGAAGAGTACAACCCTTTCACAGATGGCAAACCAGTAAGCAACATGGCACAGAATGTCCTTCAGAGCATTTTAATTCATCAGTTTGATTCATATGATGTATTCACCTATTTCCCTATACATGATGGTTCACTACATGGCGTGATCCTGTTAAAACAGTTTATAGATTAATACATAATCTCAGCTCTTTTATTATAATTCCTGATGCAAATGTTGTAGTATTGCAGATATTACTGAAATTAAAGTACATGACAAATTCATCGAGTGGCAAAGTTTGAAACCACAGAATGTATTTTAACTGGGAAGACTATTGAAATCAATAAAACCCAGAGACACTCATAGTGCGTTGTTAATGCTGATGCAGAATAAACCAAAACATCTTTGGGTTTTAAACTTCCTAAACTTTACAGCTGTATCATGGCAACTAACTAACAATGCACTCCTTTCCCCTTCCCATAGCCGTCTATGGCGGCCATGGCACCCAAAGCTGTGGGTGCTGCCGTCCATACCCAGCCCGCCATCATGAACCCCACAGAGGAGACCCTGTCCTACGCACAGCCCCCCACCCAGGTCTGGTCTTCCTTGGTCCGCCGTCCAGCCACAGCCACTATCTCCACACTAAATAGTACTTAGTTCCTGATGGAGAAAGCACACTGGGTGATCCATGCTAAGCATTGGTTAGCTGGAGTAGAACTTTGAGAGCTTGATTTAGATGTTGAAGTTCTTGGGTTTGTGTTTTGTGTTGTGTGCAGGAGCAGGCGCTAGTCGCCGCGGAGCTCCTGAGGAGACAGGAGGATCTGGAGAGGAAGGCTGCGGAGCTGGACCGAAGGGAGAGGGAGATGCAGTCGCTGAGCACCTCTGGAGGTGGGTGGGGCCAGTTCCACACACTCACAAAGAGTGGGCTCACAGTGGGATCTGGTTCACTTTAATGCTGGTGGCTTCTTCCTGTGGTGATCTAGCTGGACTAGAAGGGAAGTCAACGGGGCAAGTTGTCGATCAGCTGGAAAGATACAAAGAGTTTTTCATAGCTTAGGGAAGGGAACTTGCACTTGACACATGGCGAAATTAGTGGCACATGATGCGGACCACTCATGGGCTTTCATCAGCCAACCATGTGCATGAAACATGGTGACTCCCGCTGTTGGCTCCTAGGCAACCTGTGATGTGATCTCATCAAAGGCTGTCCTATTCGTGCTCCTTTTTTTTATACCACCTCTTGAATTCTGCATGGCCACTAGCAGCCTTGCTGAGCGTGGTCAGCGACGTCATAGTGTTGTCACATGGGTGCTGCTTCTTACCTTCTCTTTAGCTCTTCATTACAACAATCACCCACCCTGAGGCTTTGCACCAACTCGTCATCAATCGTTTTTACTCAAGGCAATGATGGACTAGGATTATGAATATTAATTATTATTATTGTTTATGTCCTGGTAGGCCGGAAAAACAACTGGCCTCCACTTCCTGAGAGATTCCCAGTAGGGCCATGCTTCTACCATGACATCACCATGGACATCCCAGTAGAGTTCCAGAAGACCGTCAAGATCATCTACTACCTATGGATGTGTAAGTGTTCCTCTCATTCCCGACACTGCCATGAGGCCGTGTGTGGATGAACCGTCAACCACACACATTCCTTTGGGAAATTCCAAGACACTGGAGCTATAACCAAACTTGTATTTCATGGAAATGATGGTTGATGGTTTTATGCTTTCTTTATCTGATATAAAATGCTGTATCAAACCTAAAAAAAACTAAAGGAGCTATATGTAACACATGTACTGTGCTTAATCATTGAATGACCATGATATGTCATCAGAGATTTAAGGAAACTGAAATTTAAATATTGGCTTCTCCGACAACAATTCCACAGCCAGTATGTTCTCCTGGGAAATTTCCATTGTCTCCAACATTCTGGGTCGGAACGTTGGTTTTTGTTTTGGCCTGTATGATTCACTATTCTCAGAGTACCCTGGGTTGCCAGATATGAAAGAAGTTGGCACACAAACACAGCATACTGCAGTCATGGAAGCAAGAAAATGAACTGGATCAACTGAGATTGTATTAGATTCTATCTGAAATAAAAAGCCTCGTCCTGAAAAGGCTGCATGACCAGAGTCCTGCTAGGACACGGGTAAATCAATTGAAAGATGACAGCTTAGAGCCCTGAAGGATTTCAAGATGGATGCCACATGAGCTGGTTTATAATTTGCAAAAAATGAATGTATTGCAAACGTATCCATTAGCGGTTTACACTGGCGTATTTTGCCATTTTGGCACCCCCACATTAAAAAACACCATCTTCAGGGGAAATAACACTGCACCCCGATAGCCTTGATCTTTTCACTTAGTAGGCTCGTCAGGTCAGACCGGCAGAAAATGTCAACAAGTGCAGACAGTGAACTCTCGTCTTCATCTCCCTGACCGCCCACAGCTGCCCCTCCCCCGCCGTCTCTCGTCTTCATCTCCCTGACCGCCCACAGCTGCCCCTCCCCCGCCGTCTCTCGTCTTCATCTCCCTGACCGCCCACAGCTGCCCCTCCCCCGCCGTCTCTCGTCTTCATCTCACAGATAACAAATAAATAAGTCAGGAATTGGCAACTACTAACATTTGGTGAAAACAAAAATATATAGAATATATAATAAAAATATATACATGGGGGCATGCGTCCAATTGGCGCCCCTCCCCCATCAGGTGGTGCCCTAATCGACCCCCTAGGCTGCCTATGCCTAGAAACGCCCATGGCTGTTCAACTTACAGTGTAGGACTCGTCATCACTTGTAATTGTCCAAATCAAATAATTGCGCTCGTCGTGTAAATATAACATGCTCGGCTCGTCTTGCGCTTGTGTTCGTTCAGTGTCCACAACCTGGCAACCCGTGTGAGCTTTGAGTCTGGGGGCGGAGACAGCTCTCTCCAATATCGTCAGTTTGGACTGCAGTACCCATTTGAATGCTCAATAGCAATGTTCCATATTGTACCTTTTAATTATAGAAGTTAAACACTTCTTTTTACCTTTCTCACTTTCTACCGCCTAAGATGTAGACCCGATGACCCAAAACCAAAACCTATTTGAATTTTCTCCAGAGGAAACGTGTTACGAGGTCACTAGAGTCCAAACAGGACTCAACATCAACCGTTTCTTTTCTGCAGTTTTGTTTATGGTTTGTAATTGTCAGTGACATTCTTTTAAAATGAATCAAAAAGTTAATGGTCAGTCTGTTTTAGTGGGTCTGCTTGACCTGATATAACCTCAGTAAGGTTTTGTGGAATTTACCTTAAAATGGACATCATACACTTTTCATTTTCACAGCAAACTCTATTGAGAGCATTCTCATCGTCTCCCTGTTATCCCAGAAAATATCTATGTTAGCATAAAACCAAGTAAGGGAAGGAAAATAATGGATATCTCCTTTTCTTTGCCACTGACTGTTGTGTTGTTTAAAAAAGCAAAAGAAAGAAAGAGGATAAATGAATTCAGTAAGCACATGATGAAAGAGCACATGACCAGGTCATGTGCTCTTAATTGTGTGGCTGTGTCACATGACTGGCTGGTAGCCTGCCTTAGAACCAGCCCTCCCTGGCACAGACATCCATATTCATCCCTGTTCTCCTTTCTTTCTCTCACTCTGTTATCTGGGGAGCTTTCTGACTGAATGTCGGATCACATCCAGGTCATGTCACTTCTGACCACCTACTCCTTAACCCACATAGTACCCCACTTTAGCGTCACACATCACCATGTGCGTCTGCGTCCTGCTGTGTGTAACTAGAGGGTACCGTCACATTCCACGGTGCTGTGTGAAATGTAGGCCGTCCAGCAGCACTAACCCCTGGTACTGTACATAAGACACATGTCTACAACCAACCAGGCCGTTGTCTCATTACCTCCACGCAGGAATGTCCTGGTAAATCAGTCAATTAAATGTGTGTGTGTGTGTGTGTTTGTGTGTGTGAGAGAGAAATGGTGCAGCAAGCTTCTTAATATTTTTGTGTACACCCTTGCACATGTGTCTCCTTACTCCTTGATGTTAAACCATTAACCTGTACCCCAATAGTACTATATTAGCCACACTTAATATTGTTGGACTGGTTATGAGCTAAGACAAAAGGCCAATCCATGTGCAAATTTATCTTCAACACTCAAGGTTTCTCTTATCTCCTTAATGGACCGGATCGCTGCTGTTTTAAACCGCTCACCTGCTGTTCTCCTCCAGTCCACAGTGGGACGCTGTTTGCCAACCTGATTGGCTGCCTGGCCTGGTTCTGTGTGGATGCTTCCCGAGGGGGCGACTTTGGATTGGCTATCCTCTGGCTCCTCTTGTTCACCCCCTGCTCTTTTGTCTGTTGGTACAGACCACTTTATGGCGCGTTCAGGTAAACACACACACACACACACACACACACACTTCAACTTTCCGAGCAAACTCAAACCTCTGACTATTAGGCTCAAGATATGTAAAAAAAAAAGTTTCCAAAAGTAATGTCATACTGTATTAATACACATTTCTCACTTTCCTTCTGTGTTGTTCTTCTGCAGGATTGATAGCTCCTTTAGGTTTTTCATCTTCTTCTTCGTTTATGTCTGCCAAGTGGGCGTGTACGTTGTCCAGGCGATCGGCCTCACGGGATGGGGCACTAGGTGAGATGCCATGTGGCAAGCGTTGTCAGCCATTTTGAAAGGACCCAGGCGACCCTTGACTGTTCTGCTATGGTTTTTATTTCTTCTTATCAAATACATACCTTAGTTTAGCATTGCTTATTTTAGCTTAGCTTGGCTTAAATACTATCATCAATGTAGGTATTGCTGTCCTCGGGGCTAATCAAGGATATCAGATATCAAGGTAGGTAGGTATAGTTGTAAAGCCCGATGATGTGATTTGACAGTACCGTACTTGGCACAGCTTAGTCTGCTTAGCGTAGTTAATATGTGCTTGTCTTGACAGGGTCCTCAGTGCTCATCACTGTGATGTTATTTTGTGTGTTATGTACAGTTGTTCAAGCCTTGTTTGGAGATGTTTATTTGTCTTTTCACACACTTCCCTGCTCTCAGCGGCTGGATCTCTGCTCTGACCTGCCTGAACACCAGCATCGCCGTGGGCATCATCATGATCCTCATCGCCGGTCTGTTCACCGCGCAGGCGGTCATGTCCCTCGTCATGTTCAAAAAGGTAGGAAATTCTTGCTCAAGTACGTCTTCTTCAGATACTTTCTTCCCAGAAGCGATGTTGGAGTTGGCGGCTATGGTGTTTGACCCCATGCCGAAGGTCCTGGGTTCTATCGCCCAATGTCTGCAGCCCTACCTGTGGGCCTAACCCCTCATCCTGCTTCTTAATGACATGGACCTGAATTCACATCCAAAGTCCTTTGGATGAAGAAGTCCTTCTGCCCCATCCCCCAGGTGCATGGGATGTACCGTACCACCGGCGCCAGCTTCGAGAAGGCCCAGCAGGAGTTCGCCAGCGGGGTCATGTCCAACAAGACGGTGCAGACGGCCGCGGCTCGGGCGGCCCAGGAGAGCTTCAAGGAGCAGATCTGAGCCACCCACCTTGCCATCCTCACCCCCACCCCCTCCCACATGAGGCACTACAGATCCC
>JAOPJO010000118.1:14022139-14032463 GCA_027123675.1 Molva macrophthalma | reverse complement strand
CCCCCCCCCCCCCCCCCCCCCCCCCCCCCCCCCCCCCCCCCCCGCTCAGCCAATGAGCAGCTGCACGGATCGAGAACTGAGAGCAAGGTTGGCCTGTGGTTACCATGGAGACCCAGGACCAAGGTAAACAGTAAGAGTAGTGTTTTAGGCTGAATTACCCAGTGTGCACCCCGCTCCCCAAAGCTCAGCGCTACGGAAAGCTAGCCCAGGGTTGAGAGAAAGACTCTTTCTTCATATTAATAGCTGAAGAGGACATTTATTCAGCGTTCATGGACTGAGGGTCGAGATGCGTTTCAGTGTTATGAGGCACAACTGAAGGACAAGTTCTGTTCCGTGGGCTCGATCTACCGTCACTGAGTCGCATCACTTTTGTTTTGTGTGAACAATGGCTGGTTTCATTACCCTGTAACAATGCAAGACCTGTATCAATCGCTGGACATTAGGCAGTAGTCTGGTGCATTCTGTCCCCATTGTTCAAGATAAAAAGTAGGCCTTTTATGATGTCACTTGACTACAGAAAACTCCATTGACTTGTATTTTATTAATTCGATAGCTAGGTTTGCATGTATTCACTAAACATTGAAAGGAATCTTTGTTTACCACCCTTTGCCATGAATGAGTTAACACAAGAATGGCTACACACCCACACCCATAGACATGAAATATTCTGCATTATTCAGCAATATTAACTGTTAACCTGGTATGAACAACATAGATTTTATAATGCTGTTCCTTTAACATGTCATGGCCTACCATGACATTCTGTTGGCAATTGAAGATGAGGTGTTTTGCTAAATATTTATAAGTATTTCACCTGAATGGTTGGTTACAAAATAACATTGTTCATAAGCAACAAGCAGTGATTTGAGCGCAGATGATCTTGGAAAACAATGTTCACCTAATAATCATCTTAGCCTTTGGTCTTGAAGTGGTCTATTTTGTTTTTGAAATGGGAACCAAAGACTCAAACCAAGACATCCAATCTAGGTCCTCCCACTGTTTCATGATAATGTACTAGTGTGTCTAATCGTGCTTTAACACCAACAACAGTATCTACAGAGCGTTCTCCAGTGAAATGTTGTTGATGTTCTGTCCAGCTGCTGGAGCGGCACCGGGCCATGGACAGCATGGTGGAGCTGCTGCAGGTGTACCCTGAGGAGGACCAGGCGTATGGGGAGCTGCTGGATGAGACCACCCAGCTGTACCAGTACCTGCTGCAGCCCTTCAGGGACATGAGGGAGCTGGGCATGCTGCGCAGGCAGCAGATCAAGGTACCACCCCCGGGCCCAGAGGCCTCCGTTAGCCATCAACATCCATCTGATCAAATTTAGATCATCGATTAATCCTTGAAGTCATTTATCAAGTACAAATAGCTTGCTTGTCAGATTGTCAGATATAGAAAGCATATTTAAGACATCACTTTTGACTCTGGTAACTTGTGTAGCATTTGCTATTATTTATGTCCTGGTCTAGACTATGTTATTAATCGGTCCATCGGGAAAAATAATCATTGGATTAAACGACTATGAAGATAATCAAAGTTGATGCCCTATAACACACAAACCCTTAAACATATTTAGTTGGACTCATCACCGTGAGTTAACCGCGGTTGGCCACAGACTGCACACTTCGGACCAGCCCACTCATCACTTACGCATACACACACTGGCGTAAATACTCCCTTCAGGGATTGATCGCCGTAGATTGTAGACCTTGCTTTATCATGGGCCAGCTGATCTGTCTTGGAGCCCACTTGGGCATCTTGGATCACTTCCTCTCCTGACTGTAGTTCAGGTTGCATTTAGCTCACTATTCATGTGGGCTGTCAGCTCTCAAGTCCGAGGTATGCTATGCAGGGCTTGGCCTGTACACCGTACACACAGTGCTATCTCCTGACCTGACCACTGGTCCTCTCTCCAGGCTGGCTGGTGGGAGGGAGCGGTGTGGTGGCAGGGCTGCTCTGTAGCAGCCTTGTGGGTCTGTCCTGATCCTGCCAGTTCATGTTCCGTTTCTCTGCAGATCAGTCTGGCCTCCAGCCCGGTGAAAGCCTCTCCCCAACATTTTATAAAATGGTCATGACCAATCAGTGCTAAGGGGAGGGAGCTTCAGGTCATGGAGGGGAGTGTAGCAATCTACGGAGCTATCAAAACTTTTTTTTTTATTAAATAGGCCGAATAACAATGTTGAAAGATGAACAGAAATTTGCACGGAAGGCTTGACTACCGACCAAATCGGCCTGAGCAAAGAGAGCAAGTGTCACTTAGTTATTTAATCTGATTTGCTGGATTTCTTTAAATCAAATGCTGGCCATTCGAGGTCAGACTGCTATTGGCTACGAAACGCACTCT
Organism: Molva macrophthalma; assembly: GCA_027123675.1. NCBI lineage: Eukaryota > Metazoa > Chordata > Actinopteri > Gadiformes > Lotidae > Molva > Molva macrophthalma. The sequence continues at coordinate 14,030,115 of JAOPJO010000118.1, read as the reverse complement.
TGAATATCTGGATGGGCTCACAAGGCTCTGTGGGGCTGCTGTCAGTGGACTGGAGCAGGGCCGGCCGAGCAGAGGATCAGCCAGAGAGGCTTTGCCCCCCGCTACCCCCTACCCTCACCCACCCTGAGCGGCTTAACAACCAGCAGAAGTATGATTACAACAACTGCTAAACCACTCTTTAAGCTCTACTGCAGGCTCTACTGCTAGCTCTACTGCAGGCTCTACTGCAAGCTTTACTGCAGGTTCTACTGCGAGCTCTATTACAAGCTCACTGCAAGCTCTACTGCTAGCTCTACTGCAGGCTCTGCTGCAGATTCTACTGCAAGCGCTACTGCAGGCTCTGCTGCAAGCTCTACTGCAGGCTCTACTGCAAGCTCAACTGTAAGCTCTGCTGCAAGCTCTACGGCAAGCTCTACTGCAGGCTCTGCTGCAAGCTCTACTGCAGGCTCTACTGCAAGCTCTACTGCAGGCTCTGCTGCAAGCTCTACTGCAAGCTATGCTGCAAACTCTACTGTATGCCCTGCTGCAAGCCCTGCTGCAAGCTCTACTGTAAGCCCTGCTGCAAGCCCTGCTGCAAGCTCTACTGTAAGCTCTGCTGCAAGCCCTGCTGTTTACGCCTGTGTTTTAAAAAAAATAGAGATGGAATGTTACTTTATCGTTATTTTTCGAGTAATTATTGATTTATACGTCAGTCATGGATTGACCTGAACGGTTATGTCAGCGGTCATCAGGGGTTACTGGGCTGGTTAATGTGCTGCTGAGCCTTATTAAGGCTGTGTATGTCTCCAGCAGACACCATGCTGGGTTAGGGTTACTCCTTCTAGATATTTATCTAAGATGCATTTACACCACCTGGTGCTATTTAACTACTCTGTTGACCTTTTGTCAGTTCTAACATTACCAAGAGTGTGGTTTAGTAGCCGATGTGCATCTTGCTGAACAGCTCAGCCAAGATGTTTGCCAGGTATAAGTAGCCATCTTTGTGATCCAGCCAGCGATAACTGCTGCTGAACTTGTTTAACTCCTCCACTCCTCCTCCTCCAAGATGTTCAGATGTATTCATCAGAAGCATTGTGAAGCTAGCATTTAACAAAGGACATCTGGTTTATCCCTTCTAAATTTGAGTGTTATTATTTAGACTTAATGTTGTACAAAGAAATCCAGATGAGATCCAAATTTCACCACTGTAGTCCTTTTGGGTAATTTCAGAAAATAGTTTCATGCTGATTCGATCCAAAGAATTTGACTGATTTTGCATAACTTTTTATTGGCAAAAAAGGATTAAAATTATATTTGATTTTTTTTAATGCTCAAATTTTGCCTATCAGTAATACTTACTATGTAGCTTTACACTGTATACACAGGCTTATGTATTGCCAATGCCACTATTAAACGTTCTGTCCACTAGAGGGCATTCTACCAATAAACATTGTTTTCTTGCCAGGTAAATAATAGGCACAAAAGGATATTATATTAATGCGTTAATATAATTAGCCGTGTTGTCCGTGGTGATTGAGCACTGACTCAAGACTCGCGTTGTAAGGTCCTTTTACATTGAACGCGATTGTTGGTTACGATTTTTTCACACGACAATAAAATAACATCATTGAGTTGAATGGGGCTGTACACATACAACGCAATTTCCATTTTGCGGAAAGGCGATGTTCATTTTATTCGCACCAAGGTAGTTTTTTTACGGCTCTCACCAGTGCATATATCCGTTTAACCAATCACATTCGGGTATCTTTGTCATAGACACCATGGCCGCTGTATAAGTTGTAGGACAAGGCAGAGGTAACAGCCTACTTACGTTTCTCAACACGCAGTGTTCTTACTGCATCTATGATGGTAAACTACCATCATAGACCTATAATTATCGCTATCTGTTATATGTATTGATCATTCATCTCGATAGCAGTGGGCGCTACAAGCCAATGTTTACCTGCACTGCGGTACGTGAATATCGGTTGCTTTTGATAACATGAAGGTGTGCAGTTGTTTCGCAACAGTTTCGTTTTGGATACCAACTTTCTATGAAAAGGGTGATAGCCTATTTTAGTTCTTGAACAGGGAAACTAACGTCTCCAAAACACATCCACTTATCATGATCCCCCTCATCCGTGAACAGCCATTCACTACAATATTTAACACTTGGATTTAAAAGTAAAACTCCAGTATAATTGATAATTTAAACTCCATCCGTCTTTTCACCGGCGCCATTATTATAGTAATATGCTGCATATTCGCATCGCGGCTGATGTAAATAGTTTTTAATGTACTCGCATCGTGTCAAGATAACGCTGCGTTATCTTTATTGCATTCTTTTTTAAATTATTATTATTTTTAGATTTTATTTTGGCCTGGTGGGGGTCCTGGTTGGGGGTCCTCGTTGGCCTCGGGGCCCGCCAGGCCTGTACAATTATAGGGGAAGCACTGGTCTTCATGCAGTCATCAAACCACAGTCTAGTCTGTTGGCATGGACGGTATTTGTTGGTCCATAGTTGTTGTTCTAGGTGTTTGTGTTGTTTTGGGTCTGTCGAGCGCCAGCCTGCTCACTCAACTCAATACTGGAAGTCTTTGCTCTCACATCATTATTTCTATAGCGCTTCAAAAAGTTTCTCCCACCAACATTTAGATTACAAATCCAAAGCAGTTCACTTGGGATACAAATGCAGACATATGTTGAGCATCTTGCTTCTGCTAGGGCAATGGGTAATGGGTGGGAATTAAACTCACAACCGTTGGACTGGTTGTTTGAATGTCCTGCTCATAATTGAATCAATCGTTCTATTAGTCCTCTACATGTCAGCCTTTGTAGATCCCCGAGGTCTCCAGAAGACCCAGGGAGGTTCATGACCACCTGATTAATATGATGTGATGGAAAATCAAGTGAACTGGACTGACTTCAGAGCCCATGGCCCCTGTGGCAGGCTGGACACGGGCCTCCAGGGTAGACACACCTGCTTCCTGCTAGTGAGGTGCTGTGTGGTCCAGGCAGACGTGGCTTGGTGTAGGCGTTTCACAGCAAGTCTCTTCCTAAGCAGGTGGGACTACGTGGGGTTTTGGAAACACTAGAGTTGGTAAAGAATATGATCCTCCTTCTCCAACTACCAAGCCTTTCCTAAGCTAGAATAGGGCTGAAGTAATCAATATTTAAAGATGTTGTAAATAACGCTCATAGGTTTGACGCATATGAAACCAAGGTAAACAAGCCCTCACTTAAAACGTCAAACATGAAAAACCCCAGGGGCTACACTGATACTGGCATCCGATTGTTGTATAAGACCTATTTGATGGTACTTTTGGGTTCATGGTACTTTGAATATGGGCTAGGCAACCATGCTGTGTAGAAATATGTAAAGGAGATCTGGCCTGACTTTGTTCAGCCTTCAGCCCTTCATTCTTCCACCCAGCGTGCCATCTGTCCCAAACCTGTTGTGGTGCTAATGGATCCACCGCTCTGCTCAAACATCTTGCATCTTTGATGAGCACCTCCTTATGCCTTCATCCATTCAGAACCCCAAGCTCAACGTTTAGAAGGTACACTTAAATGTTCAAAAGTAATTATTGTGAAACTCTTGACACACCAAAGCTTTATGGACACTGGATTGTTGTTGTGGAGTTTTGTAAATCTCATAAATGTTTGGTGGTTGTCTGTGTTTTTGCTCAGTTGGACATGAAGTGATGGACACACTGTCAAAGTTTGAAGTTTACACAAACCAAACTTGTTGTTTGCCAGTTACAGATGGCAGATCATTTCCTTGTAGTATTTTGCCTGCATGGAGTCTCAACCTCTTTTTCCAACCGGCAGCTGTCCTGCTACTGCAGGGGGAAATGTTCTGCAAACAAAGCTGTATGCAAATGATGTCCTGATGCAGACACAGTTGGCAGTTGGCTTCTCCCAAAATGATGGCAGAGTGGATACAGAGTCATATAGTAGAAAAGTGAATCTTGATTATAAAGACCTGTGGTATAGAACCCTATACTGAGGTATTTGCATACAGTTTGCATCCTGCTTGTGTTGATAATGTGTGAGTTTGATGGGGTAAAAATGTACTTTTTGTATGTTAAATCACTTGCCGTCAACCAGGTGTTGGTAGCCACTCTGGAATAACCATGTGACGAGCATTACATATGAATGGGCCTTTTGTCGAATAGGCTATTAGAATAGGGGAACCATTAACTCTGACTCATTGGGAGGAAGAGGGCCTCTTCTTCGAATGCATACAGGAGGTTATACTAAGAGTTTCTTTGAGTCTGTTACTATTGTTCCAATGATTATCAGATAACGGCTGAGGAGTGAATGAATGGTTTTAAGGGCTTGAATGAACACCTATGAGGAGGGACACCAGGTATAGGATGAATGGTGAAAACCCGATGACAGGATGGTCCTATTTGCATGTCAGAGAGGAATGGGTCTCCAGTTACTGGAGGGCCGCAGAGCATCATGCATAATAGATGTGGCTCCGGGGACATCTGTGAGGCGCTAGTCTGGTAGCCGTAGGCACAGTTTGATCTAGATGACATCATTTCATTATCTATACACCGACAATGCAGTGGTCATATTGGGCCACTACATTCTAATAGCTGCCGTCGCTGTCCCCTTTCCAGATGAATGCAGTTCAAATACCAACACATAGAAGTAAAACGAGGGTGGTGGCGGTTAACGCAGAAGAAGAAGAAGGATTCACAGCGAGTCTTTATGATGTTTCTATCTTGCGACCGGCGCAAAAGCAGTCATCATTACGGATGACTCGGTAGCCTCGTCCGCCATCTTGGATCTGCTGTAAACCAAACTGTTTGTGTTGTGTCCTGCCTCCTGCACGCTCTCTCCAGCGCGACCCGTCCAGCCTATGTGAGAACACGCTTTGTACTTTGTGCGGACCATCCCCTGTTGTGTGCTACGTGAGTGGAAGGGCAGCTCCTGATTCTCTGGACGTTGTCTGGAGTTCTAATGTGAAAACGGTCTTAAAGACAACTGTCAGCGGTCTCTCATCCTTACCTAAACCCACACAGGCGTTGGATGTGTCTATTTAAAGCTTGTGAGATTGCCAGGGGTCACCATCCTTAACCACCTCATTTCCTGGCCCTGGGAAAGGGCGTCACCTCTCCATTTGAGTGAGTCTCTGTGGTTTGTCCCCAACAGCTGTAGACCTGAGGTGTTGATGGACGGCCAGGCTGCTCCTCTTTAAGCAACGCGCTCTTTGTTCCTAATTATAGTACCGGAGAGAGGAAGTAGACCCCAGAAAATACCTTTTGCAGAGCTTCTATAAAGCCTATTTATCAAGTAAATAATGTCAAAACTGCCGCAATTAAAAATAGATATTTTTTTAGTTTACACAGTGCTTAGTACCATAATATATATATTGTTCTGATGTCATGATTTATTTCCATTCTACTTGGCAGTAAACAAGGTAACATACTGCTACTGTATGTAATCTTCTTTTATTATTCTTCTTTATTTTGTCCTTCATAAAACACCCATTTGCTTACCACACCTAGGGCCATAGCACTCAGACACCTTGAGCAGTTGACCACAAGGTTACATTGCGTTTGTAGTGAGAACACAAACATGAGGTTAAACCTGCACTATGTAGCTTTTCTAATGAGGCTATTTACTCCATTGTAAAATATATGAACTAGAAAGTTTCTCAAGAAAAAAACGTGCCCATCCACAAGTCAATCCAACCAGGGAATTTCTCTCTCTAAATGATTTTATACTTGTCCACATTTGCAGCCCCCACCACTGAAAATCTCAACAATAGCTTGGATACATCGGATATTACATCATATCTGACACGAGTTTTGCAGACTTTCATAACAATATTTGGACACAATGACTGTTTTATTAAGGTCATGTAAAAAACATTCCGGTGTTACCTGACTGGAAGACATGTTCGATTCTGTTGCCTTGGTTTCCGTATTAAATAACGTGAGTCTGAACGTCATTCAGAAGCGTCAAACTTAGGCTTCTGACTTATCATAACTGTAGCTACAACTCTAGCCACTAGAGGTTGCTAATGGGAAAACGTAAATAGTGCAGGTTCAAATTATCAACATAGACGCAAACATATTGGGACCATTTATTATCTAACTGCTCTTTTGAAAGTAGTGGTTTTAAAAAAAGAGAAATTATAAAGAAAATTGTACCCTGATGTTTTTATTCTATAAAGTATAGCTGAATTCAGCCAACTGAAGTGCCTCTCTCAAGCACACAAGCGCAGGCACGCACTCACACACTCACACCTACGGCCAGGTCCTTCTTTGATGCATTGAACTTGTGATGATTGAACCTTGGAGGCCACTCTGCTATTGATGTTGCCGTCCATCTTAAGAGCGCATTTCACCACACAATAGCAGTGGATGTCAGTCAAGAATGAAGTGACTTTCTCCATGTTCACCTACTGGAAGAACACCAAAACAAAATGGCTTTTAATTTTCTCCCCTTCAGGTCTAGCAGTATGGTGCTACTTGTGTTACGTCTTTTCACTTCTTTCACCCTGAAGGTGTTGCCACTTCCTCAGCGTCCTCCTTCTGGCCTTTTGCTTTCATTCCTTCTCTCCTCCCCCACCCACTCCCTTTCCTGTAACCCCGCTCCTCCCATTTTCCTCTTTCACACTCACGTGCAGGCACACACACACACACACACACACACACACACACACACACACACACACACACACACACACACACACACACACACAGACCTGCGTTAGTTGGCGGATGTAAGTCAGCCAGGAAGCCGTGGTTTGAAGTGTGATTTACATCCAGTGTTATCTGAGATGTATCACCCAGGGGAGCTTGTGTTCACAGGCTGTCGCCTCGCACCGGGGTAAACGCGGGCTGCCCCCGGAGTACATTTTGTTCCAGCTGCCCCCTTCTCTCTGACTACACCCAGCACTTCCACGTGGCAGCAGTGTTCTGCTGCACACATGGCCTCTCACACAGCGTCCCTCCCAGACATCCACCAGGGCAGAACCCCTGTCGATGGTGCTAGGGGAATGCATTCCTGTAAGAATCGCGATTCTCATCTTCTAGGATTCTTAATCCATTCACAACTTTTATTTGAGTTGAGATGTTTTTTCCCCTGTGTCTTAGGTTGCCGTGTTTACGTTACTGCAAGCACTTGACTTTTTCAAGTATAAAAGCGACATCATCTTATACACACTTTACTCTGCTTTCACGCCATCATTTGCCACGCTGCCTTGCTCAGCACACAGTGGACTGGAGGAGATTCTGAAATGAGCACCCCTATGTCCTGAATCTATATTACATTTTCTAATCGGGAATCGTTTTGATTCGAATTGTGACCCCCAGAATCAAAATCTTACCTTGAGATACCAATTCCCACCCCTTTGAGGTTCACTGCACACTGTGCTACTGATGCTCACATCAGGAGTGCGTTTCTGCAACAGAACTTTGTATGCTTGTTCCTTCTCGCTTTGGAAGAAAGCCTCTTCTAAAGGAATAAATGTAAAATATGAGCATGAAACTAAGCATAATTGACTACCACAACGGTACAAAGAATTAAAATATACAGGAGACTCTGTATTAATGTTACAGATGTAGCCCAGAATGCTACCCTACACAACAGTGGCAAAGCTCAACCTCTCAAAATGTGAACACTAACTTCATAGCCAGTTAGTGTAATTCAGATGTCTTTTTTACACCTGTATTTGTCTTTTTATATCATGTAATGTGTCTTTGCGTACTTCGTAAAGCGCTCTATAAATCAAATGTACTATATACAGTGGAGGAACTGTTCTCAACTCGTTACCTGTATGAAAGACACCTGTCCACAGAATCAATCAATCAATCAATCAATCAATCAAACTCCAACCTCTCCATCATGGGCAAGACCAAAGAGCTGTCTAAGGACTTCAGGGACAAGATTGTAGGCTTGCACAAGGCCGGAATGGGCTACAAGACCATTGGCAAGAAGCTGGATGAGAAGGTGACAACTATAGGTGCGATTA
>JAOPJO010000118.1:13981924-13993892 GCA_027123675.1 Molva macrophthalma | reverse complement strand
GTGTATAGAGTGTTTATAGTTTGTATACAGTTTGTATAGTTTGTGTATAAAGTGTGTATATAGTGTGTGTGTATAGTTTGGATAAGCTCAAGGCCCAAGTGTTCAAAATGCTTTATGTTGTACTTCTGCATTCAGCCTACGTCAGGCGGTCCACGATGAGACGGTCCGGCCCAAGATGCAATGCCTGATGATGGACCCGTCCTTCTCCATGGTCACCATGCAGGGCGAGGACAGCGGCATCGAGTGGGAGACCAGCGCCAGCCGCTGCCCCACGCCTTGGGCCTCCGAGTTTGGAAGCACCTCTCTGGAACTGTACGCCGCTCCCTCCGTCCGTCCCGCCACACCTGGAGCCCTTCCGGCAGGGAGAATCATCATTGTGATGGATGAGGAGAATATCTCCAGGAGGAAGAGAACCAAAGACAGAGCCCCAAGTGCTGCAAGTATCAAACGGCAGCAGCAAGAGGCTTTAGAAGAACATGATGAGGTTGTTGGGAGGCCAGAGTTAGTAGGATTCTCACTTCCAAATGTCAAGGCTGACCAAGAACAACAAAGGGAAATGGAAAATACTGCAGGAGATCATGAGCAACAGGTATTCTGCTTGGTGGCTGAAGGCTCTGAGATCCTTAACATCGTTGTTCCTCCTATGTTAGCATCGGTGGATGAGGAAGAGAGCACGGCCATGGAAGACAACTTGTCTTATCTGGAGGAAAGCCTGGTGATCAAGTCTAGCGGAACGACCAACGATTACGTGTTTGAATTGAACGATGACGAGCCTATCCTAACCGAAGCAGTGGCCAGATTAAATGCAAGTGAAACTGGACCGGTGGCCTCAAACCCATTTGGTTCCAATGTGATGGATCCGCCGGGGGCCCCAGTGATGAGGCCTCAGGCCAGAGGAGCCATTTCAAACGTGGATTACTTTGAGAAGTTCACCTTGATCGATGCTCAGGCCCCAGGAAGTCCTGCCATAATTAAAGAGGGACAAGAGAACCAGCAAGCAGAAGAACAAGAAGAAGCAAAGGAGAGCCAAGATAACGAGGAGCCCAATCTCACTCAGAGTAATCGGGCAGTTAACGTGGATGAGGCAGAAGTGGATGTGGGTGAACATGACATGGCATGCGCACTTCTCGATGACGTTTTCTATGGCGGCACCGATGATGTTATGATCAAAGGGGTTTTCGACATAGAAGAATGCAGATCCCCTAGATCCCCTTTGAAACAGAGCGGTTCTGCGTTGTTTGGAAGTCAGGAGGAAATTCTTACTCCCATCTTTCTCCCCGAGGGACCCGCTAAGATTATTGACCAGATTTTGTTTGAAGAACCCAAAGCAATGGCGTTCCTATACACAGACCTGTATGAGGAGGCAATAGGCAGCCGAGTACAGGAAGAGGACACACAGAGCCTGGCGTCCGAGAAGTCTTTCCACAGCCGACACTCAGACAGGGAGGCCAGGGGATACCTGGAGAAATACGTTCTAAAAGACGAGACTCCCGTGATGGAGACAACCAAGAGAGAAAACATTCAGGAAGAACTGGAGGGGATTAGATTATTGTCCCAAGATTCGTATGATTTGGGCGATTTGCCCGCAAATCCCGACATCAACAACGAGGATGAAATCACAGACTTTTTCAGATCAAGTGGAAATTCATCCCCTTGTGACATGAATCCATTCAATGAGCCAGCACAGGAGGAGGATGAGGCACAAGCAAAGATCAGGGCCAGGCTAGAGGTCATAAAGTCAACCCAACAAATGTTTCCATCTGGTAAACACAGAGAAAAAGACTGCAATGAAAACAGAACAGAACAAACAAAGATTTCTGAAAGCTGTGAGTTTGTGTCAGAGGATACAGATTGGAGTAGTATGCCTGAGGATGCGTTAGACTCAAGTCTTCCTGACGAACCTGGGATAGAGTTCTCTGATGAATTGCCGAAGCCAGTGATCCCTCCCAGAAGAAAGGTAGCCACAGCTCCCAAAACATCCCTGGACCTAACCCCCCTGAGGCCCGTCGAAGGCCTGGACGAAGGAGACGAGGCGGGTGTGAAGGAACAGAGGTTGGAAGACAAAGAAACGGCGTCCCCTGTGGAGACTGCCGACGAGGGAGACGGAGAGAGAGAGGAGAGCAGCAGGCAGCAATGTGCACTGACTGCAGACACAAGCGAAAAACCAGGGAGTGTGAAAGACGAAGGCGACAGCAGTGACTTGGTCGGAAGTAGCGAAGCAGATAAACACACAGATATCTCTTCCAGTGAAACAGCAAAGATAGATTTGAGATTAGACCAAGAAGGAATCAATGTGACTGAATCTACTGGAGAAGATGACGCAATGTGTCCACCTACATTAGTGCCTGAACCTGCTAAGGAGAAGGGACAGTGTATTATACTGTAGTTGATCTATGGGCAACGATATATCAAATGTTTAAAGTCGCAATGTGTAACATTTCAACTAGCTCGTAGCTTAACATAACCTGGACATATCTGTAGACAATGATGATCGATAGTGATTTCAATAATGTTATCAATAAAATATATTCTGATATATTTACTGATATATTCTACAATAAGAAATGCTGGCTAGCCAGTACCTCGCTCTTTGTTTACACCTCAAGTCCCCCAGCCAGCCGAGCTACGCTAGTCCACGCTAGTTAGAGTGGACAGAACAGTGTTATTGAGTTTCTTTAATTCTGAAAGTCTCCCGCCTACTGATTTGGAGGGGCTCAATCTTAGACATTGCAACTTTAACTTGGTTTGTATTACTTGTTCATCATTAGTTGAATAGCATCTTATATAATCTGTATAGCATATGCTGTATAGCAACTTATTCTATAACTACAGTTGCTGACACAAGGTAAATGTCATATTTGTATGCAAATTAAAAATAACAGAGTAGGATTCCTATTTCGTTTATTTGGGTACATTTTTCTGAATTTACTCTCTTTACTATGATGTGATTATCATTATAATACAGTATATATATTACAATCTCTTGCTCAACCATTAGGCCATGTCAACAATATCCTGCAAAATAAAGTCCTGTATTGGGCATTGTAGCATAAAGTCCTGTATTGGGCATTGTAGCATAAAGTCCTGTATTGGGCATTGTAGCAGTACAACAAGTTGGAGTTGAATTGACTCAGGGTTCTGGTTCAAGAATTACAGAGAAGTTGAAGCGAGAAATGTGTGGTCATAAGTATTATTAAAAGAAGCATTTGAACAACAACTGCCCTGCTGATGACATATGAACCCCAGTGTGACGCTGTATATGTGATATTATCCAGGTTTCCAGTTATTAATAGACGGTCTTGACTCCTTAGTCAGACAAACTGTCTAACGAACAAAATCAAAAGCCTTAATGTGAAGATAAAACACTGTTAAATGACAAACCTCTTATATATAGCTCTCTCAGAACTATTTAATTTGAGTTCTTCAATTGTGCCTAATTAAACAGTCTCTAAAAATTGTTTTGGTCACAAGCAACAAAAGACAATTTAAATTGGGTGTTCTTGAGCTATGCTAAATATATGGCGAATAGACCGTCAGTAAAAGTAGCCTTTGTTAATTGTTTTTAATGTTTTACAACCAACCTACTTTAAGTAGATGACTTTCACGCTTCTCCACCACGACGGCAGATGGCAGCAACGGGTTTATTGCTACTCACCAACTACCCAATTTGATCGCGTAGAAGTAGGCTGTTCGTGTCAACGGCGCATGCGTGAGTTTTAGGTATTTGCAATGGAGGACTGTCTGTCTCCTGCCTTCTGTAATGATAAAAACCATTCCGACTATAATAAGAAAAGTTCGCTAGAGGACGGAGAAATAGACGTATTCGGCGATCTTGCTGCACTACCTGTAGAGGTGTGTGCGAGACGCCCCACGTGTTTACGATGCCGGTATGTGATGAACTTCAGCTTCACGAGATGTATCATGTCCTGTTTCCCATTATTTTTCACATATTGAGGAGGCTCATTTATGTTAAGAAAGATCAAAGTCTGTTAGAGACTTGCTAGTTGTATGGCTACATTATCTCTATTCGTCCTTTCCGTCTTTTCTCCCTCTATAGTCGTCCTCAGAAAGTATGCCTATGCCCCTTTCTGCCTGTGAATCCTTTGGAGGTATCTACATGTTTGTATATAGTACAGCATCCAGCAGAGGTATGTGGGTAAATGTTTAGCGCAATTTAAACAATCAGTCCTACATGATATGAAAACAATGTTGTTAAAGAAACATTTTTGAACAAATGCATAATAAACCATTCCTATAGCTCTTAGATACTCCAATTGTTTGATTATTTCCTTTGATTGTTCTCAACAGTACTCACTTCTTCATCTGCTAAATGTAAATGTGATGATCTAAACGAAACATGCATAAACCAAAATACAACCAATTCAATATTAATATAAATAATGACCCTACTAACTATATAGCTCCTACACTGTGATCATCTAGTTTTGTTCTTTTCAGGAGAGCAGAGTCCTGCGCACAGTGCCCCTCCTTGCTGCTTGCCTGCCTCCAGGGAAATGCAACGTCATAGTTGGCAGGAGATTTAGTGAGGAGAGGTAATACTAATCAATCATAAATATTATGCATGAGTTGTTCCTGGTTGCATCACTCAAAGCCATGATTTGTTTACTGTTTGATTACTTCACTTTTTACTGGAAGGCAGGATTTGTAGTGCGCCCTTGAGTTTCTTGAATGGCAGCCACAAACGATTGTATACAATTAATAAATAAAATTGAATAAAAAAATATATACACACATTGTACCTTTACTGTTTAATGGACTGTTGATTTGCCTTTATTGTGTACCACCCAGGCACCCTGATCTGGCAGCAGTGTGCCGAGACCCTAGAACCTTGATCATGTACCCGGGCCCTGGTGCCCAGAACCTGGAGGAACTGTTGCCGCCGGACCCAGAGGCGAGGAGCGTAGGGTACAATGTGATCTTAATAGACGGCACCTGGAGCCAGGCCAAGGATCTCTTCCTGAGAAACAACCTGCTCCACCTGCCCAAACAGGTGTGTACGATTCCTAACTGTAGGTGTCCTTGAGCCAGATGCCTAACCTCCACCTGAGTCTCTTTGGAGCGTCTATGACTAAATAGTTCAATACAAACTGTACAGTACATCATTACACACTTGGTCATCGTTGACTGACGCAAGCCGACGTGGTTTTGATCGGAGCAGGTACAGCTCAGCAGGACTCTATCCAGTCAGTATGTGATCCGCACTCAGCCCACCAACATCTGTCTTTCCACCCTGGAATGTGCCGCCCTTACGTTGTCCACACTGGAGCAGAAGGAGTACATCCAAGAGGTGACCACGTCGATGCATTTCTATACATTTGTAATGTATATGTAGAACAAACATACTTTAAAGATTTGTTTTTAATAGGTGATCTAGCCATAGACATTATTATGTCCATATAACATAGACTGCAGCATACAACAATGAAATATTGAAAGACCATAACATACTGTTATAAATTCTCATCATAATTTGCCCCCCAAAAAATTACCTCAATCTTGTCAGGTCAAAAATTCAACTTTAGAATGATGTCTTTTTAATTGCAAAAGAGGAAAGATCTACCGCCAAGCATTCACCTGAATTTTTTAACCGGCCAAATTGTCGAATCTATTAGTCATGACTGGTGGCTGATTGTGGCTCCACCTTTTCTTCTTCAACTCCATCCAGGTGCTGTTGAGGCCCCTGAACGCTCTCTGTACCTTCCAGCTCGAGCACGGGGCTCAGGTCCACCACAGCAAGGAACATCTGTTGAGGAATGGGCTGTATGACAAGCCCATGCCCAAGAACAAACGCAAGATCAAGAGGATGGAGAAACTGGTCACCGACCAAAACGTTTGACTAACGGGTACAGGCAGCAGTCTGGTTTTATCAAGGACTTTGGGGATAAACTGGGTTTGGATTTGGCTATGAGAAGGCAAACCAGTGGACATGCAGAATAAATAAAAAGCAGGTGACATGGAAGCCATCTATAAATGATACAATATAAAAGTCATCACGTTTGTGTTTACACCGTTTGGAAGGGAAGGCCTCTGATTGGAAGATGCTGGACAGTTTTATTGCAATGTTTTTACATTTGAAGTGCTCCGTTTTCATGTCAACACGGTTTGTTCCCAGTACTGCCTGATTGGGACAACTGCACTATGTAAGAAAATGAAGTAACTTATGTGTTTTATATATTGATTAAAACATTTTGATGCACATTGCATCAACACATACCAAAGTATATTCGTAAATAAGTTCTGATGTTGCCCTTTGCTTTTCCTAGTATATTATTATGCCAAACCGTTTTTAAAATTATGAAACTAATGTCTGTAAAATTTGATTATTATTTTAAAGACTTGAGTCCATTTTATAAAATGTTAAAAAAAAGATGTAGTTAAGTTATTTTCCATATGGCAGCAAGACAGCTGTGTGTGTGTGTGTGTGTGTGTGTGTGTGTTTGTACATACATTTTGTATATAAATTGTCAGATCCATATTGTTTGGTCAAAGCCAACTCGTAATATACATTCCAGTAATAATTTGGGCGGGTTATTAAGACTTTGCCCAGTCTGCTATCTTCTCAGTGTCAATGCAGTGGCATTAAGATAACTATTTATGTATCAACTGATTAAGATAAATATTAAGGAGGGGGGGGGGAGGGGTGGAGAGGGGAGGAGAGGGGAGGGATTTGTGTTTGATGGGATCCCCCGTCCTTGCTGTACATTTTTCATTATTAAAAAAATAAAAGAAGACATCTGTGTGTTGCGTATTTTAGGAAATGTTAACTCATTTCAGTTCAATACTGAAGTGAGTTAGCTTTCAGCGTGGATTAAACTGATTAAAATCAATGCTGTATAACATTTTTAATTTGTTTCATGAAAACAGAAAGCTAGCCGCGTAAGGTGACAGATATTCTCTAGAATGGAATGAATCGGCAGCGGTGTGTGTGTTAGCATAGTATGACGTAATGTTAGGGGGACTGCAGACCGCTTCATTAATCTGACCCAGGGGGGTTATATTCCCTACAGACCCTAATGCTGGAACATAACGCAGGACTATCTCCATCGCCTCTGATATTGGTTACCTTTTAAGACACACACACACACACACACACACACACACACACACACACACACACACACACTACCTCGCGTGTGCAGGCAATTAGTATTTTGTTACTGCTGAAAGCATGCACCCACATCACACACACACATGTGTGGACAAACACACACACACACACACACACACACACACAATCCTACGCTACCTCACTATGTTTGTAGGTGGGGCAGCGCTAAGGGTGTTTGACTCCCAGGTTTGATCCCCAATGTTTCCATCCTACTTTTAGGCAACCTTGAGTGAGATGCCCAAACCCAGTGTTTCCCAACCTTGGGGTGGGGGCCCGCTTAGGGTCCCCTGATATGCATATGGGGTCGCAGGAGATTGCTGACTTAAGCTATAGATATTTGATGATCTATTTTCTTTTTTTTAAAGGTCTCATAGACAGTCTATACGAACTGACTGCCACGAGCAAGCTACTACTCATCACTTGGTGTGTAGTAGAGCGATGCAATAACATTCACCGGTACATCGGTATCACAGGCAGATGTTGACTGGGTAAGAAATATTTGTGTGGAAGCAGATGGGCAAAAGCTAAAGATGGGGTCGCAAACATTTTCAGAGCAAGAAATGGATCAACAGCATTGCAACGATATGTAAAACACGAGGGGTCCATCGATCCAAGTGTGGGTGTAATACCAACTAGGCCTACAGGTTGTTTGAAAACAGCTAACGGAACAAATGAGCTCAGACACCAGTTTGGTGCCATCAGGTATGTGAGCTCATTTTGTTTGCTTTGGCCCTCCTATGAAACGTGGGCCCCCATCTCCCTCACAGCAGGAGTCCTGGCTCCTGGGTGTTGAGGGTCCCCCCAAGTGACGCCTTTTCCCCATTGAGCGGCTCCAGCTTCTCACTTGATTGGAAATGTTGATGTCGATCCGGTTCTTGATGTGGTCCAGCGCCTTGTCCAGGTTCCCCGAACGCGCGGCGCGTAGGAAGCTGGTCGCCGCATCGGCCTGCGACAAGAGGGAGGTGAGGAGTTAGGAGGTTAGGAGTTAGGAGACAATCCTAAAGCTAGGGGGGCGGGGGGGGTAAGGGACACAGGGACGAAGGAATAAGGAAGGGAACACCGAATTAGAAAAGGAGGAGCACCCCAAGAGATGAAGAGGAAGGACAGGACAGTAGGTCACACACCAGTTACACCACAATCAAATCAATAGAATCCAGGGTTACATGAGCCATTCATCCCTTCATACACAAAATAAATCTCAATAGAAGGCACAAAAACGTATAAAAGTCACACTGAAAACATATAGGATACAGACCACCCCACCACGGATAACGACAGACCTTAGTTCCTTCCATTCAAACACCATTTAAGAAACCCCCCCTTTCCAGGCTGGCCTCTACCGTCTCCACCTCATCCTCATCATCCTCATCATCATCATCGTGTTGTTCCCGGTGAGCTCTGACGTGAGGGGGGGGGGACTCTTCAGCCACGGTGGTCTGGTCCTCTGCACGCTGAGCGCTCCGACCCGGCCCACACACACGTTGGCAGACGCACGTTGGCTCACACGCCTCCCCGTCCGTCCCATCTCCTCCTGGAGGAAGGCCTCCCAATGCGTGTTAGCGTGTACTTTCGTAAGTGTGTGTGAATGCTTTCGTATGTGTGTGTGGGTGCTTTCGTATGTGTGTGTGGGTGCTTTCGTATGTGTGTGTGGGTGCTTTCGTATGTGTGTGTGGGTACTTTTCATATGTGTGCATGCGTTGGCGTCAGGGAGTGTAGTCATATTTGTGTGTGTGTGTGTGTGTGTGTGTATGTGAGTGGGAATGCATGTGTGTGTGTGTGTGTATGTGAATAGAAGTGTATGTGTGTAAGTGTGACTGTGAATGCGTGTCTGTGTGTGTGTGTGTGTGTGTGTGTGTGTGTGTGAGTGTGAATGCATGTGTGTGTGTGTGTAAGTGTGAGTGTGAATGCATGTGTGTGTGTGTGTAAGTGTGAGTGTGAAAGCATGTGTGTGTGTGTTTGTGTGTGTGTGTGTGTGTGTGAGTGTGAATGCATGTGTGTGTGTGTCTGAGTGTGAATGCATGTGTATGTGTGTGTGTGTGTGTATGTGAATAGATGTGTGCAAGTGTGTGAATGCATGTGTTTGTGAGTGTGTGGGCGGATGACTGTATTTCATGCGCTAAGCCCATCATCTCCTGCGCGGCCCTCCGTCAGCTCTACTGTAAGTGTGTGTGACCTGCCGGGGGCCCCTGAGGACACTCGGGGAGCGGGTGCGTAATGTACCCCTGACCCCGCCTGTCAGGGCCGACATCATAGCGCCCCACGTCTCGCTCGCCTCCGCGGAGGTCGTTATGCTAAGCTACCACTCGGGTCGTCTGCCCTTATCATAATAAGCCTGGGAGACGGTGGAGTGTTTGTCTGCTGCTGCTGTCTGGTATGGGAGACGATAGAAGACGCCAGACACACACGGTTACAGTTGATGTTTTTTAGGTTGTGTTTTTTGAATGTAATTTTTGTTTTACTATTTTCAAACGTCCTTTTAACTTTGGCCGTTTAACGGGGTTGTTTTCTTTTCTATTCTATCCAAACATCCTTTAGCATTGATGTTGTCAATGTGGATTTTGTATTTAAAATGTTTGATTGGCTTGCTGTATGTTTTGTCCCATGTATTCCTAATAATTGTCAAAGGTATTGGGAACGCGCTGCCTGGTGATTCTGCACTTTAAATAAGAATTGATTGATGGATTTAATAAAGTAAAACAAGTAAAGACATCGGAATCAAAATACATATTACGTGATTTGTATTTTTCTGTATTTACTTATTTGAATGGATGGAGGCCGTGCCATATTGCCCGTACAGGTGCAGTGACTCATTGAAAGAGTCGAGGGGCTTTTAAATAAAGGTTGATGAGGAATATAACACGGGAACAAGAAGAGGATGTTTTTGTTTCTGTTCCAAGCCCTTCTTGGTTTGCAACACTTAAGTAGAACTAGCTATATAACGCGATGGCCCTGTGTTAATAAAAAATGCCTTGGCCCCTATATTAGGGTATATCTTTGTGTTTTTTTCTCGTCCCTTGCATCTATCTCTCCACTCTTTCCCTGCGTCCTCCTCCTCCTGCTCTCCTCTACCCAGACCCCCAGGGCTTTCGTTCTGCCTCTCCTCGACTGTGCGGCTCCCTTGATCTCCTGTTCTGTCAGCCCTCCAACATCGGACTTAAAGCCGTCTTTTTCTTCTTGTATTCCTCTGACACCTCTGCCGGATACCCAACCACCTCTCTCTCTCTCTCTCTCTCTCTCTCTCTCTCTCTCTCTCTCTTTCTCTCTCTCTCTTCTCATTTTATCTTTCTATGTCTCTCTCTCTATCTTTCCTTGTGTCTCTCTCTCTTTTTATCTTTCTATGTCTATCTCACTGTCTTTATCTTTCTGTCTCTCTCTCTCGATCTCATTTGGGCTTGATTTAATGCACTTCAAAGGATGCTGAGTGAACTGTGAAACGCTCATCAACACTTGAAGTCATTAAAAGTAAAAGAACACCAAGGACAGACCCACGGACCCGAGACAGACGCAATGATGAAGGAAGGCTTCTGGTTTAACGTTGTTTGGCAGACAACACTTCAGATAGAAAAAAAAACAAGACCCTTTCAGATGTTTTACCAGATGGGTTACCGAAAATCTTGAAACTACTCCTGCTCCTTTGCTCTTCAAGAAGCTCACTTTGCTTTCTGTCCATTCATTTGACAGCTATCCCGCACTTTTACTTCTCATTACTTACTGACGTTTTACCATCTCCTAGGCCGATGCCTGCATCCCTCCAGTTTTTTAAAACTGCATCCCGTCTCTGTTAGGGTCTGAGCGGTCGTCTGTGTGGTCACACGATGTCTGTTATGTCTTAC
Source organism: Molva macrophthalma (assembly GCA_027123675.1). Lineage (NCBI taxonomy): Eukaryota > Metazoa > Chordata > Actinopteri > Gadiformes > Lotidae > Molva > Molva macrophthalma. The sequence continues at coordinate 13,982,930 of JAOPJO010000118.1, read as the reverse complement.
CAGCCGGCGGTTTGGGGGAAAACAGCCAGCGGTGTGTGTGAGCAGTAAAGAAGCACCTTGTTTTGTGAGTATCTCACGTATGTGTGTGTGTGTGTGTGCGTGTGTGCGTGCGCGCGCGTGTTTATGTGTGTCAAACATCTTTCCCGGCAGTCCCGTATTCATTCCCATGGATCCGGTTTTCCTTCTTCTCCGGAACACGGGAAGACCTGCCGATCATCACGCCTGCAGACAGTAAACTCATTCGTTTTTCAGACGTACTTACTTGCCACCAGGCGAAAAAAATAACCCATTTACTCCAAGTACGCCCTTCTCCATTTCCTGTTTTATAACCCCCCCATTTCCATTTCATGTTGTATAACCTCCCTCCCCCCCCGCCCTTACCTCTCTCCTTCCACCCTCCTTAAGCTCCTCAGAAGGCATGCTTGCGCTGCGTGAGTCAGGGTGCCTGAATCGCCCTCATGTGCAACCCTCGCTGGCAGTCTTTCAGCTCGGGCCGATAATCACATTTACTCCCAAACTCTCTCTCTCCCCCCCACCCCCCTCCTCTTCGCCACTCCCTGCATCAAATTCCGACTCCCACATTGTTGTTCACCGCTTCTCGTCTTTCCTGGCCTGATGTTCCCGTCCTGCTATAGTCATTCATTCAATCGATAGACCCTGGAATTGACTCCTATTTATTTACTCTTTCCTCGCATTATCATAGTGGCCTTTAATAACCGTAGAGTTTGGGTTTGCTGTTAGCCAATTACGCGCTTACAGATCCCCCGCCTCCAGCAACATGCTTGGTCAAAACAACACACGCACGCACACACACACGCGCACACACGCACACACACACACGCGCGCACACACACACACACACACACACACACACACACAATTTTAGGTGATTTTGGTGTCTTGTAAAGCACGATGTAAATGCAAGTAACTATTATTTGTATTATCGTTATTATTATCATTATTAAATATATCTATTTTATATATATATATATATAAATATAAGGCC
>JAOPJO010000118.1:13915266-13926047 GCA_027123675.1 Molva macrophthalma | reverse complement strand
TGTGTGTGTGTGTGTGTGTGTGTGTGTGTGTGTGTGTGTGTGTGTGTGTGTGTGTGTGTGTGTGTGTGTGTGAAATATAGTTCTACTTTCACATTCATGTATTCGAGTAGAGACAAGATGAATTGACCCTCAGACATCTATATCACTTCCCTAATTAGAGTACTGTGTCATCGCACACACCAAAGCATAGGCCTGGAAGAAGAACGTGGTAATTCATGACTCCTGTGTTATACAAATTATAGGACAAATAGCAGGAAATTATGTCGGGTCATCACTATGGACTAGTGAGAGATGGATTCTCTTTTTTTGAGTTTCCAAAGTCAAGAAAACATGTGATTAAAAAAAAAACAACAACAAGATATTGCTTATTTCGAACAATGTTTCTCTATTCATATTGAAGAAAGAGCAAATGCTTTCATATTTTAACTCAAGAGAATCATTGTTCTGATCTTTAACTTAATCTAGATGGCCACAAATACCGTGCGCAATATCGGTGCAATTAGATTAGCGGAAGAGACGGAAAATCGTTTGTTCTGAGTGGCAAGGTTGATCGGCATTGATTTACTCACAAAGTAACGGCCCATTTAATGACCACCATGTTCATCAAAGGCTGACAAAAGCAAATCTACTCTTCCTTCTGTCTTTGAGAGACAGGACCAATATGGAATTGAATGTCATAGTAATTGATTATTGTAAAAAACACTTTTATAACAGGTTGTGTTTAGGAGGTTAAATCAACTCAACATCTGAGATGCTACAACTCACTCAATACTCCACTTGGATAGAATGGGTTATTCCGTTATTTTAAGTGTGTCAATGAAAAAAAAACAGGCTTGTAGAACAAAAGATGAACACCAACAATGGAACGCAGGTTCTGTTTTCAGCTTTCCTTTTAATCGGCCTTATAATGGAGAAGACAGCTTCAATGCATTCCATTATTTAAAAATTAAAGAACATTTCTAAATTAATTTATTAGGGGACTGCCAATAAAAGGACATGGAATCATTTCCAAGTCCATTCTCTGTCATCTGCTTTTCAGCCGTATCTTCAACTCAGGGTTTGAATGAAAAGGCCTGCAGAGCGTCTTAGTGCTGCTGTGATTAATGAGTTTACTGGCGGCCAGTGGTTCATACCTCAGAAGGCCCTTCTCAACCTGTCACCGCTTCTTATTGGGATTCTAATATATGTTGATGGAAGATTGTGTAGGCCTAGTTGAATCCACTGGACCTCCTTGCTCCCAGTCTCCATGGGGAGATCTGAAACAGGATAGGGTGTAGGGACATGCAGCTGGGGGAAGGGGGGCATTTCCTCCCTTCAGTATGTTAACCTTGGGTGCCACGTGTTTGTTTGTTAAGACCCATTCGCTAATTTTCAGAGACACATTTTCAATAAAGCTTTAAGAAAAGTTAAATGGGATACATTTGATTTTGAATGAACATTTCTATCCAAAGATGAATGTCTTCTGTGATAAAGAAGTTGCGCTTAGTTCAACATGAAAAGATTATCAGGGCAATGTCTTGCCTTTCAACAATACAAAACAATACACACGCTTGCTTTCACTGTCTTTTGAGCTCGTAAGCTCGGGATAGTTGTTATCATTGTTCTTGCTACATGTCTTTGCTTGAAAACTGTTTTTAGATAAGAGAATTCTGTTAAATACTCCTCCTCCTACAACAGGAAAGAGCCATTACTCAGTGACAGCGCGCCACGGCTGTTGACAACGCTTGAAGGGAAGTCCGTTTGACAAGTTGAAGAGCAGAACCCCATTGTGTCTGGTCTGACCTCTGGGTACTTGGCCTCTTCAGGTATTTCTTTCCACCTCGCTCCATTTTACACACTCCTTCCGCTCTCCCTCTCTCCTATCTCTTTTGAGGGTTCTTGACCCGTTAATATTCATAACCCCTAAGGAGGTTAAGGCGGGAAGCTAGATAGCTAGCAGCAAGCTAGTTAGCTAGGAGCAACTAGCTAGCTAACAGCAAGCTAGCTAACTGTCTGACTTTGTCAGAACATGATGAATTAATTATTGGAGGTGGTTGCATGAAAAGTTCAAATACTTATCACCCAAATTACATTATGCAGTCTTTTGCCCACAGGTTATAAAACATTAAGAGTGATTTACACTCACTTGTGAGGGCATGGAAACTGTAGAGAATCAAAGACCCATCGACTTGACTATTTTCGGCTGCCTTTAATAGTTCTTGTCAGCTGTAATTTTTAAGTAGGCCTACTTAACCAATTCGTTGTATAATTAGGTTAACAAAATTAGCTCATTGCTTGCTCAGTCACCAGGCAGTAATTTAATATAGTTATTAACCTTCCAGATGAATAGAACCATTATGCGTTACAGGCCGTCCGTCTTTATCATATTTCTATTCCCAAAAAAGAAAAAAGAAATCTTTTGCATCTGCTGTGTCCTCTAAACATTGATTGATAGCTCTGAACAAGGCTAGGTAGGAATATCTTTCTTATTTTGTGTCAGCATCATACAGAATAAGACACATTGCATTGCACATGCAAATACATTTTGTTTTTTAACAGTTGACATGACAGTTGGTTAAAGATGTAAATGATATTTTAGGTTAGTATTCCATTCCTGTTGCCTTTACATAAACAATATAATTTAAATATTAAAACATTAATATACATTATAAACTGGTGATACTAATACTTACAGACAAAGACTCTCAGGGGAATTTTGGATTTACGTTTTATTTTTCTTCGAACACGATTCTATGTCCTGTTATTTGTTTAACAATGTTGTACTAAACACAGCACAGTGGACACACATGATGCGATGCTCCGCCCTCATGTAAATTGTAGGGACCGCCTCCTATTGGACGACCGCTCCCTCACTTTGAAGTGTTCCAGTGAAGATCTCACTCCCGCAGTGAGCTCGTGAAGTAAAGGTAGGCGCAGCGCGAGCGAAGGAGTGGAATCTTGTCTTTCTCCCGGTTACTTGGATTCAGGAAAGTGGACAGTGGTCGGATTCAACGTCGTGTATAATGGGATTTGTGATCTTTTTTTATTTCTGAATAGCAATTTATAAAGAAGCCTACTTATTGTTAGATTAAAAAACCTGGGATTACAAGTGGATTCTGAGCCATAAGGAATGAGGAGATGCTTTTACCACAATAGCGCACCAGGCGGAGGAACTATCCGGCACGTTGGACGCCTACCGGCTTCACGGAAAAAATATGATTTGGTGTTTTTGCGGAGGTCAACACCATATTACTATAAGGGGCGCTCAACTTCATATTTTATTTTGAAACTATAGATGACGAATATCCCAAAAGCTGTCTGCCATCTCCTTTGAACGATGTCTGTATAGTGTCTGTTGGACACCAAGTAGGCCTACGCCAACAGACCGAACCCTTCCACAGTTAATCCAAAAAGAAAAGAAACCTTTGGGTGCTGTAGGACCTCTTCGCTGACAACTCGCACCCAGCTCGTCTAGAACAGCGCCGCCGACTTCAAGATGTTGACTGCTCACACTGGACACTTTCTCCACCCCGAGTATCTGCAGCCGCTCACCTCCGCTCCGGTCAGCATCGAGGTAAAACTCCTACATGGGAAATATAACGGAGAGAACTTTCCGCAATGAAGCTGTAGTTTTCACAGCATGTTTAGAACGGTATGACGTACATTTCCTTAGGTTGTATTTAAATATGAAGTAATAATTAGATATATTTAATGCGAAGACATTTTGGCTGTAGGACAAAAAAATAGCTACTGCTCCGACAAGTTTAGAGGATATAAATACAATTGTTGGTTTTATTGGAGATGTAGGTCTATAGCCCTTATTGATTTTATTTATGTTGGATGTGCATTTTGTTGCTCTTTTACAAAGGCAACACAATACAAAAAAGACTAATAAAATGAATTATAGGCCTAGTCATATTTAATTGTAAATAATAATAATAATAATAATAATAATAATAATAATAATAATAATAATAATAGCCTCAGCAAATATCCAACTGACTCCTACACAATGTAGTCCTACTTAAGTTGACCTCAATAAAGTCTTCATCACCTGAGTTGTACGTAGGCTGACCTAAACCCACTGCCCTGCCGCACTGTACCAAATCAATGTTATCTTTTCAAGTTGGACGCCAAGAAGAGTCCGCTGGCCCTGCTGGCGCAGACCTGCTCCCAGATCGGGAAATCGGACCCCCCGTCTTCGTCCAAGGCGAGCTCCGTGTCCTCCGGCGGCCAGGGGGACAAGGACCCCCCCGGCCGCCCGGCGCCGCCGTCCTCGGGCCCAAGACTCGGCGAGCAGCGCCCGGGCCCGGACGACAAGTCGGGCTTCAAGCCCTACCACAAGGTGGGCGGGGACGGGCGCAGGGACGGGCCCCCCCGGCCCCTCGGCCCGGGGGGGAACGGGGATAACAAAGCCACGTTCAGGGGGAGCGGCCATAACGGTAACCAGCAGGCCTTCCCCGCCCACCCACCTGTCTCCCCCAGCTCCGCACCGCCTGGACACGCTCAGCAGCACCCTCCACCCCCGCCCCCGCTAGTCAAACACAACCCTCCTCCCGTCGGACCTCAGGCGGCTAACGGAGACGCCGGTCTGGAGCGGGACAGTCCCGGCAGCCCTGCCGGCGTTCCCAACAACGGAGGCCATCTCAAGAAGGACGCCGACGACAGTAAGTTGTCGCGCTTGAGTAGCCCCCACCTGGCCAACTCCAGCCACGCCCGCGCCAGCGCCAACTCCAGCAGCGGCAGCTCGGACGGTGGCTCCCACCAGCAGGAAGGAAGTAAGTGTGACCCTCAGGCCACGCAGGCTAGCCTCTCCCAGGGACACATCGCTCCCATCTCCCCGTACAAGACTGGCCATTCCCTGTTCCCCCTGCCGTCCGCCGCCATGGCCTACCATGGGTCCGGCGTGGGGGCCTACGCGGGCTACCCGTCCCAGTTTGTTCAGGGCTTGGATCAGTCCAAGTCCAAGCACCCCAGCTCCAGTCCGCTCAGCGGGGCCTCCCCTCCATCGCTGATGCAGGGCCTGTGTCGGGACCCGTACTGCCTCAGCTACCCCAACGCGCCCCACCTCGGCGGGGGCAACCCCTGCATCCACGACCCTTCCTCTGCCCTCAAGTCTCCTGGGTACCCCCTGGTCTACCCCTCCCACCCTCTCCACTCCCTCCACTCCAACAGTATGTCGTCCAGCGTTACCTCCTCCTACTCCCATCCCCTCTACACGTACGGCTTCATGCTCCCCAACGACCCCTTGCCTCACGCCTGCAACTGGGTCTCCGCAGGGGGCCCGTGCGACAAGCGCTTCCCCACCTCGGACGAGCTGCTGGCGCACCTCCGTTCTCACACGGCCCTCCACGGAGGCATGGACCCTAAGATGATGTCCGCCTGCTCCGCCATCTCTTCGTCTGGGCCGACCCCGTGCCACATGCACCCCCCCTACCAGAGCAGTGTGGCCTCCATGCCCAGCTCCTTCTCCCTCCGCCAGCCTCCCAGTTTGGGTCTGGCCCGCTACCACCCCTACAGTAAGGTCCATCACCTGCCCCCGGGCCAGACCTCCATGGCCCTGCCCTCCATGCCCTCCCCGGGGCCCTACTACCCTACATACGCTCTTTACAGCCAGCGGCTGGGTTGTGGCCCTTCTCTTGGCTACCCGTGAGACGCACGCAGACAGACACCACACCGGCCCTCTGCTGGAGCCGTCTGTCGTCTGGACCGCCTTGAGTGCTTTTCGTGTCGGTAAGCCACTGGACTTCAAACTCAACAGGTTGAAAGATGTTTTTGTATGAATTTCATTGCTTTGGAATCTCCTTAAGTTGTTATTTGTACATGTGGTGGATTCTCAGGAGTGATGACCAGCAGATAGGCACGTTGCCTGGATACCGTTTCCCTTCTGAGTAAACGGGAAGAGTCATGTTTATATCCTGCAAGTCCAGGATTCATGAAATCAACCAAATTTTTTTAATGAAGAAATGGTGGAGTCATGGCAGCCCCTCAGCATCCATTGGGAGTGGCTGGCATGGGCGGCAAAGTTTCTCAAGGAGTCTAATAGTTCACTAGGGAGATGCATGTATGCCTAATCTTGAAAAGCGCACATGTTTATTGGTTGGTTTCATTTATTAGTGTTAATTTTTTTCTTACATTTTTATTTTTTTGCTGAGAAATTGTATTTATTATGATTTGCGCACCTGGCTTTTGTGTTGAGTTTAACACTATGATCTCAGTTCATACTTCTATAAACAGATCGTCAAAAGCTGCACATGGTGGGGCAGAATTCTCCCTCTGGACTCCTTTGTTTGTCCATTTTTATCTGTATAGCAAATTATTAAAAAAATTAATAAGTAAATGATATTTTTTTGTAAAGTATTTGAGATAAAACCTTTTGTGGTGTTATCCAGTGAAAGGGGAGGTCATATTTTGTTAAATAAATTGCACTTAAAGAGGGGAACTTTTGTGTCTCTGTTTCTATCTAATTTGATTTCATGAACCTTTGTCATCAACCTGAGAACAAGAATGAATGTAATTAGCTTTTTGGTCTGTAAACGTTTCAGCTTTATGAAGTGTCCTCAACCGTACATGTTGCATAATCCAAAGGTAAAGTGTTAAATACATAGATTTACCCTGCTTATCCTAACCTTACATCAGTTAACAAACAGTGAATACATTTTGGTTTGAGGCAAACTTCGCAAGGGAAGGTACCTTGGGAAATGTCTTTATGAAAATGAATGTCTTTATGAAACTGTTAGTATGCAAGAGGCACAACCTCAGAGATACAGTCCATCTTTCGAATGTTGGAAACTATTTATCATCACTCCCAACATACAATTTGTTACTGGTTGTAATACCACATAAAAGATGTTGGACTAAAGCTGTTTTCCTGCAAAATGTTGTTTTCGATGCCTTTAAACGTAGGAAGGAAATATCCACCCTAAAATAATGGACGATGTTATGCTATTTAAAGCGTAATTGTCGCATAGGGACATGCACATGTTGTTTGCAAATTCAGCGTAATTTCCTTATAGAAAAATGCCCTCATTGCAGATTATGAAAAACGTGGCAGTTAAATATAAGTTAAAACAAACAAAATTAGCTGAAACCAAATTTTTAAAGTAACAAATGTAGTGTGTGCTATTCCTCTGACAATGGTTCCCCATACACGTTATGATATATTCCCTGCCTTAAGATGTGACAGCTATATATCAACATATGTTGACAAAGAAATACACTCCCATTATGCTACAACATATAATTATGTCTGAAGTGGTTTCATAACTCAAGACCTCTTTAAACATAAACTTTGTGGCGAGCAGCAAAGCAAGGAGAAACAAAAGATCATTCTCCCCCCACAACGACCTGAGAGACATAAGCGCCGTGCCTTGTTGTTACGTCAGGGCTCGCGCTCTGCCACAGCCTAGGCACACTGCTGTGAACAGAATGTCCGAACAGCCGCTCAGGTTACAAGGCTACTGCCACAACACAGGCAGCGCTAGTGGTAATAGGCTATTTCCACGCAACGTGACACTCCCGACACCGACACGTATTGATAACCCGTGCTGGCCCGTCGCCGAGCGGACTCACGGCGCTCACCGGGGTCGCCAGGCGCAGATCCGCTTGTAACAGGATAACCTGTTGTACGCTGGCGAGACGTGTTGTTAGTGAGGAGGGAGACGGACGGCCGCAGGGTCCACGTTCATCCTGTGAAAGGTTTTCAGCTGCTGGTTAGTCGTAGGGGGGAACAATGGGGCTTACAGTACAATAAGGTTTTCCTCTGAACTCTAAAATGAGATGTTTGGCTTCAGGTTAAGGTAGAAGTAGTTAGGTGAGGTAAGGCTTAACTGAGGCATTTTACTCTCCGTCACTTTGATTTGCTGTTGTGCAACGTTACTAGAATTATATTTATTATAGTCTTCAACCTAGCTGTTTATGTTTTTTTCAAACCTTTTTTGGGTTCATTGGCCCTTATTTTAATATATGTGTAGATTAACTATTTGTGACCTGTTGCGTAAACCCGTTGCAGCATCAAATCAAGACACTGAATTGTTATGATAGTAATTATTGGTAGTAATTATACTGGCAATTTGTTGAGTTACGTTAGGATGAAGATTACATTTGCGAATGATGTTTTGTTATAACATTTTAGTAAATGTTTTAAATCAACACATTTACTACATTAATGGGTTGAATGTTTGGGGGCGATGTGTGCCCCCAATATATATTATAATTACGGCCCTGCTCCTGATTATATTTTATATCTCAGCTAAATATGTGGATTGCATATAGGTCATGGTTTGTTGGTGTAGAACCAACAGGTTTTAAAACTTCTCATCAGCTTGTCACCGGTCGTATATCACAAATTATTATTATATATAATTATTTCCATGCTATTTCCCTACAGATAAATCATACATTCCCACTGGGCGTTGCTACTCTTTCTTCAAGAGGCTTATGGGGTTTGTTTTGTGAACTTGAGTTATTTCCAAGCAGACAGATTAACTGGATTGTCTAGTGTGAGTTTTTAAAATGGTTTCCTGTAATAGTCTCTTTTCTTGCAGAGTCTCCGTTCATTCAAACTTCACCTCATCTGTTCTGGTCAGAGGAGGAAAAACAATAAAGAAATAAAGGCAACACTGCGACACAAAAAAAACACAGCAAAAGCAAACTCACACAATGAATTTAACCGTGAACTACCTGTCATGTTACAATCCATCTATGATCATTTTGGTACTTTCCATTCCCTTTTTCCTAGTAATAGGTGTACTATTAATTACACCCCATCTCCACCATCTCGTCTCCTTCGGCTGTGGCTCCAAGTCATTCTCCCCCCAGGAACGCGCGCGTGTGCATGTGTGTGTGCGTGTGTGTGTGTGTGTGTGTACCTCCTCATCTCCTTCGGCTGTGGCTCCCTCCCCAGTCTCACTACTCAAACTAGGCCTTGTTGAAACACAGAGTGAGGGAGAGTTAGAGGAACGCACAACAGGGCAATGGCAATTATGGTTTCTCCGCTAATGTGTATGGCCCCAGCTGGTTCTCATCTCCTTCACTCAGAGGGAGACAGAGGGAGAGAGAGATGTAAAGAGAGAGAGAGGGAGAGAGAGACAGAGAAAGAGACAAAGAGAGAGACAGAGGCAGAGAGAGGGAGAGCCTTGCTTGGTTGTCAGCTCCCATGTATCAAAAGCACCAGAGCTCAGGGAGAACGTGCCTTGGCAGCGATCGGCAGCAGGCCTTGAGGCTAGCGTGTTAGCCTTGCGATAGCATCCTCAGTTTGGTTGGTGCATGTGGAGACTCTGCCGGTCCCATTGCTCCTCCCTCATTCCTGATGGTTTATTCATCCTGGTTTATGAATATAACCTCGTCTAATTGGACACCGTGACCCAGCAGCACAGGCGCCTTGCCACAGATTTGTGAGGTCACAGACGCTGGAGTCTCCGGAGCAACCAACGTACACAACACACACATGCACACGCACACACACACACACACACACACACACATACACACACACACACACGGTCATGGGGCGAGATCGACTTGGAGTAAGAAAGCATGGAAATAAGAAGACACGATTACCCAAATACAGTCATTAAGGAGGAACTGTGTTTCAGTCTGTCAGGATGATTAATGACCGAAAGCCAATCCAAGAGAAATGCTGTTGTTTAGTCTAACCAGAAGACCTGTTCTCGCTGCCCCATTGTGACCCACGGCAGGCATGTAGTCTGTGTTAAAATAAGCACCTTCTGAGTTCAAATCCTTCGCTCTGAAATGAAAACATGTTTCTCTTTGAGGGAGTAAAGTCGGGAGAAGTTGAAGTATGTTAAATAAACTGTGAACTAAACGGTCAGTTTGAAAAACCACGACCAGATTTGTTTTTTAAAAAAAAGCATAATGGCTGTGGGAATGACTAAAATAACAGTAGTCCGCTTCACTCATGTTTATTTATATAACTACATTATACGTTATAATATACATAACTCTTTTCAGAATAAACTGCAGTGAGATATATTCTCAACTCAATTTTGTTAAAACTAATGTCATGGGAATAATAAATCATTATGTACTCATTCTGTCACACTACCATAATAGTAATAAAAATACTAAACTACTTTAACTTTATTTATAATATAGTATCCATCTTGTGGTATTCTTCCCTAATCATAAATCAGAAGAACAAATTACTCCCCTACATCTTCACACCACACTTTTATATTGCATTGTATGTGCATAGTAATTCCCTTCATTCACTCCGCCTTTAGGACCTTCTATCTGCAGATCTGTGTAATGAATATGCACTCAAACTCTGTAAAAATGTGTTATGAAAACAGAGACTGTAATTCAAGTCATTAGGACCTCAGTCACAGCATGTGAGCGACGACAAAGTGTGGGGATAACTTCCCGGGTGAGGGGTCGCACTGCACGGGGTCCAATACAGGGAGGTCCGCTGATAACCAAACAACATGACTGACTTTAACACTGAGGGGCTCCGACAGATAAGAGCCGCCGGCGTGGGCACGGTGGGGGTACGGGGTAGGTGTTGGGGTCAACACATGTCCGGTGTCGTTTGAATGAGGGCCCCGGCAGCTGGCTGTATCAGGGGCCGCGGCCTGCTGCTCTGCATGTCAGGGTGTGATTAATGACTCGCCGGGCCCCTGCTCCATACTTCAAAACAACACCCGAGAAATTACCTCGAGCGAAGCCCACCACCGCTTATATATATAGACACACACACGCACCCGCCATGCATACACACACACACACACACACACACACACACACACACACACACACACACACACACACACACACACACACAC
>JAOPJO010000118.1:13890052-13902146 GCA_027123675.1 Molva macrophthalma | reverse complement strand
TGTGTGTGTGTGTATGCGTGTATGTGTGTGTGTGTTTGTGTGTGTGTGTGTGTGTGTGTGTGCGTGTGTGTGAGTGTGTGTATTTTGCTTATGCTAACACATTTGTAAAGGTGTTATTGGTCTGCGTGTGTTCTGCAGTTGAACCACGAGGGGAAGTGTGAGTTCATGATCATCCCGTGTCCGTCCTGTAAAGAGAGGGTCCGTCTCAGCGAACAGGAGCGCCACAGCGAGCGAGAGTGCCCCGAGAGAACGCTGAACTGCAAGTACTGCAAGGAGCCCTTCCACTTCAAAAACATCAAGGTCTCAAATGAATCCTGTGGACCCCCACGTTTCCACCTACAACAACACGCAGACATGCTGGTCCATCCATGTTGGTCCATCCATGTTAAATACGTGTTTTGTTGCCATTTTATCTTAGGCACATGATGAAATATGCCCAAAGTACCCAATGATCTGCGAAGGATGTGCCAAGAAGAAAATCCCTCGGGAAAAAGTAATGTCTGCAATTTCTCATCACAGAGAATATGTTTACTAACAGACAGGAACAGTCGTCCATAGTCTAACCATAACTTCTTTATTTGTTTCTGTAGTACGTTGACCATATTAAGTTCTGCAGCAAGTTCAGGACTCCATGTCGATTTCATGTCGTAGGCTGTGATATGTCCGTAAGTATTTCAGATATTCAGGTCAGAATCTATCGCTTACTAGATTACAGATACAAATACATGAATCTGCTTTTATCCATTGGTATCACATTTCCATGTCCATCACATGTTGAATCCCATGTTGTTGTTCCTGTGGAGGTGGAGAAGGAGAAGATCCACGACCACGAGCGCGCCTGTGCATATGAGCACCTCAACCTGCTGCTGCATTACATCATGGGCATGAAGGTGAGCATGGAGGGCCTCCAGCCCCAGGGTCTGGAGCTGGCCGGACATAAGCTGGTGGAGCTCCACCAGTCCCTCCGGGAGCTGGAGGCCAGAGTCTCCCTGCTCAGCCACACCCCCTCTGGGCCTCCCGTGCAGGGGGCTGCCTCGTCCTCCTCCACCTCCTCCGCCGCCGCCGCCTCATCCGCCTGCAGCTCTGGAGCTCTGGCCTCCGCCGCCCCGCCTCCCCACCCCTCCTCCGCCCTGGCCCCCACCCTCTCCGTGTCCACCTCCTTCACCCCGCTGCCCAGTTCGGTGGGCGCTGCCCTGGAGCTGCAGCTCCACAGCGAGAAGACCAAGGTGGCGGAGCTGGGCCGCAGGTGCATCGACCTGGAGGTGAAGGCGGGCACCTTCGAGAACGTTGTGTGTGTCCTGAACAGGGAGGTGGAGCGGTTTGCCACCACCATGGAGGCCAGCAACCGGCAGCACCGGCTGGACCAGGACAAGATCGAGGCCCTGAGTAATAAGGTACAGGCAAATGATGTTCTTAGTGGCCTGGGAAGATACTGTTTCTGTGCACTTTTTCCTATTGGATGAATACAAAATTATAAAACAAATGTTTTTAAAGTCATCAAAATCTTCAAAGTTGTTATTCAAATAATAAAACCCATCGACCCAGGGATTTCTTTTCTTTTCTTAAAAAAAAAAAAATATTTTTTAAAAGATGGCTTCAGTGAAAAAATAGCGCATTGATATTTTATCAGGGACCACCTGTTGGAAGACATTGACTTATTGAAATTATGTCCCAAAGGTTCCGTAAAGGGCTTCTAACTGGTGGTAAACTAGGGGGCCCTTTAACACACATATCATCATCGGTTGTATGGATCAGCCGTCTCATTGCCTCACATGGTGCTCCTGCCTCAGGTCCGTCAGCTGGAGAGGACGGTGGGGCTGAAGGACCTCACGGTGGCCGAGATTGAGGGCAGACTCAGAGAAATGGCCGCCACCACCTTCGACGGCGTCTTCGTCTGGAGAATCTCAGACTTCACCAAGAAGAGACAGGATGCCATCGCCGGTCGCGCCCCTGCCATGTTTTCCCCCGGTAACCCTTAAAAAAACCTTGTGTTCATTTTGTATTAAGACGCGTGTTTCAAGCTAAGGGGACATTTTATTGAGCCTTCAACCCCCTTCTGCCTCTTCTACTTTCAGCATTCTACACCAGTAAATATGGCTACAAGATGTGCCTGCGGATATACCTGAACGGCGACGGGACGGGGCGCAGCAGCCACTTGTCCTTGTTCTTTGTCGTGATGAGAGGCCTGAGCGACGCGCTGCTTAAGTGGCCTTTCAACCAGAAGGTAAGACAGCGCTACGCTATCGTTAGCACCGGGACGAAGTGTTGCATAAAAGAGTGTTGGAGAAACATTTGGCAACAAGTAATGAGAGAAAATAATCGTATAGAACACGCTTATCCAAAAGGAAGAAACTTGACACATTTCCAATTAAACATAATTTACATCTTTTATTTACAGTTAAACAAACAGGCACATACATACAGAAAGTGCATTATTATATAGGAATGTCAATATAATCAGTGGGTCGGTTTATTTCCTGATGTAAAAAGTGTTTGTCCTTTATTGACATCATATTTGGTCAGAAATAGTTAAGTCAATACTAGAGCTGTAGTCAACCAAAGAAAATCTTGGTCGACTGAAATTCAACCAAATCTACGACCAATCGATTGGTCGAAGGGGGAAAATAAAAAATCTGCACGTTATCTCTACATTAACTTTATCGGCCACAGTGTACTCTACTCTGCCTGGTAGCCTAAATATCACGTAAGTGTTGTTTGGAGGAAGTCGGTGAGATGATCTCATGGTCCGAGTCCAATTTGGTTACAGCAGATCGGTGCAGATCGGTGCGCCGGGCAGCGTCTCGTAGTACAAAGACAACGCGTCAGGAGATTAGATTCTTGGTTTTGTTCTGTGTATACTGAACGCAGGTGCTCCGCTGCCCTTGTTGCGGTGCGTATGAGGGCTCCATCCCCCCCAAAAAAAGATGGCAAACCCTGGTCTCAACTCACGTTTTTCTCTGTACATTGATTGTTTGTGATGTACAAAGAAACGGTTTGGAAATGTAGCCAAAAGTTGTCGTGGTGCTGATGATTACGCAATGCAACATTTTCAGTGGCGCCCTGGCGTTAAAAGGACGCTGTTTCACCTTAAAGGGTAAGTAAAGCCCCTGTTTCAGCAGGGCAACTTCGACCCAGGAGATTCATAAAAATGCGATCTGACGCAAATGGTTTTAGAAAAAACAGACACATTGCGCTCCATAGGAGAAGGTGTTAGATGCGTGGTCAGAACCCACCTCACACTCGCTCCAGCTAGGGTGCAGAGCCCTTAGGAAACTACCACTCTGGAAAAGTGTTTACCAGGAAGTAGCAGACCCCTCACATTTTCCCCCATTTCAAAAAGGGAATCTGGGGCTGACCACCCCTTTAAAGATGAACTCCCCCTGCCCCCCCCCCCTCCCAGGTGACCCTGATGCTGCTGGACCAGAGCAACAGGGAGCACATCATCGACGCCTTCCGGCCCGACGTCACCTCCTCGTCCTTCCAGCGGCCCGTGAGCGAGATGAACATCGCCAGCGGCTGCCCGCTCTTCTGCCCGCTCGCCAAGCTGGACTCCAAGAACTCCTACATCCGCGACGACACCATCTTCATCAAGGCCATCGTGGACCTCACAGGCCTCTAGGGGCACCCAGGTGTCCTGGTTCCGGTTGTTTCTGGAGGGAACACGCACGTTGTCCAGCCGTGTGCTTCGGTAGGGCTTTTCTTTTGAAAGGGCCCCCGGGCGTTGGTATTGGGGTGGCAGGATGGTTCCTCACGGAGAACCTTTTCACCTTTACTGTACATTTTCCTGCGTTTGGGCTTTGACGCCCACTGCACCCCTAGTCATCCACCCCTGCCATTTAGTGGTTGCTTACCCATCGCGATGATGATGAAACAGATAGGCTGAGCATTGACCGGGTGGGGGTGAGGTAGAGCTTAATATAGAGATGTCTAGTGGGAGAAACCAGTTAGAAGACGGATATAGCATGTTTTCACTTCCTGCTTTCGAGAAGACTTAGTCGTCTTGGTGACTGTGGCTTGGTTTGGATTGGCTGATGCAATACAGCTGTGTCTTACATTATATTACAGTTACTCATTGGTGTGATGTCATGTAGGTGTAGAGAGTCCGCAGGCTGCTTGTGAGTTAGGGTGTGATGTCATGATAGAGTGAGAGGTGTTAGGCTGCTTGTGAGTTAGGGTGTGATGTCATGATGGTGGGAGAGGTGTTAGGCTGCTTGTGAGTTAGGGTGTGATGTCATGATGGTGGGAGAGGTGTTAGGCTGCTTGTGAGTTAGGGTGTGATGTCATGATGGTGTGAGAGGTGACCGGCTGCTTGTGAGTTAGGGTGTGATGTCATGATAGTGTGAGAGGTGACCGGCTGCTTGTGAGTTAGGGTGTGAAGTCATGATGGTGTAGCGAGTCCGCAGGCTGCTTGTCAGTTAGGGCGTGGCGTGCACAATATTTGCTTTTTTTCTTGCCAAACTGGTAATGTCAATATTGTGAGCTTCTTGATGCTACTGTTGAGTAAATTTGCATAGACAAACGTGGAGTTATGTTATGAATACAATTATAGGCAAATTATTTGCCTCTTTGCGCAAAGTGCATGCAGCTATATTTAATTGGCCTTTTTTTAACTCATACAAATATATTTCCTTAATTTCTTTCCACTGAGCGGCGCGAAGCGAATTCCGGGCTTTGACGTCGTTGTTGGTGAAACTCGCCATCCGTAATGGTGGACATTGCCTGCGTGTCGGATCCAGGCATCATAAAAACACAACACATACACACATGCATACCGCACACACACATACATGTTAAATAGAGTTAGCGTTTGTGTGACCAATAGGGGTTGACGGTTTTGATTGGTGTTTCGGTACATCTGTGGAAGATACAGTGGAGTTATCAGGGAGTCAGGGAAACTTGCCAATCAAGCACCATGTGTGTCCCGCTAGAGTCCGGTCTGGACGAGGGCCCGCATGCAGACCTTCCCACCCCCACCCAGGGGGATGTGCCCTTAGGGCCCATCTCAATACCCCCCCCCCCACCCCACCACTGGAGGTTCAACACAGATTCCATGAAACTAAAGCAAAATCATTTTCGGTTCCTCGTTTTAATTTATTTTTTACCGTCCATATAAATTGCATATAGTGGTTGTTTTTTTTTGTCTTTCTCTTAAGCTAGAATACAGATGTGAATCAAGTATACAAAAATTGTCGTTGTAGGGAACATCGAAAAGAGGCTGAAAGTGTTTGTGGACGCGTTATTTATCTTAGATGGATGTTTGATGCAGCTTTTCTTTTTAATCAAAGTTGACGTACCATTGAATTTGTTACACACACCCCACGAATCACAACGGTAAAAGGCTACAGCTTTATTAAATGTGAATTATTATTATTTTTTTCTATCCGGAGAAATCAGACGCTTTGTATATTTTACGATTGTGCCTCCCCGGGCGCTTGCTCTGGCTGCGAGGCCTCCTATTGGCCTGTTCTGAAACCACTCTTGGTCTGCATTGAGGCCCCTCTGTGCATGGGAGGCCTCAATTCATATTCACTATGGAGGTTCACGTCGGTTTACTTCGTAGGCCAACGGCGAACACTTTTATTTGTATTCGTTTGGATGAAGATAACCATAGTAATGCTATTATGTTATATCTTGCTCTGCGTCCATTCTATAGGGATATAAGCAGATGCATATATTTTATATATATATATATAAATATATATATTCATAACAATTTATAAATATGTATCTTTCATAACATAACGTTGAACTATTCTATATACTAACATTAGTATACAGTACGTGTTATAATATTCATAGTATTACTAAATACCTTAATGATTCTATATCTATATACCAACTTTTTGTTCGTCAAGATGGTTTGAACAGGCCAGGACAAAGTCAGGATTATTTGCTTATCAAATTAGCATATTTTTTTCTGTTAAATTTGGACTATTATGGCACCTTTTCTTGAAGACTATACGAAGGTCATTAATATATGAACAGTAGCCTACACTGCTTGGAAAAAAGAGGAGGAAAAACAGAGTAAAACGTTGAAGCTAAAATATAGAACCTTACGCTTGCATCAGCGTGACCCATCAGCGTCAGCACCAGCGTAGCTAAAATGTTAGCAGTGATGTTAGCGCTCTGGTCGATTTAAGGTTTTATGTTGATTTTACAAACAGTGCTGTAGAAATGGATTCAGATCCACGACATGGGCCTACAGAGCTGTTGTTACTATTACTGTGTGCATGAAATAAGCAGAATAACTTAAGTAATTTTTTTGAACACGTATTGTATTGTGCCAAAATCAGATGATACCTCCATACTAACAATGTTGTATTGCAAGCTGTAATTTATATTCTATGCTAAGACATGGTGCCAAATATAATAGAAAAGAGTGTGTGCGTGTGCTTGGTGTTTGTGTGTGAGGCACGTGGTTTGTGTGCGTGTGTGTGTTTGTTCGCGTGCGTGTGCTTGGTGTCTGTTTTACATTTCAACTTGATGCATGGGTCAATTATTCAACCACGGACGGAGATTTCGGTATCATTAAATATTTAATATTAAGCTACTCCACTAAATATAGACCCTGTTGAGGTTTTGAATGTAAGCTGTCGTTCGGTTGTTCTTTATTTACTCGCTGATGAAACCGTCGTGGTTTGCCGTCGACCACGTCTCTAATGTGATGCAGTTGTATTTGACAATTGGACTCCCGTCATTGTGCACTTTGTACGTGTTCCTTCTCCAAACAGGGTAATTGTTTTGTGATTTGTACACCTTGAAATCAGAGCCATATACATTCTGATGTATGTCATTAGTGTACCGTGCTACGAGTACATGCCGTATATGAAATAAAGTTACATTTGTCATCTCGTAGCTTTTTGTGTTGACTTGCAGCGAAGTCGCCCCCGCCTGGCCATCATGGTGCAGTTCAACATAATATCTGAGGAGGGCGCCAAAGATCACTAATAGAGAGAGTTACATATTGACAGCAAATGTTCATAATATTTGCCAATATTTGCCTTTTTTTTTCCATAACAAGTATCTATGGTTTGATTATGGTGTATTCGTTTGAAGGTTTAATATTCGACCTATAAAGGTAGATGACGTAATCATATTTGACTACCATTTTTTTAGAGACATATTTTCCCCTACCAAAGGCAGTCCCAAGCAAATGTAGTAAGGCGGTCTTGGATAGGATTCCCATTTTGCTTTTTTCTGCCCTGCAGGATGTGACAGATGAACCGAAAAGTGGAAAATAAATGAACACTGCAGAATTCCAGAGCAGTCCCTTCTTTTCTTTTGTTTTGGGGCAAATCAACCAAAATTGATCTAAATTGCAAGGAAATATGTCCCTCTGGTCCTGACTGCAATATTTCCTGGAGATGAAAGCTGAACTGGCGTCCAGTTTTCAGTCAGGCAGAGACACCTGAACAAACTGAAATCTCGGTCCAAGAGGAAAGGCAGTTTGTGCCCTGATCAACCCACAGAGTTTATCCATCAATAATTCACATGAACTCATTGAAGTGTGTATACATTGAATCTCTATATGCTCCCACTTTGTGACATCACAAGTTACGCCTTGCTTAGGGTTTCCATCCCACCGTGGGCCACATGCTAAGAATGCATGCACTCATGGTACAGTAAGACGCTTTGGAAAAAAGCTTCCCCCAAATGGCATATATTGCATCTTTCTTTAAGCATTTATACAGCAGGTGATATTATCATCCAAGTCTGGAGATGCTTTATTTAAATGTTTTTTATATCCACACATAAAAACATTAGAGTAACGATTGGGGTCTCATAGAAAGAGGACCACTACTACTGTGGAATCAAATGTTGTACAGAAGTTTCCAGAGACAAAGCAGTGTGTGATTTACTTTTTTGGCTGGTTTTAATAGGCCTATGCCTGAAACTGATTATGCATGCGTATGAATGATAAGGATCACATAACACAGAGAGGACCTAGTTGCATTGTAAAAAAATAGCAACCTAAAAACAGAGGGGTAAGCAGAAACTTTATTTAGATAGTCCACTTTAACCTTTGAGTAATCTGTCAGATCCCTAGCAACTGCCTCTTGTGGATCGTCAACAAAGCTGCTTGTTTGTATTGCTAGAGCTGGCCACACCGGATGCCAGATGCTGGGAAAAACAAGTAATGACTTACTGTTTAATGAATGCCACTGCACGGAAGGTAATTCCCCAAACCTATATTTATCTTTATCCTAACCTTAACCAGATCAGCCATTTCATACCTAAGCTTAACCATTCCATGGTCTGAATTGTTTATTGACACAAAACATGGATTGCAGGATGGTGTCTCAGTGACTATTTTCTTTTCTCAGCAAGGGATCATTCTTCCCTCATAAATGAATGTTGAAATGCATAAGTACGACTAGCAAGCACACACTCAACTCAATCCTCCCATGCAGGGGGGCCCAGGTTATGAGGGTTCATGCTTTTTGACGATGCCATTTTGTCTTTTGGTGAAAGTGAGACCACACTGAGACCTTTGACCCACTTCACGGGCCTATTGTGGACACAGTTCTTACGTGGTGTAATTCATCCTTGGTACTGAGACCATTTAAAGGTGCAGTGTGTAGGATTTAGCGGCATCTACAATGAGGTTGCAGATTGCAACCAACTGTAAGGTGACCGTAGGTATTTCTGTTTTCGCGAACACACCAAGGTCGATTTTTGAAGGCTCTAGCCTATGGATAAATCAGTTTAACCAATCACAATCAGGTATCTCTGTCATAGTCACCATGGTCACTGTTCATGTTGTAGGACTTGGCGGAGGTAGGTCTACTTAATAGCCTTTATGTTTCTCAACACACCCATAGTGGTAAACTACATTCATAGCGGTATGTGCATATAGGTTGCTTTTTATAACATGATGGTGTGCAGTTGTATGGCAACAGTTTTGGGTTGGATACCAACTTTCTCCGAAAGAGTGTTAGCATACTTTTAGCTATCGAATAGGGAAACAACCTCAAAAACATGGACTGCTCCAAAACATGGATGTATTAAAGAATGCACACCGATTCATCACAATCCCCCTCATTCGCGAATTGCCATTCACTAGACTATTTTACACCCGGATTAAAAAGTGTAGGAAACTCCATTAAAACTGAATCCTCTAAACAGATAGTTGGTGAAAGGACGGAGCATAAGCTCGTCTTCACTGGCTGTATGAGGTGTTTCAGAGAGACGATTAAGCTCCTTATATATAACGCAACGGTATGTGTGGAGCTCCCTCTGGCCAGCGGTTGATGTTGTTGTTGGCGTCTGAGAGAGGGTTAAGCTTCTAGGACACTAAAATGTAATGACATGGTTTGTTTGGATGTGTGGAGCTCTGTCTGGCCAGCAGTTGATTTTGATGTGTGAGAGGGTTAAGCTTTTCATATACAACATCGCTCATTATAACACTCCTGCACAACGACTGTACAACAAAAATGAATCAGAAGTGGGTCCAGCCATTGGGATAACACGCTCCCCTCCTTCCTACAACTCCTAGCCCAAAACCCGTTCTCTCTAGAGCCGTTCTGGGCTACTGTAGAAACATGGCGGTGCAACGCGGCGGAGAAAGATGACCCGCTCCCTATGTGGAGATGAGTGGCTCATTCTAATGATACGAAAACACAGCAATTCTTATTTTCATGGGATTATACATTTATTAAAACATACTTATGAATATTATATTCCATTGGAGGCCACTCAATTCTACCCACTAGACCTTTAACTTAATCAGATTGTGTAAACCGCAGGAGCCCTGTGCGTCACGGTGACTCTGGCCTTCAGATATGAATCAGCTGTGTTGTGGCCACAAGCTGGGCTTTAAAAGAATGACTACTGTATCAACACGGCTGCACTCATCATGCAGCAAACAACAAACGCTACTATACTGCAGACTAAACATAGGGAATAATTAATGGAGGTCTTCTTATGAGACATAGCTTTGAGACGATTAATGGAGTGCAATTTCCAAGCAATTTCTAGGGAAGTTTTAGGGATTAAATACCAAAGTTCTGAATGAATCACCGACTGGTCCATCGAGTAAGCTGCTTCATTAGTCTACTTATATAATTTATTTGTACTGATAATTATGTGTTTAATATGTACTATAATCATTATTAGTGATCGTATTATAAAGATGAATGTCTTCTTTTTCTTATTATTTTGATCGTTGACTTCTGAACCAGGAATTACAATCAAACATTTGATGTCATTCCTCTAGTTGTGTTTTGTTGTTATTTAAAACTTGGGAAGCATCCACAGCGTTGAATCTCTTATATGTGTGTATGTATGTGTGTAGTAACACGTATGTTCACATGTATCTACAGTTTGTATGTGAGTGTGTGCAGTAATACAGGGGGTCCACATGGACATACACAGCCCGTCACATTTGGAGTATAATGATGTTATAAGTATGACATAATTATGCTAATGATGTCATATAATGAAATGGAAAGGTCAGCAAGGCTACAGTTACAGTTACAGATATCCTACAGTATGCTATAAAGTATATTGGCCTTCCAATATAAATTCCAGTTATAAGTGTATCTGCCTGAAGGAGTCTCGGAGTCCAACTTCTCATTTTGAATTCATGTTGACCTTGTAATTAGAACCAACAGCATACAAAATGCATGTGTGAAATAATGGGTTAGGACAAGCTTCTTCTGGCCACGTTTACCATTTATACATTCAAGTCTTAATAATATTAATGATAATACATTCAACTTCTGATGCACCTTTCATCGGGAACAATCTCAAAGCGCTACAGGTAAGGAATAACCCCTATGCAAAAGTGTAGGAAAAAGGACAAAAGAGTCCACTGCGGGTAGGCATTACTTAATTCATGTCCTTTTCCCTGCTGTCCTTTTCTCAAGATACATTTTACTCCTTTTGTTCAACACATGTTGAGCCCTGGTCACACACGACCCCCTTTATAGGTAGTGTCTCAAGGGGATGCACTTATAGCCAGTTTGTCATTCTTCACCGTGTGTATAAATCTGCGTCCCCAGTGCTTGTTCTGAAGCACTGCAGGGGGTATAGATGATGTCATGAGATTCCATGGACCTTTGTAACGTTCCTTCCGTGCTCAGAGAACAGGAAGCTGCTTTCAGCCCCTTGTTTGAAAAGTTGTGGTCAGAGCACTCTGATAAATATTGATTGTGAAGGGCTTTTTGATGACGACTCACTGCTAAGAATGTGTGGATGAGTGTGAAGGGCACGATTTAAATGGGGATGTCTGTGTTTTTCTACAGGTTGTTCCTAAAACGTCTTTCAAAATGAAGCAACTAAAAGGTATATTAAATGATGTGTCTTCAAGTGTAAGGAAATATAATGAAATGTTTACACTGGCACATTGAGAAAAGTTTGAATCCAGACTAGAGATGTGACACTGGAGTTGTCATCGTAAACGCTCCACCGTTTTACCCAGCAAAGTGCAGGTACATTAATCACACAGCTGGAGTGTAAAAGCTGGTCTGCATCTTTTCAAGGGCCTGTTGTTGGCAGGCGTTCACAAAGGGATTAAGGGTGATCCCTGGCAGTTTTCTCCGAATATTTTGACTATAAAGTTCTAGAGTTCTTTGTTGAATTCCAGAACTACATGAGGGATACGATAAACAGGGCCCCTTAAGTCCAATCCATCACAGTTAACAAAAAACTCAAGAAAAAGGCTTCCAGTTTGAAATTAAATACTTTGAAATGTCAGTATTTTTTAATAAAGGCATTTCATTAACAACAAAAATATCAGAACAGCCAAACATTTAGGCTACTAGTGATGCTGTAGAAACACAGGTTATAACTCAGTAAGCTATTTTCAAGTTAAAGAAAGCCTACTCATTCATTGAGCTTTAATGTATCATGTGCTTCCTATAAGCCTACTAGCCTGTACTAAAATAATTGATTAATGGCTTGCTGAACAGTCATAGTTAGTGATGAAATGAGGTCATTCCCTGAGGTCTTAAATCAGTATATCAATATATAATTAAAGGGAGAGGAAACAGACATGCTGTTATTTTTCACACACTCCCCCACTAATTTAACAACCACAAGCTACTGAAAGAATTTCAAAAATAACATATATATATATAAATAAATAAATATA
>JAOPJO010000118.1:13823383-13842884 GCA_027123675.1 Molva macrophthalma | reverse complement strand
CACACACACACACACACACACACACACACACACACACACACACACACACACACACACACACACACACACACACTCGCCAGCAGGTGGCAACCATACGTCGAAAAGTACAAATTTTTAGCTAAAGGTAGAAGAAGAAGGAGAAAAAGAAGAAGTATCAACATAATATCAATGCGTTTTTCATGAGGACAAATGCGAGTACATATGTAATTTCATATATTAGAGACTACATAGGAAATGTTTAAAAATAACATTGTAGTTTCTTTTCCGGCGATCCGCTATGGCATCAGAATGTGTTCATACGGAGCGCAGGGTCACATATTGGGTTAATTCCAAGCCACAGTTTTGGTCATTCTTGACCAAAAATATATAAATATTGGCAGTAGTTATGGTTACTTCGAGTAAAACATAATTAATAAATGCACGATGTGAAAGGAGGGGTTATGTTGTGCCTGTAGATCACACTAATCAACAGTAGGGGGTGCTGTAATTCAAGTAGCTTATATGTAAAGTATCGAGTCGAGTGGATTCAGAGGACAGACGGGGAATGTAACCGGTATCCAGTGAGACTACAATCAATCCGGTTTGAATTTCAAGTAATTCGAGTGTATATTAATTGATCAAACGCCACAACAAGACAGGCTGAGAAACCAGAAGGTTCAAAAGACAGGGATCTCATCGTTTACAAATGATTCAATGCGAATCTGAATCACTCACCTCTCATTTCTGTGGAGATTGAGCGCAATCCAAGGAACGAATCTGTGTCGATAGTTTCTCCATTTGATCTGAATTTGAGTTAATGCAGCACGGATCATGACATTCAACTCAATTGAATATAACCGATACTAATACTTTCATGTGGGGTTTTCAGTTTAACTTTGCAGATAATTCTTCTTCTTTCCTTTTCTGCCGCGCTTTACACAGTTTACGGTGTATGGTTGCCACCTACTGTTTACCCAGGCACAACCTGGGGAAGGATACATAAAACAGTTAAGACGATTTAATACAAATAAAACAGACGACAGAACAAGTACTGTTAGCCTTGGTTAGCATTTCTGTTATAGCGTATTCATGGTCTCTATCAATGTGTTAGAATCAACAATGTATGAAGTTTTAGACAGATGCTGCACACGTACACTTTTTTCACACAGATGAAAGGCCTACTACCTTTCTAGTGAACAATCAGGTTAAATTAACACGTCATAAGTGATAGTTGAATCATTATGTATTATATTGCACAATTCAATTTATTTTTATTTTTTCAGAATATTCTCTGTCATCACCATAATATTAACCTCATCCTCATCCTCAACCTTATCATCTCTGGAGACACATTTTGTTGCCAGGTAAGAACAGGGACTATTTTGTGGTCCCTTTAATTCATCAGCAACATATTGCAACCTAGAGTTAATTAATTAAGCAAATTGTATTTATAACACACCTTTCATACAGCAGCCTGCAACAGCTAGACAAAGTGCCTTATATTCATAAAATAAATACAAATAAATAAATAATACAAGATAATAAAAACACAGTAATAACACATCCTAAAAATGCATGGCTAAAATGGTATGTTTTCAAATTGCATTGAGTTTACAGATGGACATACCCTCAGATCCTCTGGCAGGCCGTAGGATCTGGTCCTGGTCCGAGGGACCGCTGAAAGGCCAGGACCAGAGGACCTGAGGCATCTTCATAGTTCTTAGCTGGTAAACATGTCTGCCAAATAGTCCGACGCCAGGCCATTTAATGACTTATAAACAAATTAAGGACTTTTAGATACAATTCTAAAACTGACAGGTAACCAGCGGAGGGATTTTTAAACACGTTTAATGTGTGCTCCTCTGGTCTTGGTCAATACCCGAGCTAACTGCATTTTCAATTGTAGTGTGAGACAGGAGAGCATTACACTAGCCCCACCTGCTGGTCATAAAATCATGAACCACAATGTCAGCATCCAATTAAAAATGGTCCAACTTTGGCTATATTACATAGATGACAAAAGGCTAGCTTTGTGATTTAAAACTAAGATCTGAATCTAAAATGATCCCAAGATTTTTACTTTGTTTTCAGTCTGGGGCCATACAGCCCCTATGTGAAAGGAAGATCTCTCTGCCTGGCTTGTGACCAATGATTTAAACATTCAGCTTTATCTTCATTTAGTTTCAGGAAGTTTGTGTTTGATCAGTTATTCATGGCAGCAAGACAGGGAGTCTCTGAGAGGATAGTGTTTGGGCCAGTTAGCTCCACATAACCCATGTAGCAATTGTGTTGTAGTAGTCAGGCTGAAACCAACTATTCTTGAAGACGTCTACCTGTAACCAGGTGTTACCTTATTGTAGCTATTGACACAAGTCAAGTCAATGGCTTTACAGGCCACATGTGGCTTTCTTGTTCTCGGCTCGCTGATCAGAATGAATGAGATCATTATCATTTCTAAACTCAAATGAGTACATTTTTTTGTCACAAGAGGCGTGGTTACTTGAAGAGAGATACATTGGCTCCAGCTGGCTGCAGGACTACAAATCAAGATGGCTCCAGAAATAGAACCACAAGCCCCAGGAGCAGCCACCCTCCAACAGGAGGGAACAGGGGGTGCACATGGAGTCCACCCGGCTTATATAAAGCTGATGGCATGCCGGCGGAGAAGGCTGTCAGGTCTGAGAGGCTCTATAGTGTAATGACTAGACTTGTTTACATTGAAAGAAAGAAGCTTTTTATGCTGATTCGGTTTTGTTTGTTGTCTTTTGGTTTATTAACAAGAAAATATGATATATTTTCAGTACAAAACCGCTGGTTTTGTGCACATTCTTCCCATTAATCCACAGAAGACACTAGGAGGAGACCAGTGTCTCGCCACATCACAGTACTAATGAGTTAAATTTCGACGTGGCTGCTCCGCCGTTTATTCTGGACTTATGTAATTATTTACTCCTTTGTTACAGGCAGGAAGAGCACCAGGAAACCTAAAAAAAACCTAAGTTACTGGTAAGAGGGAATATTATAAATGGTACTTTTTTGAACACTTCTAGATTTCATCTTTAAGTAACTACAAGAACACAATTATTTCATTAGTTAGCCATACTAACCTTATCATCATCATAAGTTAGCATATTTTTAGGCCTATATAATGAAACATAATTATGCAATAATGTATGGAAAGAAAATAATTACAAATAGACATTGTTTGTGTGTTTGTTTTTTCTTGATAAGAGTATAGACCAGAAATGACAGATTTACAGATACACTTTACCAGTGGAGCAAGACATTTCCCTATAGCATGCGTTAAGCTGCATCAATACAATGTGCACATGGACACATGTTGGTGTTTATACAGTATATCTTCTATTCTACATTACCAGCTCTTGGCATGCAACTTTTAAAAACTGTTCCTTGGATATAATTCAAAATATTGAAACTTCTTAAAACATTACAAGCCAAATATTAATACAGTACAGTAGAATACATTGAAAACATTAAATCATATTTTATACCTATTAATGAAATACAAAAACGTTTACATTTTTTTGAGCCAGAGACTGTTCTGAAAAAAAAAGCAATGTTATGATTGTACATACGTTTTTTTCAGTTTCCGTTTTTTATGTACAGCTCTTAACATTTTAAAACAAAAATAACATTAATATTTAACACTACAGAAATTAATCCATTTTTTTATGTGACACATAGCAAGCCCAACTCCAACACCACTATTTATTATCCAATACCACTATTGATTAGTAACATTTATATAAATCTGATAAAGTGCACACTATTTCCTTGAACTATTAAATATTGGAAGAGTATTTATCAGTTATTCATTCTCTTCATCTTAATTGTAGTATATATGTTAAGCAACGATTTGATCTGTATCATTTTTGTTTAATGTTTGGGCTATTGTACGATTTACAAGTAGGCATTTATGACATTTGTAATGTCATACCTCTGTAGCTTCTGTATTGGTTGATTGGTGTCTTAAGGAGGAACTGTGGTTAATTGTACATGCACTAACAATTACTTTAATGGACAACCCTAATCGATTCCAAAGGTGTTAAGGCTTTAGGGTTGGAAACTTCAGATCTGTTTGTTAATAGATCTCTTCAAGTTTTCATTGTAGCACATTGTATATGAATGTATTGACCATTATAGCCCTCGTAATGGTGTTCCTGCAAAACTGTACAACCTTACTTAAAAAAGAAGATGAATATGATAATGAGTTATGTCTTTTAAGTATAATTTATTATAATCATACACCAAACTATGCTAAATCTTTATTTAAATAAATGAATATATATGAAAGTAGGGATGGATTTTTGGATAAGCTTTAAGGGTGGAAAATTATAAATATAGTATCATTTGAATCCATAATCAAAACCCTATTTTGTTACAGGGTTACTTAATATGTGTTTGGTGTTAATCATTATCTTAAGTCTATCTTTAATGTCTTTGGCATTTTCATTTTGGCTTAATAATTGTGATCAAATTGTAAAATATATTTTATTACAGAAAATTGATAGGAGATATTGATTCTTTGAGGAAAAAATGAATAGATTAGTTCCTTTGTTACATGATGTCCTCATGGCTGATTATAATTGTAGGTATTGAATGAGCTCTTTTCAATATCACATGGAAGACTGCCCTGCTGACGTCTGGTTAAAGGGTCTCAGTATACAGAAAAGCTGTTAAATAATGCAAGAAGGAGCCATTGGGAAACCTCAAAGTCCTAATCTAAAACAATACTTTTCAATTAGAAGGTTCATCTGGCTATGATTCAGATTTCAGAATCAGGGGAGTTTAAGAGCTAATTTAGCCATAAGAGCCAGTGAGACAAATCAAAAAACGACCCTGCAAGACCCTATTTTTTGTAGATCAAACATCACTGTCTGATATGTGTATCAATTTATTTTGTGCGTTCAGAGGACAAGGGTGACTGGGGCATCAGGGAATAGATACAAGGTGGCATTTTGCATTTATCAAAGTTAGGACAAACATAGTAAATATTATGCACTATTGATGGGGGTAAATGTTTCAAATATATGCACAGGGGGCTTTCAAGTTCACGTTTGAGGGATAAAAGGGAAAACTCCAATGATTGTCAATCTTCACCAAACTATATGTACTAGAGGATCTGTTAAATCAGTAAACTAGGAACAAAACCTGACAAAAAGTTTTCAAGTGCTTTTCGCAATAAGTTGAATTTGTTAAGGATAGGAAACAAAAATATTATTTTTGTTAGCTTGCTTTATCCATCTCTTAAAATGTGTGACAGTCAATCTTAAGATTTGTATAGTTACTGCTTATTTCCTGTACCCTACATGTATGGCATGATCAATTTCTAAATTTACTTGAATCATTTTTAAATGTATTCTTACAATGCATGAATTGTGCCTTTAATTATCATAATATGCCTTTTAGTTTTCATATAGATCTGTAATAATATTGGAGATGGATAATGTATGCACATGAAATATAAAAAAGTAAACAAATTGCAAATAGCAAATATAGACAAAGCACAATACACAACTTTTTGGCAAAGAAAGTGGTTACAAGAAAATAAAAAAAGCCTACCACTTAAAGCTAAAAGAAGAATCCCAAAAAGTACAATCCACTTTCATAGTACAACTTCATAGCATTCTTGTTAATAATACATGGAATACACAAAATAGGAAACTCTGCACATATGCAGATTTGATAGCACAGTGGTATTAAAGACTAAATAAAATCCTGTTGAAGAAAGATGTTAAGCCCTTTCTATATTAACATGTATGCCTATCTATCTTTTTTGCCAAAATGGCAATACATGAGGAAGCCTATAATCACTGTTGATTTAAGTAACGTATTCACTCTCTGTTCCAGCACCAACAAAACAGGGAAACATATTGGACTAAATGTAATGCATTGTCGGCCAACTTGAAGATATTAAAAGGAGCCTTTTAATATTTTGTCATGATATTGAAAGGCTTTCAAATGTCATGTGACTTAGAATGTTTTGAGCTAGGTCAGAGTCTCCCACTATATTAACTCTATATTATGGCATATACACACCAATAACTGCATCAAACAAACACATTGTATTGTACTCCAAAACAGATGAATGGGGATTAGGTATTTTAAGGTGAAGGGGATCTCGTCCAAATGTAATTTGAACAGCCGTGCTTTTTGTTGTGTAGTACCATATTGTTAGAATACTTTACTTGTCAATTTATGGATCATTTCAAAAATATGTATTTCCCTGCATCTGCCTGTACATTAGGAAGGTTTATCTCAGTGTGGACGGGTCTCACTTCACTGTGAAAAACACACTGCCGTACAGTACAGACAGAGATGCTAACTTCAACATTAGTCAGGGCTCAAAACGCTGATGAGATCATTTTGGCGGTTTGTGGGCAATATAGGCACACACTGACTTTGGGAGATGTGTGATAATAACTTCAATATGAATTGTACATGTGGATGTATAATATTGTCATCGGCTTCCCATTGCTCAAGGCGAATATCTGCCTCAATCAAAGAAAGCTAAACATCTAAAACAACATTATTAACAATTAGTGAAAACACCAAAACCATGCCACTAATAAGCCTTTATTGTCGACAGTGAGTAGCAAAACTAAAATCAGATCTGCATGTATGTGGACCCAAACCTCAAAGTAGCCTACCTTTGACCATCTGTAACCATGTATTAAACAAAGAAGACCATTTGTTTGACAAAATGTTGGATCATCAACACCTCTAAGCAGCACGATGATCCCTGCTCACAAACATCTGTTGCTAACCACTACGTTTGGTTCAACCTCACATGTTGAATGGTTGACGCTGTCCAAATCAAACAAGTTGTTCTTATCAGGGCAGCTGTAGTGTTATAAATCTCATGAACTAGCATCATTGTAGGCCTATGCATTGTTAATATCTGTAGGCCTACATAGGAGTACAAGATGAAAAGGGTGTTAAGAAATTGAAGCTACATGCTCATTTCAAACATTGGAGAATGCACAAGGTCTGGATTTATATGGTTATTAGTCTTATTTGTGCTCAAATAATTTGGTATTTGATAAAACAATAACACGTTAAGAACTTTAGCATTTGCCTGACTTGATTCCTAATTATAAATATGCGTTCTTACGAAACATTATTATATCTATATATAAAATATGAATCTGTAGGCCTATGTTTCAAGTATCCACAAGGTTTTCAAAGGCATCATAATGTTGAGATTGAGGTGTCTCTAGATAATAAGGCAATACAAAATAGATATATTGTGCAAGGCAGATCAAATCTACTTTCATTAATTGGTTTAATTGGTTAATTTGGGGTGCAAGCCTTTCTTAATAAAGTGACAGTAATAGGCCTATTCTTTTTTATGTCCCATGTCTTAGTCTAAACAGGGTAGGCCTAATAGGTAGCCTACACATGATATTGATTTCAATTGATCCTTTACCAATCAAAGGGATCCTTAAGAAATCGAACAGACCATAGTTTCCTAGTTCATGAGGATGGAGGTGTAATTAATGGATGAAAAGGTAACAGTTGCCATCTCTCCTCAGCCATAGGCCTACTCACACTAAAGCACCATTTGCACTCCAATGTGTGCAATATTAGCGTATTCACGCCCTTCTTCATTCTTTATCGGGCTTAGAACTTCATCTTTTTCAAACGTAACTTGATGTTTAAATACGAGGTTGGTGTTCATTTGACCAATTGAAATCGGTGTCAGTTGACATATCAAAAGCATAAGAGAAAAGTTGTAGTTTGCAATAGTTACAGTAGCCTACATCAGTGCATACAGTACAGCATTGCATTACATGATCAAGTCATGACAGTAATTTGCTACGATATCTAGGTTCTTATCACGTTTCTTCTGCTTCACCGTTTAAACTCACGATAGACTGCTGGACGCTCGTTAATCCGCCGGCTCCTCGGCGTCTTCCCGGGGCTCTGCACTCGTCCTCTTCTCGGTCTGACACGATATTATTCGCCTCATCTCATCTTCATATCGAATGAAATTCTCCCCGAACCTGGCCCACGCTTTGAGCGGAACCGTGATCGTGTTTCTGTACGGCTGCCTGACCTCACTTATTTTGAGAAAGATGCCGTACCGGTTGGAACCGACGTCGAAGTAAAATCGTTTATTGTCTACGCGGAAGGACGCAGCCTCCGGTAGGTCTGGGTTCTCCTCACAGTTCTTGGATCCCTTGCCACGGTCGTCGGTGTCTTCGTCTCCGTAATCTTCGATCAGCTGTGATAGCGCATCTCTGAACTCGATTAGCCCCTGAGCCGGGAGGACTATGGTCTGCTCGATGCCCTGGCCGTAGTACCCCATGGTGCCGTGTCCCTTGATGACGGTCTGTCTGATGCGGAGAAACCGGCCCCGCTGGTTCTCCTTCAGGTCCAAATAGTACTTCCTATTGTCTCGCTCGATGAACTCGCTCTTCAGAACACGGTGGGCATTCTCGTCGGATGCGGCAGAGCCGGCCGGGGACACCGGTGATGCCCGGTGCTCTGGCCGTCTCCTGTGGGCATCGGGCTGGCGGCCCTGGCCGTTGTTCTGCTCTTCGATCCGCAGTGGCGCCAGCGCGCCTCGTAACCCGATGCGAGCGTAATATTCAATGAAATCTCCCAGGCAATACCGTAGATCGGGTGCCATTGACATGGAGAGGGTTAGTTTGCTCTTCCTGATGTTATCATGCCGTCCGCGTCCGATCCAAACCTCGGCGATCTTCAGAAAGCGTCCCCGTGTGCTCTGCTTCACATCCAGGTAGAATCTCTTCTTCTGGATGTCAACCCGTTTGGAAGCGAGCTCTTCGATGTCTACACCTTGCTGCTGTGTGCCAGGCTGAACATAGTGTTGGGGGTATCCAGGTCGCGGCATAGAATCTGACGGAACCCGTCCTCTGCCTCTATCCATCGCTCTACAACATATATCAGCCATTATGATTTAGAACCTATACCACCGTGCACAACACGAATAACAATTATCCCATTCCTTGTGTCAAAGATGTGGTGGAGGTGTGTAAAAAGTCAACTTGTTGTAGCTAGTGGGTAGCCTAGTGATGAGTTGGAAAGATATCCTACCTTAAATGACCTGCAAATGGTCGCTACTGTAACCACCATCCATTTGGATCCCGTTTAAAAGTCAAGCGCAGGGTATTCCAGCTCATTTCATCTAAGACGTTTTTGCTGCATGACCTCAAACATTCTTCAGTTCCATTTTACATGTGTTTTGTTCTTTTCAGGGCTGTCAGAATTGCAAGTCTGTCAAATAGTGAAGGTGTTTTTTAGAGGCTCTGCTTCAGACAGCCACATGAACTCGATGAACCTCCCCTCTCCTCCCTCGCCTCCCCTCCCCTCCCCTCCCCAGCAGCTAAATCTAGCCGTTAAAGAGACATGGTTTAAACACGGGGGTCTGTTCCTATTGTGTTACTTGTTGACGATTCTACATGTGTACCACATGTACGAGTACACGCGTGCATGTGGTACACATGTCGAATTGCACTTCCAATGTTTCTTGTGGCGAGTTACCATAGGCGACCCTCTGACACAGATACAGGCTATACACTCTTACAATACAAATACAGGATTATATATAATAATAATAACAATAATAATATATTTATTGCTCTCGTCATCTATTACGGTTTCACCCCAATATCGTGGGGTCACACATCAAAGAACACACATAACACTTCAACTACCAATACAACAACACTGTGAACACTAAATGAAAACGATTAACATGCACACATTAATGATGATGAACTGATGGATGTCCGACTCCACCCAGGGCCTGATGGGGAAGCGGAGCACCCCTGGAACACTCTACCCCCCCACCAAAGTGGTCAGCTACCCTAGAGTCCAACGCATAGTCCCGGATATGCAGGGGAAGCCTGCGCTGTTGTGGGGGGTGCGGAGGGAGTCTCGGTCCGGTCCACAGCCTAGAACCCATCCTCCAGGGGACCAGGGGCCTGGCGGTGGGGGGGGGGGGGCGTCCTGTTGGATCACCTCCTCCTGGTTCCTCTGGACCAGCCGCACCCTGTAGATCACATTCAAGCTGTTCCATTAAGGTTCATGGCGGACCAGCCCTGAACCATTGGTTAGATAGTGGGGGAGAGACCCTTTTCCTCTCGGGGCAGTAGACCCATGAGCACCAGGAGCAAAGTCCGACCCCTGGCAGTGAGAGTCATAGACCCGCTTCTGCTGGCCCCCCAGCGTCTGTCATGCACCTCCTGCAGCCATCCTCAGAGGACGTGAAAACTGTTCCGGCCCAGTTTGCCCTCCACCTAGGGCTCCCGAGGTCCGAAGACCAAGTGGCTCAGGTGCAGAGTTTGGCAGAACCGCAGGGTCGCTACCACCAGGGGGACCCTCACGCTGGCAGAACCTTCTAGCAGTCGACCAGCTGAACCCTGGCTCTTCAGCGGCAGTACTTCTCTGAAAACACCAGGTTTTATTTGCTAGGATTGGTGGCAGGCACAGGCCTACATTGTTGAGTTGAAATGATAAGCATTGTGTTTACAAGATGTATTAAAGTTATGATAGCTATAATGTCACAAGGATTGTTTAATGTAGACTTGCTTATGTGTAGGTGACTCATTCATCATTCCGAGCTGAGATAAATCGAGTGTAGGGTTCATTAACCAGCATTCCTGCAACATATTGGTTGTAGGTATACTATCTGCACCACGGCCTGTGGGGATTTACCTTGACGGAGTTCCACTTTGACCCGTTTGGAAAGGACAACGTCGCCCTCTAGTGGATATTTGCTGAAGTGAGGACTATTTGAAGGAAGGCCCCATAGAATTCATAGTATTATTTGTATTTAATTTTTATTATTGATATTGTAGGCATACACAACAGGGCATTACGTTGCTGCTGCCGCTGTGTAAAGCATGTTGAGGGATTTATTAGTTTCCTAAAAAATCTAACAATTAAAAAATAAAAATAAAAAGAAACTGGTGTTTGTCCTTGGGCTATAGGTTGGCATTAACAAATGTGTAATTGAAATGGCATTATGGACTCAATATTTGGCTAAATCGCTTATCTTAAAAGAATCAATGAACATAGCCCACAAAGTTTCAGTTTAAAGATAAGGAATCCCTGATCTTAGCAGATGATTATGTTGACAAATGATCAGACAAAAATACAGGTACAAAAAGAGGAAGAAGTGTCACGTGACCAATAAGGTATACAAGTATAGGTTGCAATAAAAAATAGGTTGTTATCCTGCCCGCCACAAAAGTTACTCTACAATGTTTAGTTAGGCCTACACGTACATGAAATATGCTGAATGATTGTCCAATTCATTCTGGTAATTAGTTGTGATAGTTATTCTTTTATGGGTAGGCCTACATTTTCATTTGTTTTCTTATTTGTTCATTTAAATTAAGTGTGGTTCATTTTGACCCAGCCCGTTACTTTAATTACGACAGGATGTAGATAACAACAAAAAAAGGAAGTATTTGGGGAAACAGGAAATAAATTCTAACATTCCCTTGTGGCTGAGAAAGATTATTGAAATGTTTGCTCTGAGATAAAGATACTACATGCATATGGAAGACACATTATATGAGATTAAAATCACTGATCTTTGAAAGTCTTAAATGGCTAGAGCCTGATCCTAGATCTGTTCAAAGGGAGGTAGAAGTTCAAAAGGAGAGGGCAAGATTGGACTTGGAAAAAGCTACGTTAGAGGCTATGTAGACGCTGCAAATAAAGCAGCTTACAGACTATGAGACAGCAGCAGGCACAATACGTTGTCACTCACTGAATAATTGGTCATCCATGAATCAGATTGAAAAATATGTTTGAAATGCTTACTTTCCCCATCCCTGTCATTTTTTCCCATTAAGTGATTAATCAGAATTCCCTGGAAAGGATCTGTAATTTCAAAGGAGCAAGATGGTAGCTTCCTGCCTTAGAATAGTTTGTCAAATGAGGAAGAGAATCAGAAAATGTCCAGTGTTCACATTTTGTTTTCCGTTCCGGTCCTACATTAGGAAACAAAGAAGTGAAAACTGTTCAAATTAAAGCATTTACTAGGCCTATCTGGGCCTGCTGTTGGTTTTACACACGTTGATGTAGGCCTACAGGTCACAAAAGGGTGTTTAGCTATATCTGTAACAGTACAGCCTGCCTCATTGGGCAATAAGAGTATCTAACGAGTCCAAACCAAGAACTGCTAAATCGAACCACAGTGAAACACACCCACTTGACGGCTGAGAGGAGTACTTCCCCTGGCTTCAATACAACAAGAGAGCAGAAGGTGTACTGGGACTTCCTTAAGTAGTCCCGCCCTAAGTGAGCGTGCTACCATTAGGTCTACATGCAAGTATGTTGAAAGACATCTATGTGCATGTCTGTGCACGTAGTTCACAGGTTTGCAGACTCAGTGAAGCAC
The DNA here is from genome assembly GCA_027123675.1 of Molva macrophthalma. Classification (NCBI taxonomy): domain Eukaryota; kingdom Metazoa; phylum Chordata; class Actinopteri; order Gadiformes; family Lotidae; genus Molva; species Molva macrophthalma. The sequence goes on along the minus strand of JAOPJO010000118.1, from coordinate 13,830,502 downwards.
AAGCATGTTTCAGGCTTCTGCAAGAGTCTTTGGTGTTGTGGTTTTTAAGTGGAAGTTTACTTGAGCATTTCTTAAGAGGACGTGACCTTTATTTGGTTTCAAGGGGAAAACAATGGCAATTTGTTATACTTTGCTTTTTGTTATATATAAAAACATTTTTTGTTATACAGCCATTTTATGCCATAAGGTTGTCACAATCTCTAGGACTACTTGTATTCAGCAAAACATAATTCAGCCTACTGTACAGTGCAAACTTTGCACATGGGTGGGTAGAATAGATAGGAGTACAATAAACTAACGTGTGGCCCTAATACATTGACCCAGTAACACTGTGACATTGCTGGTAACACCGAGACATGGCTGATGACACTGATATTGCTGGTATCACTGTAACATTGCTGGTAGTGGTAACATTGTCCAGCAGCAACATTGCTACAATAGGAAGAAGTTGAGTCACCGCCCTATCATGTAGTCTCTGCTGTCCGCTGTAATAGCAGCTGTAGGGTGGAGTTTAACGCTGTCTCGAAGAGCGGATGTAGACGGAACCGAGGGAAATAGTTCTCTTCTTGGGCTCCTGTAAAACATTTTTCCGCTAGAAAAGGCGAATACCGTCCATATTTCGTGTTACTAGTTCATCGGGTACGCGGCGATTACAAGTACTCGCAAAGGTAAGTCCATGTTTTCTTTCTCCGTGAGGTTGTTCGGTAGAAGTTTGGTTCTAGCTGGGTACGTAAAAGTTTCCACTCTGCAAAACTTCACGTCATTTGTCTAACGTGTTTTCTTGTGGAGGTCGACGATGTGGATCACTCGTTTCTAGAGATGGCAGAAAACGCAAAGGCAATCGTTTTATTGTTGGAATTCCAATTTTACAACAACGTTATGTGTGTAGCCGCTATAATTCACGTGACATGTTGCTTTCATTTATAGAGCGCAATAACTGCCCTTTTTACGAGAATATGTGTATAATCAGGCAAATTGTGGCAATATGAAATATCGGAGTAGTAAATGTTTGTCAGTAGACTGTTTGGTTTTTAAACTGTGCACTTGTATTTGTAAAGGTTTTTCATCATTTTGACTGTAAAGAATTTGAACACACTCCAACTCCACGCATTCCCCAAATGGGCTGACAAGTCTGTTTTTGTTTCTACTGGCTATTTTTTTTCACTATAATTTATGCCCTACGTATGCCTACTTCAGGAATAACCGTAGCCCGTGGCTATGCGTTTACAAGACAGGAATGTGTTCACATGGCATGCCTATCTTTCAGTAAACACACCTAGAGTCACGGAACGACTAAAGGCAATTGTTTCAATGATGGCTGGAGGCAGCGTGATTTTTTTTTTTTAACTTCCAAGCCAGTTCTTTCAAACCACGCCCCACACAACACTGCGCTCAGACCTATTTGGTGATTGGACACTTAGCGATTGGCTGCCCAGACCCTGACGTGTGCATATTCGCATCCGGTTGTCAGTCGCGAATGCATTCTACAACCACTGCATTGACTTACTCCATGTGCATTACAGAAGCATTTTGTAGTCTCGTATTGAATCCAACATTATTGTTTTTTAAAATAAAAATAATAAAAAAAACAATAATGGGACATTTATGTTTTTGTATATTAAACATTTGATGGTGGAGGTAGGCGTAAACTGTTATACCTAACGTAAATAAGATGGCACGAGTAATATGGGTGAAATAGTGAGGCATTATTGGGGAAAAACCTTTGTGTTGAGAGTAGGCTATGGGATCATCATCACTAAATGCTCTGTTTATTTATTTTTTGTGTATCACTAGTATTTCATACACTTTATGGTCTTACTGAGCATACCAGTCAAATTGATAATATGTACTTTATTAATCCGAGACATAAAATCAACTCGTAGCCTTTTCTGTCTATTGAATGTAAACAGATTCTGATGAAATGTGTTGCAGTAGTTTATGTTTATGATATGAAGTCTTGTACACATTCCTGTCCATTGTTCTCTTCTGCCTCACAATGCTCAACTGACATTTGAAAGAAAGTTTTGCTTTTAAAACAATTTGACTTGTTATACCGGGAGGAATATTGCTCTTAATATTGGCAGTTTCCCATCCTTGGACCAGGTCCACACTTGGGTTTCCCTGATAAGCATATGGGCCGCAGGATATCTGACTTAATAAGCTATCAATATTTGATGATACAAAAAACTATAGGTTTGAAAGTTTGAAAAAGGCCAGTATATGTGAACAGATTTCCTGATGATTCATACCCAAGTCTTAACTACTACTAATCAATTAGTGTGGCCCAGTGTACACACATTCATCAGGGCTTTCCTGGCTCAGAATCAGGCAATGGCAGAACCTCCACTACGGGGTCCCTGTCCTGAAGCCAAAGGGGCGCTTTCTACATCCTCGTGGCACTAGGAGTGGTCTGTGAGGAGTTACCTGTGCAGCTATTGGACCATGGGCCTTGAAGGTTGCCTAATGTGCTTTTTGATGCCCACTGTTTATATTCTGCTTATTCACCCTTAAGTATGTCAAAATGATAAACAGTTGTACACGCCAGTATTTCCTCCTGAACCGATTTTGTTTTAATTCGCCGGACACTGATTATTTATTAAGTTGTGAACAGCGTTATAATGATCGCTGCATATGAACTGTCTGAGAAGCTTAACCCTCTCCCGGACGCAGCCAACAACCTTAACTGCTGTCTAATAGTCCATCCACACTTCCACATACACTGGGGCTTCAAAACAACGTGTCCGAGAAGCCTAACCCTCTCCTGGATACAGCCAACAACATTAACCGCTGTCCAGGCGGAGCTCCAGGCGGAGCTCCAGGCGGAGCTCCAGGCGGAGCTCCACGCGGAGCTCCACGCGGAGCTCCAGGCGGAGCTCCAGGCGGAGCTCCACGCGGAGCTCCACGCGGAGCTCCACGCGGAGCTCCAGGCGTCCACGCGGAGCTCCAGGCGTCCACGCGGAGCTCCAGGCGTCCACGCGGAGCTCCAGGCGTCCAGGCGGAGCTCCAGGCGTCCAGGCGGAGCTCCAGGCGTCAAGGCGGAGCTCCAGGCGTCCACGCGGAGCTCCAGGCGTCCACGTGTCCGTGGCGCTAGCACACGTTGTTGTTGTGATGCCACAAAAAGAACAGGACCTGAGTTCTGAGCAGAGTAGAACGTTTCACAAACCGGTTGGCGGAGACTCGCATAGACATGGATTTTACACCATTTTGTTTCTAAATTAGTTTAGTAACAGGGACAAAACAGCATTGATTGCTATGTTCAAGGATGTACAAAACTTACTAAGATGTTTGAAACAAAACAAAAAGGAAAGTTTGTGTTCAATCTTAACTAGAGCACCTTTAAAGCCCTTCTACATTGGCTTTATATTCAGAGCGTTATGGCCGCCCCTAACAAACTAATTTAAATTGATCCAAGCCAATCTGCAGTTACACTATACTTCCGCTTTCATATTTGGTTCAATAACTAGCATGGTTAACTACATTCGATTTTTGCTGAACCAAACAATTTATTTTAGGATGTCAATGTTTTCTGCTTACTATTTAATCTGTACACATTTCCTCATGTGATCCTTCTCATTTCTGAAGTTGGAAATTAGGGAAGGAAGCTTGTTTATAGCACTGTGTCTGCCAAATGTCTGCAATGTCTTCTCAAATGAGAATGAGGAGGGCTAAAAGGTCCCATTGTTGGTTCTACGGGTTTAATTGTGTTTTTGATTTCCGTTCATTAAATACTATAATTTGGGGGTTCTGTTCTTTCAGGAAGGGATAATTTGGTTGATAGAATGAAAGACATTAGAATAAAATAACATTACAGTTGCTGAGATCGCTTGCTGATTGCAATGATGCCAGCATGCTTCATTCCAAGTCTTTCAAAATCCATGTCTTTCAAGAGTTCATGATAAAACTCGGGCTTGTTGGTGTTTAATCTATTTCAGGAAGTATGTGGCGTAGTGCACTCTGAAGGGATCTGCACTGTGTGATTTTGGAAGGAACATGCTCTGCAGGGGCTGATCTGCATCATGTTCCTCAGCAGGCCTTATTTGGTCAGGCCAGGGTGTGCTGCTGTTGCCTCACTGAAACAAAACATTTGTTATAAATTCCGTAGGATTTCCAAGACTTGCTCAAGAATTGGTTTATACATTGTTTGGTGAACTTTAGTATGCCCACAGTCTGGGGAAAATAACACCATAATATAGGGAATTATTTTTTGTTTTTGTTTTGTTTTTAAAAGTTAGTTAATTTTACATTTCATTAACCAAAAGCGTTTTTATATAATTCTGTTGCGTTACAAGGTTGTTACATTGGCACATGGTAATGTTTTGTCTCAGTTGCTCTGGAATTGGCCTTTATGTTGGGATGAAATGCCTTGTTTATCTTGCTAGGTCTCACCCCATTGTAATGTTTATCATTCCTTTTACATGCTATGCTATATAGTTGTTGAACCAAGTTCTCCTTTCTTTGTAATTGATAAAGATTAAACAATGTGCAACATTTGAGATGGTTAGTTCACTGAAATATAACAAATTCTGATAATATTAATATAAATATCTCTAAATGTCCACATGCACTCTTTTCAAGCAGTCACCATCTTTTAAAAGTGCAAGCAGCCACTTTTAAAAGACCAATAGCTTATATTACTTAACCAAAAAGAGTAACTTCCAATTAAATTCGTAGATGTGTTGGTAACATGTGTGGAAACATCACATAACATAATATGATGCCTTTCTTCAGGGTGTCTCATCTCTTATGCAACACTTCTTAAAGGTGCAGAGACAGTATTCACTCTTAACAACTCTAAAATCTTGCTCACAGCAGCTTTAACTAAATGTTCATTGCATCATGTGTGCCATAATGGCCTCATAAGGTCATTTGTTTGTCAGCTGGGGTAGTGAGATGGAGGTGTCTATGGTTGTTGGGGGTGTTGGTCATGTGAACTGTTTGCATTTCCTGTAACAAACACAGCCAACACACAACTAGTACTTCCTCACAGTGATGCTGTTCCGAGTATTTCTAAATGGAGTATTTAATGGTATAGCCATACTAGAACAAAAAACACCATTTGCCTCAAAACAACATTAGTGTGTAAAAGTGTAATGGCGTGAATTTGAAACATTATCAATGTGCCGTCCTTTAGTGCCAAACATCATGGCATGGCGAGTCGCCGTTAGAGGGAACACGTAGAGAAGGCCGTCTTTCTTAGAGCGACAACAGAAAACACATATTTTGATGCAGTACCTTCTCGCCCCAACACTTCTCAGCACAGATCAGTCCCTCTGCTACCTGCTAGGAGACATCACCATAGCTACATTTGGTTATCCCCAGTTTAAGGCGGCTGGGTGTTGAAAGTAGTAGGTGTCGTTTGAACATGGGGGGGGGGGACACTCATTAAGCTGGGAGTAAGGGGGACCTTCCCCCAGGGAAGTTTCAGTGTCAAACACTGCATTCTGGTGAAATTCTATGCATCAATTTGTTCCTTTTCTGCATTAATACATGGTGGACATTTCTTTATTTATGAAAAGGAAAACACAAAGTAATGTATCAGGTGACCATTGAAAATATAACAGAATAAAATGCACTAAGGCTCTTATACATTCTGTATTGCTTTCACATATTTATTCTCCTGTCGTTCAACTTTTCCTATTTATTATAAACCCTTGCTGAATGAACACACATAGGCATGATTTGCTCTTCAGTCCTCTTTGTGTCTTTTGTTTGGGGAATTGTATGTCTGTTTTTGGTAGTAAAAAAATTGCTGAAGGGTCGGCTGAGCTGAGCAGGTAGAACTCCCCAGCTCCTCCGAGTGTCGAGGTGTCCCTGAGCAAGGCACCTAACCCTGATTGCTCCTGACGACCAGGGTCACCTTGCATGGTAGACCCTGCCGTCGGTGTGTGAATGGGTGAATGTTAGGCAATACTGTAAAGTGCTTTGAGTGGCCACTGGTTAGAAAAGCGCTACATAAATGCAGTCCATTTACCATTCACCATTTGAAGAAATAAGACCCGCCCTGTTTTGCCCAACAATGCTATATTGTGCCTATTTCTTTCTTTCTCTTTCATTATTTCTTACTTTCTCTTTCACTTCGGCTCTTTCTCTAAATCGCTAAATGTGGGGTCAGTGGTCTTTGGCACTGTGTCGATGGACATACAAACATTGTGATGTTTAGTTTCTCAAGCTATATCCTATACATCTCCTACCGCTATAAAGTGACAAGGAAGACTTTTGATTCTTTAATCTAAGCCAATTATTTCAATTTTGGGCATTTTTCTTTGGCTCAAAGCAAAGTAAATATGGCTGGATATTGTATGTTATTGTACGTCACCGTGACCATATATAGAGTAAAGGAAACCAATCCTAACTGGATGCGAGGCATTAACCCAGACAATCTTTAGGCTTCATTCATGATTATGCTTCATTAATTGTAGAGCCCTGTGCTTTTATTGAGCCTCCTAGTCAAAATATCATTATTTTGAATTGTTTTCTGGATGATCTTATAATTGTTCAGCCAAATCATAGAATCACAGAATATATTTAGACAACAGTACTACAGTATCAATGAAAAAGCTATTTAGAAGTGTATGTGTCTGTCAAGAAAAAGATTGTACAGACTAGAACATGTGTATTTGATATGGTAATAATCCATTACCATACACAACAGATGTCTTACTGCCAGGAAGAGATAAGTCATTGTTCTTGTGTATCAGTTAACTAGCATGACTCAAGCGTTCAGACATTAGATTAAGGGAATACTGGTCATGCACGGATGTGGCAGACTTCAAGATAGCTTCAATAGAAAGAGGATAGAATTGTTGTCAAACTGAAGGTCCCTTATAAGGTTGGAAAATACATTCAAGTAATTTGACATTACATTGTCCAATTTGCACGCATACAATTGAGACTGTGCAAACATTGCTCACATCTTGGTACTTGGATCCATAATGTTTGGCATGACCATCACACCGCAACTCCCTAGAATGTACTAATTTGTAATAACATTATGGAACAGCATGTAACTACAGTGTGGTTAGCGTTAGGGGTTCAGGTAAGGAATAGGCAAAAAGCAGGCTCCACGCTAACCCTAGGTCAGCCTGTTGTTACAGGCTGTTCCATAATGTTGTAATATAA
>JAOPJO010000118.1:13772170-13794332 GCA_027123675.1 Molva macrophthalma | reverse complement strand
ACTGGTTTCAGGTACAGAATGGGTGGACCCTGAAGACCCCACCGTCATCGCTGAGAACGAACTCCTGGGAGCAGCCGCGGCCATCGAAGCAGCAGCCAAGAAGCTGGAGCAGCTACGGCCAAGGACCAAGCCCAAGGTGACAGCAGGGCTCCTCCTCCAGCCTTCAGCAGCCCTAGCCTCAGTATATCACAATCTTGTTCTAGGCATCCGTAAGCAGGATGCGCTACCCCTACCCACTCATAAAGGACATGGATCTAAAGAAATCACTAAGTCGCCTTGCATGAAATCACCTGTTACATGATTCAATCCTAAATCTACTGTTAACGGTGCACACTTGTGCAACGCAAATAGTATTCCAAACATTTTATGGAGAATACTATTAATAATTGTATGATGTGTAACGTTTGCGTCCCAGTTCATTCATTTCTCTTTGCCGATGTCTCCCACAGGAAGCAGATGAGAGCCTGAATTTCGAGGAGCAGATTCTGGAGGCGGCCAAGTCGATTGCGGCTGCGACCAGTGCCCTGGTCAAAGCTGCTTCGGCGGCTCAGAGAGAGCTGGTGGCTCAGGGGAAGGTGAGTCTGGGATGCGCTGCGGAGTACGGCCGTCACGTTGACTTGAATACCGTTGTTTTTACGAGAAAACCGGCCTTTTTGTTGAGCCTTTGTGATTCCCCCCACAGGTCGGGGTGATCCGGGCCAATGCGGTGGATGACGGACAGTGGTCCCACGGCCTCATCTCAGCTGTAAGTGTCCTTGCCAGAGGTGTGTCCTGTCTTTTTCAATCAAAACACGATTACCCGTCTCAACCCACGCTCCCTCCCCTGAACCCCAGGCCCGCATGGTGGCAGCGGCCACCAGCAACCTGTGCGAGGCGGCCAACTCCGCCGTGCAGGGCCACGCCAGCGAGGAGAAGCTGATATCGTCTGCCAAGCAGGTAGCGGCTTCCACCGCTCAGCTCCTGGTCGCCTGCAAGGTGAAGGCGGACCAGGACTCACAGACCATGAAGAGGCTGCAGGTGAGTCGCATGACGCGCTTCCTTCTGACTGCTCGGTTAGCGAGTAGGGGAGTTTAGTGGGGAGATGGCAGTAGAAGAAATAGTCTCACAAATCAGACTTAAGACTCATATCTAAAGTGTGATGGCAGCCGAGCTCAAATGCGGGGGGCAGGCTGGTGAAAGGAGTGGCTTGTGCAAGAGAGTGAAAGCCTGACTAGCGATATGGCCCCGCCCCTAAATACAATAAAAAAGTGTCTAACAGATGTCGGCGAGCAGGCATTTTTAAAATGCTGATAGTGGGGGACTAGGTTTGACTAGGTCAAACTAGGAGGACGCATCCAATAAACGTATATAAATATTTGTATTGAGGTACATATTTGTAAAAATGAATGCCATTGATTTAGCGGCCTATGGCTGCAGCATCATGTGACCTAGCAACAAAACAGTGCAGCTCTGATGATGATGTAAATGGTCAGGTTTTGCTATCTATGCTGCCCTTAACCAACAGAGGTAAACTCCCTAGTGCTGACCTCAGGTCAATACAATGTAAGAATATTTATAATTTAAACAAGTAGAGTTACGCATAATCTCATGGGATATCCCAGAAGGACCGGTCACCCTGTCACCTACCTTAACGCTCTGGAAAACAAACAGACCGGTGACAGCCCGGTCACCCTGTCACCTGGAATATCTACGTTTTCCAAAGCGTTAAGATAATACCATTGCAACGCGATTTATGATATATCAGAGGTTTATAAGGCTAGCTTCCTAGAGAATAGGGATAATGCTTTATGAAGAAGTGCTAACAACACAGGGAAACACACGTCCGCTGCATGACAATTGATGGGGGTGCGAACGCTGGTGGATAATAGGCCTCCTGTCTCGGGTTACAGAATTTCCTTTATTTGTGCAGCTGTCGCATCAAGATTAGTAAAGTTTATATTTAGCATACTAGAGTACTGCTTTATCCATAGCTACTGCAGTTGTATTTATTATAATAGTACTGGCCTATATACCTATATACTGTGTGTGTGTGTGCGTGTGTATATGAACATCTATGTAGGCAAGCACTGAATTTATTTTCATATGTATTGCAATTTTGTGATGTCATAGTCATGGCTCATTTTCAGGTATTCAAAATTAAAATAATTGACAGTGAAACGTGAACAATGCTTTCTTGTTTTAAACTTTACTTCAAACTACCTGTAACTTCCACGCTGCGTAAGCGATGCCAATGTCAGGCAGAACGTCATAATAATAATAGTAATAATAATAATAATAATAAAAAAAACCCGTCCCCAACCTGCGGGCGCGAGAATCATTTATTTGAGGCGGGTGAGGACAGTGTCCATGGCTCCATGGCTCGAAGGCTCCATGCCCCCCCCACATCGGGCCGGCTCATGTTCTCTAATTCAATCAGCAGGGTCTTACCTCTTCCAGGCTTGACCTTGCAGCTGTCGCATGGCTAATACCCTTATATTTATGTCTATAGCTATATCTATGACTGTATCTATGGAAACAAAATACCTTTGAGATGGGGCATCCATTATTATAAACCTTTGTCCATAAATACAAATGCCAAAGCATTATAGACTTTAGTCTATTTGACCCTTTCTCTATATTCAATGTAATGTTTTAAGTGTACTACACAGGCATATCGATAGGGACCATCGTAATATGGATCATAAAGTCTACAAAGACAAAATGTCTGATTAGTATTGTTTTTATTGTTTTTACATTTTTTAAAAGCTTCTTTTTGAAGCCCTTGTGACATTAATTGAAGGCGGTAACACAACTGTTACAGCAACAGGGATGAAACCCAGTGGTTCCTTCACTGAAATCCAAGTCTAGTTTATTTATATATTTGCTGGGGCTTTGCTGTTCCTCTCTGGCAGGATAATAGGAAGACGACCCTTGGCCCTAACTGCTAAGAGAGATCCTTTAAGAAGATAGTTAAAGAATAATAGGTTCTATTGTTCTTTAACAAACCAACATTCCACTGAATGTGAAGTGCAAATGAATGCTATTATTTTGCCGAATTACTGAAATTATACCTAAAAATCGAATGTATTTAGATGAATTCACTTTTACTCAAATGTAATAAGTGTAATATGGAGGAATAATGCACTGCAACAGCCGTTGTATTGCTTTTGTCAAACAATTTGAACACTGACTTCATGCTGCTGAGCCTTGAGAGCAACACAGCGTAGAGTAGAGTAGCGTTACTCCGAGGGCTTCGTTAGCTGGTGCGTTCCATACCTGAAAAATCACAACCCTAATTAAGGTTTTTTCACGCAATGTTTCAAATCATTTTTTACAGGCAAGCTATTTTTCTGGTTTGTAAAATGCTACACAAAGGCAGGTGTTTTTACTGAAAGAGATGACCTAGTTGTGAAACTGATAAGCATCATTCTGCATCTGTGATGACAATTACTTTTTAGTCAGTGTAAAATAGCCACATGTTTGGGGCTATTAAGGTAATTGGCTATTGGGTATTGAGGTAATATCTAACAATGATGCTCTTTTGCAGCAGAATAACTAAAACAAACAGCAAAATGCCAAACTGCATTCACTCATTTAATTTTGATCAGATCAATTTTTCAGTATTGTTATCAAACTTCAGGCAGAAACCCCTATATACAGTGTCTTCCTGTGTATATGCTGTGCTGCTAATAAAGTTGAACTTCAAATTGAATGTTAATGTTAAACGTTATCCCTGTTTTCGTCTACCCTAACACTTGTGTCTACAAGGATGTATTAAGTATCCAATCCTGGCGTTTTTCCTCCAAACTCACTCTTGTTTCCACAGGCCGCCGGAAACGCTGTCAAACGAGCTTCGGACAATCTGGTGAAGGCGGCGCAGAAAGCTGCTTTCGACGCCCAAGACGACCAGGCTGTGGTGGTCAAGAGCAAGATGGTGGGCGGTATCGCTCAGGTGAGGAGAACAAGCAGCATGACGCCCTGGTTCCTCTGTGTGTTCAGGGTGGCGCTCACCCATATTCCACTTTGCCAAGAGCGTACTCGATTCACGTAGAAGCTACTACGTCACGCAGAGATATTGCGGCAGTATGTACAATGGCATTTAATAAGATAGTGTGTCTTAAATACTGTAGCATCAACCATAAGTATCAGATATTGGTTTGGTCCTCGTATGACAACCATCTAGGGATTCTCTTCAGAATCACTACAAATCCAAATGTTGCACTATTCCTACTGAGAGAAATCATTGAGTAAGAGGACATTATTTTCACACACGGAAAACAGCACACACGAGCAGATTGTGGGAACGCTGAGGTCTCAAACCTCCAACCCATCTCAACGTGTTTTTAGCCTGTATTATTAAGTAATGCAGTGATAACGCTCTGCTTCTGTACTAACTAAGTAACTGTTGTTCTCCAGATCATCGCTGCCCAGGAGGAGATGCTGAGGAAGGAGCGTGAGCTGGACGAGGCCAGGAAGAAGCTGGCCACCATCAGACAGCAGCAGTACAAGTTCCTGCCCTCTGAGCTGCGCGAAGACGGCCAGGAGCAGTGAGGTCAATCACTTATGTCCTTTCTTAAGATACAGCGTTGACAAATCATATGCTCAGGGCGTCACTATCTGCTTTAGATCACGCAAATATAGTATTATTTTTTATGCTCAAGTTCACCCTTATTATTTGGGGGAAACGATACGAAGATAACATGAAAACTAAGCAAAAGATCAAATAGGATATTGTAAGGTTACTTTACTGTTTTGATCACATACGCTTTGATATGGTAAATCATTTGAAAGTTTTGTCTATATGTATCCACATTGCATGTCTTTATGAACTTTATTACTTTGTTAACTTTCTGCCAATAACCAGGCACCATATGTGTTAGTGACACCCTACTGAGAAAGAAATGCATGGCTTTAGTTATGTACCACGTGTCATGTTTCCTATGTGTTGAAAACACTCTGAACAAATACAGCACTTCTTGATATAAGGGTTAGTGTTGTAATAAATTACTTTGAGATTAAAAACCTCTCACATGAACATGTCAATTTTGTTAAAGTACTGATTGACCAGAAATTTATTTTATATTGGATCTTATATGAATATAGTTAATGTTCATCCATTGGATTTCTATAAATAGGCCTATAAAAGCAATTGTTTTGGTTGGGACCAAATGAGTTATGGACTAAATTGAATTAAATCTATAATAACTTGTATATTTCTTGATTCTTTCTTGTCGCTTTTGCTCATGACAAAGTAATTATTGTTTATTTTACAACGATGTTGTAACCTTACTTATTGTTGTTAAATACATTTGTAACTGGCATCTGACGGTAATCAAAAGATGTTTTTGTTGTATTTGTATTAGTTGACATTTCGTTTCATTTGTTTCATAACATCAATTCACCTTTCTTAGGCATTCTAATTGTATTGTTAAATAAATGACAAAATACTTTGCACATAATCATAAAATGCATATGATGAAGCAGATTATCATGTGTAATATTTTGTTTTTTATCTTGGCCCTAGTTCATATAGCAAAAACGTGTATCTGAAATCCATATCAAACTTATTGATTTGCATAATCATACAAAGTTTCAATATATCTGTCATATTTGTTTTCAACATTTTGACCTTTTATATATCAGAAAATATGCAACTTTCAAGGCACCGTTATATTTTTTTCAATAAAGCTGTTTTTCCTTAAGAAAATCATTTGCCAAATTCGTTTTTTATATTGTGTGTGTTTAGCTGTACTACATTAACTTTTAAAATACTAAAGAACTCACTTGATATAACGGTTAGTTGTGTTTTACCAAAGGATACACACAGGGTGTTGTTTTCCATTGTATGTTTCACGTTTGTTGTGCAAAAAAATGATTTTACATAAGTAGTTTTTCAGTATTTATTCATTGATTGCATATATTATTCACAACAAAGGTAGCAGAATTTTAAACACATTTAGAAATAATCAGTTATCATCACAATGGGTTCATAAAAACGGCTTAATCAAAATTATTTACTTGTCGTAAATGCCATTAGGTCCTACTTAATGATGCACTGTTGCATAATGAACGTACTTGAAAAACCAACAACTGTCAAGCAAGTTATTAAAAGTTATGGAATAAGTATGGACTAAAGCTGCTCCTAAAATGGGCAGCATCTCTGCATGTGGACCAAGAGGCCAGGACCAAATGTGGTCCTCTGACATCATTCACAGTGTAGAGTGACCAACCCTACACTCCCCTCACTAAGCCTTTCCCCGCGAGGCTGTTCTCATCCCTCTGCATCAGTTGCCCTCACTTGCCACTTCAGTCTTTTCTCTCTGCAAGGCTTGTCCCACGCTCAGAGTTCAGAGTTACAACATCATTTTTTTGTCTAGTGAGAAGTAACACAAAAAACAACCAAGATGGAGGCCATTAAGAAAAAAATGCAAATGTTGAAACTGGATAAAGAAAATGCCATTGATCGTGCAGAGCAGTCGGAGGGGGACAAAAAAGGGGCAGAAGATAAATGCAAACTGGTATGTATAAAAGATTCAAATGAGCTTATCTGTAGACACACATCAATTGGATATATTTGATGTGTATATATTTGTGTGTGTATATATTTGTGTGTGTATATGCCCAATAACAGGAACGATATCCTTCAGTAAAAAAGTTTTCCATGAGTGGTTTGATATTTGAAATGGTCTTTTTACTACTTTTACCTTTTAACTACAATGTGTAGAATCCCTAGTCTGCTAATAGGCCTACTCTATAACACTAAAGATAATATTTGTATAAAAATGTGTGATCCCCATCATTGCCCATCACCCATTTTGCTTACTTATGCATTTTTACTAAATGTAACCTGAGTAGGCGTAGTAGTATAGCGAATATAACACAACCTTTCACCATTTCCCAACTATCATTTATCTGTGACTGGGAGCCCTGACTAGTGACCAGTCTATTTTAGTGTTCCCTTTGAAACAGCCTTACCTTCTGTGAACTGCTGCTCCAAGATAAAAGGATAGGCTTCTTTTTGGGCCGCATTAAAGTTCCACAGTGACAGCAGCGGGATCAGAATTATCCGCGGCTATTTCTGACCCACAAGATGCCATGCTTTACATAACTGGACATTAAAGCTGATCATATTGTGCATGTAGAATAGAAATTGGCACAATGTTTTGGGAATGTTAGGGTCATACATCTGAATATTCCCTAATATTTTATATTAATTTTACCGACCATATTTGGGAACATAAGAAATTTGAACTAGAATCCTTTTATTTTTTACATTAATTTTTACTTTGAATTCTTCACAATCGATTAAATGTACTATCAACTTATGCTCAATACCAGCTAATGTTTCTAATGCATCTTTTAGGCGTTTAGGGTACTACACTAGATTAGGGTTAGGCTACTAGTGAGACCCAGCTAGGCTAAAGGTCAACAGTTTACATCCTACTTTATTCATAAATTACCACCAACCTGACAATATAATTTGCAAGTTTGAATTCCATAAACAATATTTTATGAGAAGTTTAAATTACACTAGATAATATCAATATCATTAAAATGTAAACCATCTTAGAAAAAATGCTTTGAAAATGATATTCTCATAGTCCTTTGTGGTTTTTGTTGTATTTTGTATACCATTTAATTTGATGATGCTTTGACAATGATACATTGGTGTCTATTTCTGTGTGTATCTTTGTCATGTGTGTGTGTGTACACTACACATGTCTCCTAGCTAGAAGAAGAGCTTCTAGGCCTACAGAAGAAGCTGAAGGGTGTGGAGGATGAGTTGGACAAATACTCAGAGTCTCTGAAAGATGCCCAGGAGAAGCTGGAGCAGGCTGAGAAGAAAGCAACAGACGTAAGCCAAGAAGAACCACTGTTTACACGCGAGAAAACCCCTTGTTCGTCTTTGAAATGTTCGCAATGGCATCATCACGCAGAGTAAAGACTCCCACTGCAATAAAAAGTTTGGGGAGTCTCTAACACGAAATGTATCATCAAAATGTATCTTTTTATTCAAACACTGTTCTCTTCATTCCCATGCAATTCACTACTCTATGATATGTGTTCAATTGTAAGATAAATCCATTTGTATCCAGGGTTGTATTGGAGATGAGAGCATGTATCTATCTTCATCCTGGTATTCCCTGTCCTCCAGGCAGAGGCTGAGGTGGCGTCCCTCAACAGGCGCATCCAGCTGGTGGAAGAGGAGCTGGACAGAGCGCAGGAGAGGCTGGCTACAGCCTTGCAGAAGCTGGATGAGGCGGAGAAGTCTGCAGATGAGAGTGAACGGTAATACTGTGTTGTCTTACGATTTTATTGTGGACATTTATAATTCCGAACTTGTTGTAATGAATGTTGGATTCAACATTCACTGTTTTAAAGTAGATGTTTGAAGTTATTGCCACAAACCATCCCTAAATCGTTCCACATGAGACAGTATACAGCCTACACTGGATCAATAGATGTAATAGAGGTAATCCAAACCTTTATTTTCCAATCTGATTTATTGTTACACCCTGTACACATTTTAAGGAGTCTTGGTAAGGCTAGAAAGCTTATTAAGACACACCTTCATTTCATAGGTTGTGTATAGAAGATTTGTTCTGTGAATAGCTCAAATTAGTCACTTTGTACACACAGCAGTTTTCCACTGATTGCCATAAAACAAAAATATGGTCTGTTGAAAGCAAAAGTCAACTTCATCGTGCCATACCCTCACCTAGGCTCTGATGGATCTGGGGACCTGGCTCTGTGATTTAGCACACACAGAGGAGCTGATCTGGGGACCTGGCTCTGTGATTTAGCACACCCAGAGGAGCTGATCTAGGGACCTGGCTCTGTGATTTAGCACACACACAGGAGCTGATCTGGGGACCTGGCTCTGTGATTTAGCACACACAGAGGAGCTGATCTGGGGACCTGGCTCTGTGATTTAGCACACCCAGAGGAGCTGATCTAGGGACCTGGCTCTGTGATTTAGCACACACAGAGGAGCTGAAAGTGGACTAGAGAGCTGAGTGTAGGCAAGCAGCCCCCGATTCATATCTAACCCTCACTCTATAGACTAGTTTTGACACTGTTGAATAGCAAATGGGTTTGTTTTTGAGCTGCAACTTCGCGTGACCATGGATGTCTCGTTCTCTTCAGAGGAATGAAGGTGATAGAGAACAGAGCCACAAAAGATGAGGAGAAAATGGAGATACAAGAGATGCAGCTAAAGGAGGCCAAACACATTGCTGAGGAAGCTGATCGCAAATACGAAGAGGTGGGTTTTTACATCGGTTAAGTTAGGGTTAAACCCTACCCTACAATAAACTCATGTCAACATTTAACCATGGAATATCTATTTTCATTGCAGCTATTTTAATTTCATTTTCATTTCACTGAATAAAACATTGAAAAGTCAAATATCTATCTATCTATCTATCTATCTATCTATCTATCTATCTATCTATCTATCTCTTTGCTTTATTGGTTTCTAGCATCGGTTGTGTATTTGTCGTTTCAGGTGGCTCGCAAATTAGTCATCCTGGAAGGAGATCTAGAGCGATCTGAGGAGCGGGCTGAAGTGGCTGAGGCGTAAGTTATCCACGTTTGAATGTCACTTGATATACACATATAAACATATAATAACATATTATTACTACATAAACTTCTTTAAACAGTCACAATAGTGCAACAAGTGTAGACCAACTGAGACATTGACTCTGCCCGCTTGCTCTGTAATTTTACTGTTATGTAAGGAATACATTCTGCTTATACCACATTTACCAACAGTGATTAGATATAGGTAACTTTAATCAATAACGTTATTGGTTTTTTATCAACTAAGTCAGCTGAAATCGAGATATTCTTCTGCTAGACTTTGAGCATATTTTTTTTGCGAAATATCTGGTTGATAGTTCTACTTGACCATTGTTTTAATATTGTTTTCGTAGCGCATTGATTTGGAACTGTTAAAGGCAGTGATGTCCCGTTATTAAAAAGTAATGCACACCCTTGGAACCGTATTGACCAGTCAGGATCAAGTATTCAACAAGGCTTTGGTATAAGTAAAATAAATGTTGCTGTTACTGCTTCATGCTATGATATTCCGCATTCTAATTGATTTGTTGTTACTCAGAAAATCGGGTGACCTTGAAGAAGAGCTGAAGAACGTCACCAACAACCTGAAGTCACTGGAGGCCCAGGCTGAGAAGGTGCAGTAGCCTGCTAGCTAGTCTGTTCCACACAACACCATGTCCTGCTTTATCCACTATGTAGCAAGTGCTGCATGTTACAGCACACAGGAAGCACTGCTCAATTCACACTGACTTCATCACTGTCGTTGACAATGTAAGTCAGCAGTAGTGATAGACATGATATTCACTTTCCAACTGAAAGTAGGATAGATTGTACGTTGAAATTCCTTGAGAAATTCTATTTGATTGATTTAGAATTATCATTATTATCATTATGATTCTTATTATTATTATTTTTACTGGTTTATTTTCTTCTTTCTTGTGGTGATTGCAAACTATTATTGTAATATATGCATCTAATAAACAATTAGCAATGATCAAAGATCAATATCTACTTTTAATATGAATGTGTTGTATGTATTATGAATATTAATGGCCTACTTATTGGCTTACTTTTTGATTTCCAATTTCTTATTCTGATTGTAGTACTCACAAAAGGAAGACAAATACGAAGAGGAAATCAAAGTCCTAACAGACAAACTGAAAGAGGTAAGCTTTGAAAGACTTTTCATTTGCTATTTTCTACATTTTTCTTAATAGAACGAAAAAGGAGGTGGTTGTGTAGGACTGGGAGAGTATTGTGTGTGGGGGTTTCCCTACTGTGGTAACTTACACTGAGTCTGCCTTCCTCAGGCTGAAACCCGTGCTGAGTTTGCTGAGAGGTCTGTTGCCAAGCTTGAAAAGACTATCGATGACTTGGAAGGTATGTTCTTCACTGGTGCTCCTTGGTCAAGCTTATCTTTAATAATCTGCCAATTCATTTGCATGGAAAAAGCTCCTTGGAAAACATGTATTCCATTGAAAAGTTGTGTGCTATTGTCAAATCACTGTTTAAATACATACTGTTTATAATATATATATATATATATTATAAACAGTAATACATTCAAGTAAATATACAAAAATGTCCTTCTGGATTACTAAAAGTATATCTTATCTTATTTCATATTTCCCATTTCAAATTTTCTTTACTGTTTTCCTATTTTCTAATGAATCATTAATGCTTTCTATGTGTCCGGTCCAAACACCTGCAGATGAAGTCTATGCCCAGAAGCTGAAGGGCAAGGCCCTGAGTGAGGAACTGGACCTGGCTCTGAATGACATGACCACCTTGTAGATTCATCACTCTGCTCTTCACGTCCAAGCTTCCCTTTGCCAAATCCACAGCCATATCATCGGATAGGAATATTACATTTCAAGTATGGATAGCAATCCTGACATAGTAGTAGATTTAAAAGAACTACTTATTAACCGCTGCCGCCTTAATCTTTTCAGTGGTACCTCAATGCTCTTCTGATATCCCAGTAACATCTATAAATATGTACTTACATTTAATGTATTTCCATGTAATCACAGCTTCCTTTAATAAAGATCATGAACAATTCTCTTGATAATTCCAGATTGTAACATTTATTGTAGGCCAACACCATGGCCTACTGCTGGGTTCTGTGGAAGCGAAGTAGGGCTGGCCTGGTCCAACTTTGGATGGGAGACCAGTTGGAGCTGGTAGATGTGTTGGAGGGCCAGCAGGGGGTGCTCATCCCTCTGGCCTATGAAATATCCCCAATGTCCCAGGATGGAAATGCACTCTTGTGGATGTGCACCGTGTCTTTCAGATTAAATGTTAAACTAACTGCCGTGCATCACCCAGGTGGGGTGCTACACACTTGTGGATGATGATAAAGTAAAGCCCTATACAGGCTCTTTATGACAAAACTACTATTCTGTTGTTGGAACCCGAATCTGAGAGTGAATGTGAATATCCTTGACAATTGTTTTGAGTGGAAAAATCCTTAAATGCGTAAAGATTAGGAAGATCTCGTCTGGCAATCCAGCAATTTAACACAGTTTGGATCAACCTACACAACGTTCAAACATATTCATATTCATACATTTATTGAAACTAATGGGAGACAAGGGCGACATCTAGAGGACAATAACCAAACATACCGCGGCAAATGGACGCAGTTGTGACCGAACTCACTCCACCTGTATAGAAACCCCTCCTGGCCATTATACTTCTTGTGTAAGTTTATGAAGAGGGGCAATCTCTGTGTAAGGCGCTATAAAATGCAATGTTCCAGGGGGTAAACGCGTTACTTGCAGAACACACAATCAGAGGGATTCCATGGACGTGGTAACTAGTGTTAAACCATAAACTCTGCTGTTTGTGGAATAGCTTATAGTGTGTAGTCGCCTAGTTTGATAGTTTGTAGTAGATAGTAGTGGTTCATGGGGTGACTCTGAGAAGCAGTCAGCAAGTGAAGTGAGGTGGGAAGTCCGACCAAATGTTTCTGAATATTTGGGTTAGGGTTCTACGTTTTGGAACAACCTGTAACGAAGCTGAAGTTAGCTCCCGGTTAGCAACTCCCTATTCGCTGCTAGTGATGTGCGACCAGGAACGAGTCAATTTTTCGAACATAGTTTTTCATGACAAACTGTCTACCACTGGTACTGTGACATGTTTATTGATCAAAAACAATGCATTTGTAATTTGTAATATATTGTGTGTTATGCCTTGTATCTCCCAGTATAGGATTCAGTCTGGCTCGAATAGGACCATGAATGGTTTTCATGGTCTAATGGACAGCTGAAATGCCAGAAAAGCCAGCTCCTTATTCGCATTTAAACACTTGACGGCTGACGCTCGGGTCTCAATGAGAAAGTTCACAGCATGATTTAGTCAGTATTCACTTTGGGCCACCCAGGTCAATGTTCACACATATTGACCACCTCAGGTAGTGTCCCCCAGTATAGGATTAAATCTGGCCCGAATGGACTTTCCCACACAGAATCGATCAAAAAAATTGCTGTATTGCTGTTATATGCTAAACAGGACATCGACTGTCTTACTATGCTGTGTAGAGCCTGGCCCAAAGTCGTTTTCATGGTCTAATAGACAGCTGAAAAGCCAGCTCCTTATTCACATTTAAACGCTCAGAAAAATGACGGCTGACACTCGGGTCTCAAGGAGAAAGTTCACAGCATGATTTAGTCAGTATTCACTTGTTGCCACCCATGTCAATGTTCTCAAATATTGACCACCTCACATAGTGTCCCCCAGTATAGGATTTAGTCTGGCCTGAATGGTTTTTCCCACTCAGAACCGATCTCAAATATGGCTGTATTTCAGACAAGCGTTTCACAGGCGCTGATAGTAAGGGAAATGTAAAAATAAAATAAATTGTAAAAATCGGATAATAGATACATAATCATACATAATCAGATAGTCGATTTACAAATTACAAATACATTGTTTTTGATCAATGAACATGTCACAGCACCAGTGGTAACCAGTTTGTCATTAAAAAAGTATGTTCGAAAAAATCAACTCCTTTCCTGGTCGCACATCACTAAAAGCAAATAGGGAGCTGACTTAAGCTTTGTCTAGCTGTAGCCCTTGTGCAATCAATGCAGAGACTTGCTGGATCCCAGCCAAATAATTACCTCTGCAGTATTCCTGTAGAGTCTTGTTGAAGGCAGCTTAACCTCTCAGTTGCAGGTAGCTTTGCCTTATAACAAAGTGATGATTCTACTGTTAACTGTCAGATTACACGAAACAGACAGTTATTAACAGCCTCTTAGTGACCAATGTGTTCATGGGCAATACAAAATAGAATGGATTTGACCTGATACCCAAAAAGCTCTTCCTGGTGCTTGACATGAGCCAGTAACTTAACTATAAGTGAAACTAACAACACCCCATAGGTCACCCACCCCGACATCACAAGAACGTCATCAAGCAGTTAATCTAAAATGGTAATGACCCTAATCACATGGTGTACAAATGTCCTGTCTAGATCCCCA
Organism: Molva macrophthalma; assembly: GCA_027123675.1. Taxonomy (NCBI): domain Eukaryota; kingdom Metazoa; phylum Chordata; class Actinopteri; order Gadiformes; family Lotidae; genus Molva; species Molva macrophthalma. Next base: position 13,780,305 of record JAOPJO010000118.1, on the reverse strand, counting down.
ACCTGAAAGGCACTCATGATAAAGGATTCTAAATGTTGATAAATAAAAGCTAATCTCTTTTTTGATCAAACTGAAATCATTGGGTTATAACTGAGTAAAACAGAGTTGTTGGAAAATCCCATCTGAACCAATCAGAACGGTGTGTTACCCCCTGCGGCCAGAGAAAATGCGGAAGAGACCCACGAGTCAGAGTATCCAAGGCCTTTTAAATGAACGAAACATTGTTTGACAGTTTTAATGTAGGAACTCGAAAGTAGAAAGTATCACCGATACAGCAAAATGACGTGAGAATCATCACGATCTGTAGTCTGAATGACATAAATCCTCCAAGCACTCATCTCGATAAATGAACATATATATCAGTGTATTTAATTGGCATGTACTTTATACAATAATGTGAGGAGAACAAGCCTTTTCCTTGGGGCTTAAATGTCCAGGGAGATTCTGCTCAGCCTTCCTCTGAGAAGTTTCACTCCACACACGTGTCTTGCTATACCTCGCATGGAACCAAAAGTCTACTCTCATTGGTCTGTTTTCTCTCCCCATATGCCGTCGCTGTCAAACCATTGGACCACCTCTAGTTTTCCGGCGCATGGTCTATCTTTCCTGAAGGACGATTGGCTGTACGATGACACGGGTTGTCAGTGCTATTATTTCTCCACCCGAGCTTTTAATTCTGATTGGACGAAAAGTCGGCTTTTGTAAAATAGGCGTTATTTACGGTTAGCCTCCCATAGCGCCCTATCTTTCGCCTACATATATATAAACAATACATTGGCGTTGTGAAGGTTTATCATCGGAGACATAGTTTCGAAGCACTTCATACAGGTCGGTAAGGATTTCATGCTGTGTAAATGTAACGTTAGTGTGTCTGTCGTTATGTTGGACACTATTATACCAATGTGTTCGCAATAACAACCCATCTTCTTGTAACTGAATGCCCTGATATACACATGATGTACTGGCATCCGAGTCTAACTAGTTGTATTGGCATACATCAGTGAGTTGACTATTATTTCGCTTAATTCTTAATGTGTTCAGTCCAACACTACAATTTGAGTGACTTTCTGTAAGAAAAAACGACTTCAGTGAATATGATATACTGGGAAATGGGAACGGAAGAGGACCAGGTCCGTCGATGATATCGTCCGTGTAGCTACAACGTCCAGTTCCACTACTATTGGATTATTTACTATTGGATTACCAATGTGGAGCTTGTCCCTTAGCTAAACCCGTGATCTGGAAGAAAATCCATTTTAGAAACATAAGAAACAGCGATTTAACCACCAAGCGGTTTGTAATGGATTATTAATCGACGCCTGCCTCGGTGTAGAAACACACCGTCCTTCTGATCGGTCCGTCCAGGACTGACTGACCGCGACTGTGACGACTCGGTTCTAACGCCACGAACGATCACTCAAATTTGACAATTTTTGTCTCATGACAACAAAGTCTGTTAAACGGTCTAAGTATAATACAGAAATCTGCCTATTATAAGCTATAACTTGGGCCACAGTCCTGTATTTTTTAGATATATAGTTAAAGGTGAGGGTGTTTTTAATGTCATGTATTTTAGATTAGTGTCTTGCTGTCAACATATACAAATCGTGCATGCACAATGTCGTTGTATCATCATATAATATCGTTTTAAACCATGTTAATAGTGAATATAGTGGTTACGTTGTATATTTTGTACATACAACCGTTACATTCTTGTAACTAGGTTAAAGGTCGCCTTTATGCATTCATCCAAAGAACGTAGGATTTTAATTGCATGGTCATGATGACTATTAAGTTCATTATGAATAAACTTGTTTGTATGTTTTTATATTTTTCATCTCTACTCTAGTCATAACAAAATGCCTGGATCAACCCCATCTAGCTGCTTGCCACAATGGCCAAAAGATGTGGGAATTATTGCCATGGAGGTGTACTTTCCCTCCCAGTTTGTTGACCAGACTGAGTTGGAGGAATTTGATGGAGTTTCCTCTGGCAAGTACACTATAGGCTTGGGCCAGGCGCGGATGGGCTTCTGCTCAGACAGAGAGGACATCAACTCACTGTGCCTGACTGTTGTTCAACGCTTGATGGAGAAGAATTGCTTGGGGTTTGATAGCATAGGTCGCCTGGAAGTCGGCACCGAGACCATTATTGACAAGTCCAAGTCCGTCAAGACAGTCCTCATGCAGCTGTTTGAGGACTCTGGCAACACAGATGTGGAAGGAATTGACACGACCAACGCCTGCTATGGTGGTACAGCAGCACTGTTCAACGCCGTGAATTGGGTGGAGTCCAGTTCCTGGGATGGTGAGTCCTTGTCATAACATATTTCGATTTTCTTATATATGTATATGCTCATTAACATAATACCGATTGTTGTTGTTGTAGCCGTATTATTTAAAAAAATACTATTCAAAATTTGCTGTAAAATGTTGGCAGTTCTTGTGAAACTTTGTATTGGTTAATAAAATGTCGACAAGCAATTTAGGAAATTGCTGAAAATTAGCCAATGTGAACACATATTGGTTTAACCTTTCTGTGTTGAACAAATTGTTTATTTGTATCTCTTAAATATTTTTTTTTATTGCCATTTTCTCTTCTCCTAGGTCGTTATGCTTTGGTGGTAGCAGGAGATATTGCCGTCTACGCATCTGGAAGTGCACGACCTACAGGGGGCGCTGGAGCTGTGGCCATGCTGGTTGGTCCTAACGCGCCGTTGGCGCTTGAGCGAGGTCAGTCATTACAAACTCTTGTTGGATTGTCACTTACACAGCTTGATGCTCAAAACAGTTGAAACATTTCATTCATCATAATTTAAATATCTAATGTATATAACATTAAGTCTAATAAACAAAATATATTCACTAACCATGTAATCAAATCCTGAGGATGTGGGATTTATATAAATGGTTAAAATATATAATATTATTGCATCTAAATGCAAAGATTAAGTGAACCGAATACTAAAGTCAGTTGGTGCAGGTTTAGTTTATATTTAATGTGCATGTGTTGAATATTTAAAATCTGGGCGGAGCTCTACATGTAACGGCTGCAGTGCTAATGAACGGGCTTCTGGTGTTCCACTATGCAGCTTTGAAAGCTGATATGTCATGGGTGTACTTGAGCATGCAAGTGTATTGAAGCAAGGTCTTTGTTTCGCTAAGCTATTGTTTATCATATCATCCCCAATGTGGATAGTTTCTGTGGCTGCATCTGTACACAGATTGTGTACAGATACAAAGTACAATACGTTTTGTGCTTGTGCTTGTAATAATCGCAGTGCATCCTTGTCTTGCACAGGCCTACGAGGAACTCACATGAAGCACGCTTATGACTTCTACAAACCAGACATGGTATCCGAGTACCCGGTGGTCGATGGAAAGCAATCCATTGAATGCTACCTGAGTGCCTTGGACCGCTGTTACTCTGTGTACCGCAACAAGATCCATGCACAGTGGCAAAGAGGTATATAGGAGATTTTGATTGGTGTTACTATGTTTTACTTACATGATGGAAACTGAGTGGAGGAAATGTGTCACTGATAAATAGCTATAGTGGGATACATGGTGTAAGAACTACCCAAAAAAGCACCTATGTTTTGTCTCATCATTTTGTGTGTGACATCTTGATTTTCTTGACAGCTGGGGTAGAGAAAAGTTTCTGCCTGGAAGACTTTGGATTTCTGGCGTTCCACTCGCCTTACTGCAAGTTGGTGCAGAAGTCGCTAGCACGGCTAATGCTCAACGACTTCCTTATGTCAAGCCCCAACTCACAGACGGGACACTTCACGGGCCTAGAAGCCTTCAGGTATTGTGGTGGACATTGTACATTACTCTAGGGCCATTTTGCACATTGACTCCACTATTGAAGCTTAACGGAGCTTCCCATTGACCCTATCGAATTGGAATGGTTGGGAACTCTTATTTGTGCACGTTTGGTCCTCTTTTGCAGCATAATAGAAAATCTGAATCTGTACAAAGCTAATTAGCCACTATGTTAAAATACCTGTTCATACTTTATGTTTTGAATTTAATTTTATGTTATATTGTTTTTACATTTCAAGGGATATAAAACTGGAGGACACCTACTTCGACCGGGATGTGGAGAAGGCTTTCATGAAGGCCAGTGCAGAACTTTTTGAGAAGAAGACAAAGTCCTCTTTGCTGATCTCCAACCAGAACGGCAACATGTACACCCCATCCGTCTATGGCTGCCTGGCCTCACTTATTGCACAGTACGTTTTAACTTGTTTTATGACTCTCACACTACTTGTACTGTGACTAGTTACTGTCATATAGTTACAAGAGTCTAGAAGTGCTTTCCCTTACAAGCTGTGGTGACGTCTGATGTAAATCTTCTGTTCAAATGTTATTTTTTTAATCCACTGTACTAATGGGATAATTAATAGGGGCTTGAGGACTTACCTAAATCTAGATAAATGTGTTACCACCAAGACCTCAAACCGCTTTGAATTTGTAATTAAAAGGATTCCAACTTTAGATTTACTTCATGCATTTACAAAGTAGTAATGCATATTTTTAGACATGCTTTTCAGCATTAAATAATGTGGACCTATCAGCGGTCGGCAATGTTGTGGTGTGAGACGATGGTGTCCTTGCTTCACCCTGCATGGAGTTTTGTCCCATCGAGCTGATGTAGAACATGTGTTTGTGTACGACCTCACTGCGTTAGTGGTGTTATCCTATGGTAAATACCACCTCTAGATTAACAGACTGTGCTTGACTGAAACGTGTTTACTTTGCTGTTCTGCAGACATTCCCCTCAACAGCTAGCAGGTCAGAGAGTTGGAGTCTTCTCCTACGGCTCGGGTTTGGCTGCAACGCTCTACTCCATCAGCGTTACGCAGGACCATACACCTGGTGAGCTTACACACAACCCTTTCTAAATGAAGTACAAAATAAAAGCCTTTCGGTGCAACTCTACCGACATGCAAGTACTTTACCCACATTGAGCAATGACAATGATGCAGCTAATATTGTGGCTGGACTGGTTTAATTTTTAGAATAGCTCCTTATTTCATTGCATGGATTAGCGATGGATAAATTGTCTTATTTACACTTGTCTGTTCTTGGGTTGTTCCCAGGATCTCCACTGGACAAACTAGTGAGCAGCCTGTGTGACCTGAAGGCCAGACTAGACTCGAGGAGGAAAGTGTCTCCGCAAGTCTTCGGCGAAAACATGAAGCTGAGGGAGGAGACCCACCACCTCGGTATGGACTTCCTAGCAACACCATTATAAAGGCTTCTCATTCGGGTTGTTATTGTTGTCTAAGATGCAAAACATGCACATGAACTCCAGGACATTTGTGTGTTAATTTCCATGCATTTATGCGTCCCCTTATGACACTGATTTAGAGCTGGATGCTAGCTAATCAAATGTGGTTTCAGCTGCAGACTTGTGCTTTCTGAACCAAAAGTCTGACTTAAAAACATTTGCTCCGATAACCTGACAAAAAATAAGTTGAATAAAAATCCCCACCTAATTAGATTGGGATCCACAAACGTAGATGTGCATGTTAGCCCTTTTAAATTAAATATTCCAATCCCCCAAGGAACCCTGAAGTGATTGTGAAGTCTCTGTTATCTGCTGGTGGTCCTGCAGCGAGCTACGTGCCCCGCGGCTCTGTGGAGGAGCTGTTCCCGGGAACGTGGTACCTGACGAAGGTAGACGACAAGCACCGCAGGGAATACGCCCGCTGTGCCAATATCGATGACTTCCCAGAGGCCCGACAGAGAAACTCCAACACGTCAACGGAGGTATTTCACACATTCAATACATTCAAATATCAATATTATGATGAACTCCAGGGTGCGATTTCTGAAGAAAACATGTGGTCGCAGGCTGGGCCCATTAGCTCACATGCTAAGACTCTGACACGTGTAGCATGTTAAATAGCATAACTGGGTTGCGTTTGCAATACAACATGTGTTAGTAGTCTAATTAAGTATTTGTATGTTGAATGAGCTTAGCAATTTAATGTTTTTGGAATTATATTCATATGAAAGTAGATAAGCTATTGTATTGGCGATTGTGCCAAAGTCCTAGGAGCTAGATAGAGGAAGAAGAGGAGGAGACTACCTTGATCGACTCTGTTCGTACATGGAAAGCATCATCGTTTCCCAGTCGGCCTACTTTTGGCTTACGTCATTGTCAAATGCATGGGATAAACATTTGTAAATGAGATGTGGGCAATTTGCATAACTTTGAATGAGGCAAAAGTCCGGGCTTAATCTAGCAGTGCCCACATGCATTGTATGTTCAAGTATCCAAGTCTGAATTTGTTGTATTGTGTACATAAAGAAACCTTTTGATACTGTAATGTATGATTCCTGAACACTAAGATGTAGGTAAACTGTATGGCTGAAAGTAATTCTGCATCCAATGGAATGTATTGCTCCCCTTGCAGCACATCGTTGGCCACGCTACGAAGATGCCTTGTGTCCGGGCCTCCACCGCCAGCCCCGGGGACCTCATCAGCAACGGAGACCACTAGCCTACCTCTGTGAGGTATCCACCAACTGTCAACCTCGTTAAGCATTAGGATTAACATTTTACATTGTAATTGTTGAAATTGATTGTTTTCTAATAACATAGAAAGTTTGTACAAAGTAAATAGGGGAGCTTTAAGTTGCCAGAACTGCCAATATTCTAAAAAATACCAATAAAAAGGCTGTTCTTGTAAAACTGAAAGGCTCCACTAAAAAAGAGTAGAGAAAATTCTACATTTTACTCGACCATTTCCGGATGTTAGATATTTATGTTTAACAAGTTGGAAGATTTTAGGAGGAGGGAAAATGATAGTGATGTGATGCTATTGTGTTCCAGGAGTTTATAATGAGTTCACTGGATATCAAGAAGAGAAATACCGCTGATGAAAAAACAAATGATAGGAATATATTTTGGAACTGTTAATTTATACATACATGCTGCTATGTGTCACGATGATGTCATGTCTCTTCTAGCTGTACAAAGGAGCAAATGACTCAACCTTCTTTCGTTTTATGTTGCAATACCTCTATCTGCTGTCTGGGAAACATCATCATGAATATCCTTTATTGTATATCCTGTGTGATTCAGTAATAGTGGGATTATGATTCAGCTTAATTTGCAGCCACATCAGTCTGTTTTTTTAATCAAGTATGTTTGCATACATGTTTAAAACGGTTTGAAATTCATGGTGAAGTGTATGTGATGCTGGTCAACAAGATACAGGCCATGTTATGCTATGTTGGGAATGTGCGCAACATGGAAAGGTTATTCTAGGATTGGCAATGCAAACTTAAAGCTGCAATCCATTACATTATACAGAGCAGGTTATTATAGTATTTCAAGGCTCTTCTGAGCATAATCTCCACCCGCACTCTTCTGTCTCCAATGCAGACCCAAATAAGGCAGTTTTCCATCATAATATATTATAATATTTTGCTTACTGCACCGTCCTGCAAATTTAGATAAACATCAGTTATTCTCCAGCATGACAAGCTTGTGATAATCATAACCATGATACTACTTTCAGAACAAGTTGTATTAGGAAACTGGCTAGTAATCAGAATACATTGTACACTACTCTGTAGAGCTTAAACATGTCAATGAATGTTTGTTTTGGTTAGTTATTCTTTCTTCACTTTGAGTGGATTTGGGCTGTTTTTATGATATTGTGTCCTAACTGTGAGATTATTTATATTTTATAGATAAGGAGATAAATGGATATGGGTGTCTAATCAGAGAACTTTATAGAATCAGTCTGAAGTTTATTTAGCAATAAAGTTAACCAAAAAGAAATGTGTTATTCAGCTGTTTATTTTGACACCATATAATAAAGTCATACATATTTTATCCATCATTTCAAAAGAGGCATTATTCACTACAAATCATTATGACTGTCATTCTTAACAAAAAAACAAGTACAGAACATAAAAGGATTAAATAAATGTTTTATTAAAGGAAATTGACAGACCACTACTTTCAGTACACTCCCAAGAACTACTAATATATATATATATATATATATATATATACATACACACACACACACACACACTCACCGGCCACTTTATTAGGTACACCTTGCTAGTACCGGGTTGGACCCCCTTTTGCCTTCAGAACTGCCTTAA
>JAOPJO010000118.1:13700462-13710462 GCA_027123675.1 Molva macrophthalma | reverse complement strand
ATGCACACACACACACACCCAGCACACGCGCATACACCCACACAGACACACACGCACACAAGCATGCACATACCCGCAAAAGCACACATTTGTTTGCATTTGTGTATTAGTTGTGTGGGTCTGTGGGTGGGTGTGCCTGTGAGTGTGCAAGGGCAGTTGTGTGTGTATGTTTGTGCGCCCGTGTGTGTGTGTGTATGTGTGTGTTTGTGCACGCAAGTGTTTGTGTGTGTGTGTGTGTGTGTGTGTGTGTGTGACCCAGCAGCAATTGAGCATACCAAGCATAGGGCTCAATACAAACAACTTCTTCAAAGACCAGGTATTATATGTGTCGGTGTCCGTGATCAACTACATGCATGAATGTGTGGGTCCGCATGTCTGCGTGTGTGCGTGTGTGTGTGTGTGTGTGCGTGCGCTCGCCTGGATATGCATGTGTGTGTGTGATGAAGAGAGCCAGGCCTACGGAGCCTGTGAGTGTTGTTTAGACCACAGCCTGCTCATCCAATACTTCTGTAATCCCTACGCAGCTGAGCAGAGCGTTCACGCTGGACTGCAGCCACCTGCTAGAGCTGGACACTGGAACCATGGACCAGGACAGCTCTCTCTCTCTCTCTCTCTCTCTCTCTCTCTCTCTCTCTCTTTCTCTCTCTCTCTGTCTGTCTCTCTCTCCCTCTCTCTCTTTCTGTCCGTCTGTCCATTCGTCCCTCCCTCCTTCCTCCCTCTCGCCTCCTTCTATATCCCTCTCTCTCTCTCTCTCTCACTCTCCCATGCATGGTTCCCCACACCCTGTAAGTGTGTGTGGAACGTGTCCCTCCGCAAGCACACATACACATCGCAACGTAGCCAACTGACTAAACTCAACGTGCGAAAAACGTGCTTCGTTTTATTCCCTTTAATTTCTTCCACCTTTCCTTGCTTCATTAGGGGATGATTCAAAAGAACATTATTCACCGTATGTAGCTTAAACCTTTTGACCTTCTCAAAATGTAATTACGAACAAAGTTTGGTGTTTGTGTTCTGGTGTACTCTCTAGGATCTCTGTTTGATACAGGTTCTTCTTAATCCATGCCGCCCTCTGTTTTAAAGGAAGCCGCCACGAGAGGAATATATACAGGATGTGTCAGAGGATAATGAGGTGACCTTTAAATGCAAACTCAAGCAGAAGAAGCAATCAAATCAATAACAGGAAAAAGGGGGATGATTCTAAAAAGAGGGCTGAGGAAGCCTAATAATACGAGTAATGACTTGTTAATACCGTCATAAGGAAAGGTATATGGAGTCACACGTGCACATATTACACATTATGCAGATAAGGAAATAAGCTATAGTCTGTTATTTGCCAGTGAATCCAAGAAGCAACGTTACATTTTGCAAATCCAAATGCCGACTCCACGATCTTGGCCTACATGGACCATATGTCATTGGATACCACGTTTTAAAAGGAAATAAGCTCAGAGTTATCCGACACTGTATAGTATTTCATATAACTCAATCAGGTCCTTCTTGATGGAAACTACAATAAGGTTCACAGTGATGTTTTTATCTGATCTATTTACCTGCTGATTGTGACGCTGAGCAAACATGATTAGGATAACTATGGGACAGTATTGGTCCCGGGGTCTGACGTGTGTTGTGCGCTTCCAATACAATATGAAGCCATCTTGACATTTTCAACTTCTCTTCAGGTCGAAGCAATTAGCACCCAGGTCTTGTACTGCAATATACCGAGACAGAGTGTGATCCCTAGTCACACTCTTATATTCTCCTCTAGTGGATCAGATGGTCTGAAGAGTCTCGCTGCTTGGTATTGGGTTGGTTGTGTCATTGCGAAGACCTTTGCCAAACGAAACGCAATTAAACATTTCCCACTTGTTCACATGCTGCTGAACAAATTGAGTTTAGAGCAGAATCACAGGCAGAACACATTCACTGATACCAGGTGGGTTCATAAGGGAATCCTCTCACACCAAGTACATATGATCTAGTGTTTGAGTCAACACACACACAGGCACACACACACACAGGCACACACACACAGGCACACACACACACACACACAAACACACAAAGAGACACACAAACACACACACACACATAAACACACACATACACACATATTCAAACAACACACACACACAAACACATTCACACAGACACATTCACACAAGCACACACACAAACACACACATTCACACAAGCACACAAACAAGCACAAACACACACACACACACACAATAAGACACACACACACACACACACATTCACACAAACACACACACATTCACACAAGCACACACACATGCACACAAACACACACACACACACACACACACAAATACAGGTTACAAACATCCCCCCCTACACACACATGGGCCGACAGTGCAGGATGGAAAAGAGTGGTGTGGATGCGGAGCCGTTTGGATGCGGACGTGTCTTGTCCTAAATGCCAGGGGGTCAGCTCACGGTCCACAAATGCCACGGTGTCAGACAGGGCTGACGGAGGCTCGAGGGCCCACCCTCATTAAACATGATCAGCCGGATTAACCTTTTGTCTGTGACCATCAGAACAGAAGAGGGCAGCCGCCCTGACGGTTACAAGGGTTTGTGTGTGGACACGTTTCAAAAGGATGTTATAGCTGTAATTCACATGAATGATGCAGCCTACACAGTATTCATCTTTAAAATCGTTATCTTTTTGTTAGAAATTATGAAACATAAATTGTGTTTTGGCTTATCTACTGAGTACAATAGATTATCATGTATTATACTCACTGTTCTATTCATATTCATCTTTCTTTCTCACTGTTGTGTTTATCTGTTTCTTGATATACTCACTGACTAGCCAAAGCATTAAGGCCTTAGAATCATTAATCACCACGTGATGTCAATTGTCTTTCACTATTAAAGTTTGAATGACAGCCAAAACTGTATGGGCCCTCACGGTATTCGACAAATAGCTTCCTATCACACGACCGCTCTCTAGTGGTTAATGATGACAGTTCAGACGGCAAACACAAAAGAGCGTGTCCTGGCAATAGTAACATTTATCATCTCATTAGAGATGCTAATATATAAATTGCGTTTTGGCTTATCCAGAGAGTATAATAGATTCCCATGGAGTGTTTTATACTCATTGTTCTATTCTTATTCATCTTTCTTTTCATTGTCTATGATAGACTCCCTAACTAGTAGGTTTACTAACTATAAGCGGTTGCAGGAGGTAATCTTTTTTTGAGAGAAATGGAAAATAATAATAAATAATAACAAATAAATAAACCAAACCAAAAAAAGAAATGGCAATTCAGAGATATAGTACATTTCAAATTAATTTCTTTGACTCTTTGACTTTTTTTGACTTTTTTGCTTGTTTGTCGCATTTATGATAGTCGAATTATGTTTGTCGAATTCTCTGATAGGAGAATTCTGCCCTCTTGTGGTATCTCAAAGTCTCCTTGGTGGACAACAAGGAACAGCGTGTTTGAAACGAAGCTGGTCGGAACAGTATGCTGTGCTGGAGACTGCGTGCGCGTGCGTATGCATGGGGACGCACCAATATCCCTTTTCCACTGACATAACGTATTTACATCTAAACTAATCCACAATACAAGCCACAATACAATCCAGGCAATTACCTTTGACTGAATATTATACTTCTGGAAGTAGTTTGGGGTCATTAGAACGTAATATTTGCCTTAGAATGTTAAGTTTTCCAGTTCACTTTTTGTCCAAGGGGCTTTAAAGAAACAAAAATCAAACATGGGTCATTATATTGAAGAGCAACTACCATATTTCTATTTCAACTGAACATACACAAATGATTAAACTGTTGCCCACATGCCAAGGCCGCAATGAAGTGGGAATGTTGGTTGATTTGTTTGGTTTCACCAAACAGCATGAAAACACAGCAGCCCATATATACAGTCAGGTAGAACACAGATTTTCCTGAAGCACGTTGACCATCAGCAGCCTGTATCTATAGCTCCTTCTATTATTCTGGACCTTCCTCCCTAATACATTAGAGCCACTGCTGACTGGAATTGCATTCTGCTGATAATTGTTGCAATAGCCACAAGGGGGCGCTGTGGGTATATATGGACGTACTAGTGAAGTAGACAGTAGTCACACATAAAACTATCTTCTAATTCTGAACACAATTAACAGTAAATCTCCGGTCTCAATGGTCTCAACTGAAGTTCAAAAACATCATCTATCTTCTAAAAGCATAACTATCTTCTGAACTCGGCTGAAAGGTGATGTAGGTAAGATTTGAGAGTTGTAAAGAGAGAGAAAGATAGCAGGAGAGCAAGATTTTGAAACTAAAAAAACATTAAACATCCCCTCCCTCTCTGCTCCCTCCCTCCCTATGTTTCTCTTCCAATGAGCAGTGTTGTATTTCACGCACCTGTGATTGACAAGGCAAAATGGATTTTGTGACCCAATCACGAAAGAGATGCCCTTATTGGTTATACATGAAACAGGAGCATTCTAAGATCTAAATAGAGAGCCAAAGTCCTTCTTCTGTCCCCCATGGGACCTTATTTCAGAAAGTATGAAGGTATGTAGGCCTACGGTAGTCCATCATCATTTTTTTATCCTGTTTGATTTGTGGCATGAATAACACGTGTGATGTTTGTCAATTTAAAAGGTCAAGAAAGAAAAAAATGTATACAACATTAAAGCAACATTTTGTTTAGTGTGAAATCACTCAGTGCACTACATCTCTCGTCTCACACTTTAAACGTCACCAACACCAACATGGCCGTCACCTGTTTTATCCAGTGACTCCTGGGCTGCGGTCGGATGGTCTTTTTGGCTTAGGAAGGTTCCTAACTGACTGAAATGACCTGGACGTACCTGAGTGGCAGCCACGATATGAGCTGTTTGAATTCTCTAAATGCTAAGGAAAGGTGCTTCAATGCTTCCTTTATTAGCATTGGTTACACTGGACCATCCTTTACGAAAGGAAAGGAGATAATGCCGTCCCACAATTCCTTGCGGTGGGAACATTTCAAACGTCGTACCATTCGTCCATTTACGAAGACAAACGATCAACACAACCGACAATTATTTTCATACAATCATAGTAATTGGGATCTATGTCCATAAATATGAGTGGACAGGACGGTGAGTGTGAGCAACTATTATCAATGTGACAACTATTTTGTTTCCCTTTTGTTAGTGGTAGCCTGTATTCCTTTTTTATTTCAATTGCATAAAGTGTCATTGTTCACAGTGTTGTCCACGTTCATATAGCCTGCGTGAAGCCATGGTTAGAACGCATGGAGCAAAGTATCTGAGATGTGCTTTTAGTAGTCCATCTTCGGAACATTGTAGTTCCACCACGACAGACTTACGTCCATAACAGAATACGTCCATAACAGAATACGTCCATAACATCCGGCGTCGCATGATGACGTAGCCTAGTGTAAGTGCAGTTGGATTCTCTGATCAACGCAGTTGTCTTTTCCTTATGAATTGTCCTTCACAACTTTCATTGACCTCAGGACGTTTTCCATCGAGGTGACGATAGCTTCGGGGGCTCTGGGTAGCTTGTGGAGAGAGAAAGTAATGATGCCACTTATACACCATCTGGGTGTGCAGTCTTTCTAATTACATATTTTCACTTATACTTGTCTTATACTTCAACAGTTTTATGAAAAACTGCGACTTACATGACTTGCAAAATTAATATTTTAAATTGACCGACATGTGTAATTCATGGCACAATTCAAACAGGATCAAAACATTATTTGTCTCTTGCCGTTGACCACCTCACATACGTTTTCAGAAAGGTCCCATGGTGGTCCCCCGGAAGATGAGGGGCTTAGGTTCCTATTGGCTCATACAGAGGCAGGCGACGTCAACTCAAAACTGAGTTGACGCATTTCACTCACCAATAGCTGATGGATTGCCATTTCTTACAAATAACAGCAAAAATAATAGCTCCTAAATCTTACCTTCAGCACCTTTAATGCAGTCTCAACTGAACTGAAAATACATTGACTATAACTTAACTTCTTCAAGTCTGCTTATAGGACAAGGACAATGTAATGTATGCTTTCCTTATACTTTCCCCAAAGAAAAGACCAAAGGTGACAACATTTTTATCAGAAGTAAATTTGCTGAAAGGCAGATTCTGTCCTTCAGGGCCAAAGACTTTCCAGCACACAAATAAACGATAGAACAATATTGCTTCAATGGGGATGATGGACACAGCAGTGGCTTCGTCCTAAGGCTTGAAGACTCATTCAGGGCAGCATTTGTCTAAGGACAAATGGTTTTGCTCCAATAAAATCAAATTCAATCTTAAAATCATGAGTTAAAAAGCAACAACACATAAAACCTAGCCTCAGAATGTGCTAAAACTAGATTCATATGAAACCACATTTTTCTCAATAAATAAATAAAACAGATTTCGACCCCCTACTTAACACTAGATACAGGGTCTGCATTTAGGAGAAAGGTACCAATGAATTCACCAATATACACACGTACTCCTTCACCCAGACATACTAGCCAGCAGGCCTCTAAATCAATCAATACATTGGTACACAGGCCCATGAACATGGGCTTTCTCCAATATTACAGCAGCGTACTTGGTACAGAGCCATATATATATTACATATCCCACGACAGCCTACCAGAGTAAGAGACTCCTGTAGGCCTGTATAGCTTGTGTAAGCTGGCATGCCTCTCAAACCGGAACCCCCCTCTCCCTCAGACCACTCCAGCTAGAACTGTAACGGGAAGCGTTTTTCCAGCTTGTAAGTTTTCCACAATGCAGTAGAGTAGAGTAGAGTACGGGGCATACTAATGTGTAGGTATGTGACTTTAAGCCCTAAATGGAAGCACATGTTCGAGTGGAATAATAAAAAAATAAAAAAATCGTTTACATAGAGCTGTAATCAAACGATTTTTTCTTCTTTTTTCTTCATTTCTTTCCTTCCCTCCCTCGCTGTTTGAGTGTACGTCTTTCCCGGGGTCAAAACGTGGTGTGCCTGTATTGTTTTGCAGGGCTGAAGGCCAGCCATTCGCCAGCCTACCGGGCTGATGCAGAGCTATGCTGCCACATATGGCAGTGATTACGGCCCAGTGTTTATCCGCGCTCAGGACGGACTGTACGCTGGAGGAGCAGAGCACCTCGGCGTGCAGATGGCTGCTCTCTGGGTGGAGATCTATAGGAGATTGAATGAGACCACAGACTGAACGCGCACGCCAGCACCTGTAAACACTGCAGACACAGATAAACACAAACAGAGACGCACACACACGCATCATGCACATGAACACGCACACACACACACACACACACATAAACATGTGCAATGCAGACACACACACACACACACCATTCATGCACATAAAACACACACACACACATACGTAAACACGTGCAGACACTCACACATAAACCCATGCATAACACACACACACACATTTAACATATGCAGTCACACAGACACATACACACATACATACAGACTCACACAGATATACACTCATAAACCCATGCAGACACAACACATACACACAGACACACTCATAAACCCATGCAGACACAACACATACACACAGACACACTCATAAACACATGGACTGAAACATAAAATGTTGCTCCAACACAATCCAGCCAATCATAACAATGCATTCCAGCAAGCAAACCAGACGCAGTAACACAAGTTTTTTGTGATTTTCCAGTGATTCTCAACACACACACAAACACACGCACAAATTGTCCCACAAAAACGCACACACACACACATTCTCCCACAAACACACACACACACACATTCTCCCACAAACACACACACACATTCTCCCACAAACACACACACACATACACATTATCCCACAAACACACAAACACACATACACACTCTCACACACACTCTCACACACACAGGGTTCACAATGTGTTCCATTGTGGGTAACGCTCTCTGCTGGAGATAAATTAGCTTGACAGTATCTGAAGGGCAGCGTTGCCGTGAGTCGTGACAGTGATTTGGCGATCCGTCCATCAATCACAGCAGGCCTGCTACTCCCCGCCCCCCACCAGCCCGGTCCCACCCTACGACAGAAAAAAAAGGAGAGCCCCCCCAACACACTGTGGCTGTGTGTGTGCGTGTGCCCGTGTGTGTGTGTGCATCGATACAGCGCCACAAAGCGTTGTTTTGATGTGTAAAGTGCTCGCGGCCAGCCTGGCTCTCACAGGGGAACTGAGTAGCGCTCTTTGCACTCATCCCCTCATCACCTGAAATGGGAAGAGAAGAAGAATAAGGAAGAAAAAAACGCAGAAGGACCTAACAACACCTACCTAACAATGCATTCCTTTACTCTTGTTTTGTTCTTCAACTGTGTGCCCTCCAACACCCCCCGCCTTAACAGTGTTTTCCAATCGCAGCTTGAATGACCTCACTCTGTTAAGATGGTTAGGTACTGTTCCACGCCACTTAGACACACACACTCCTGCCAGCCAGGGCAAGGAGCGTGGTGCGTTACTATAGCTACATCAGACTGTTTTGGCAGTGCACTCGGATCAATGCAGACGGAGATAACATTTCAAAGGAAACGCATCCGCATGAGCCGTGCAGTCAGTTCTCTGTGTGAATGGATGTTGGGAGGATTAAAGGTTAGGGAGAGAGGGAGAGGAGAGGGCGGAAGATCAGCAGAATGTTGGTGGCTATGCAGCAACTGCCAGTGGGTTTTTGTCATTACTGTCGCTCTACTTGATGTGGCCCTTGGCACAGGGTCTGTGAGTGGGATTTTCTTTCCTCATCTTCCTTCTCTCTCTCTCCTTCTGCTTGATGATACACTTGGAATATAACTGGGAATGGGGTGGGAGGAAGGGAGACATGCAGAGGGGGGCATGAGTGGAAAAAGCTAAAAAAGGATGTTTTGGAGAGCCAATGGGGTGGTCCGATCGGCCCGTTGTATTGATTGATTAATGAGCAGCATGAATTACTTACACAGCTGAACTCTCACTATAAATTATAGTCAAGGTTCTAGATGCCGAACACCAATTCAATTCTGGAAGTCAAATTATGTTTTATGTTTCTGTACAACTGGAAGATGCCGAAATGTTATATAAAAAAATCAATCCTATTAAAATGGGTTGGATTCCCCTATGATATCTGATGGGGCGGATCTCCTGAGAGGGGATTGCCTCAAGGTATAAACCGAATCACTTATACATTACCATATCTCCAGCTGGAGTTTTATTTTGGACCAAGATGTTTCCACTTTAACGCTGTCGATAGAACAGACTCGCGTACAAGGCTCTAATCTTATAAGGCACAGTGTGTGATCAATGTGCTTCCCTCGGCTAATGGTCCATCTACGTATGCTCCAACTGCTGCTCAGTCGTGACTGGAGTGTGCACATTATAACCTTGCAGGCCTAGTATGCATACCTGGCCTTAAATGAACTACAATGAAAAGGCCTGTTTTGGATGCTTTAGAAGTTTGTTTAGTTGTTGTTTTTACTTGATTGGGTGGATTTCATTGGAGTCAGTGGATTTAATTGTAGCCTTACCAGGCTACTGATTTGTTTTGTAGTTCCCCAAATAAGAACACAAGATTTTTGTACAAATAAATGAGCTATTTAGAGAATCAATCTGTAATGGTTGCTATGTAACTCTGCTTTGAATCCCTGTTGCTGCCTCAAATATCAGCTTTATTCGTAAAGGTATTTGAACAACTTCCAACAAGTAATCCTGGGCTAGAAGTTGCTGACTATGACATTTGATTAATAGCTATGCAGATGCAATGAGTTTCGACAGTACATTGAGCTGGAAAATGAATGCTTTAGCCAAATGTTGGTGTGTTTGTTGACTACCTCCAGTCATACTGCTGGGTGTCTTGATGTGGACTCACTGGCTTGTTTGCTTCACAGAGTTGCGTTTGGGTTGCTGGGCAATATGAACAAATACAATATCTCAGGATATTGCGAATTTCTATACAGCAGCAGTAATAGACATATATATATATATATATATATATATATA
>JAOPJO010000118.1:13679802-13692302 GCA_027123675.1 Molva macrophthalma | reverse complement strand
CACACACATCAATGGGAGCAGGCACACACACACACACACACAAACACACTGGTGCAAGCAGGCACACACACACACAAACACACTGGTGCAAGCAGGCACACACACACACACATTCTCCCATGCATGCGCACTCACAGAAAAAAACACACACACACACACACACACACACACACACACACACAGACACACACACACTAACACACTCACACCCATACAATGTATTAGCGAGGCTTAATATGTCACATCTATCACTGATAGAGAGCTAAGTGAAGCTTGCAGAAGGTCATGATGGAAGCTGATCGTCTAGCAGACAGGATTAATGTCGTTGTGATTTCAAGAGCTGCCAATCAGCCTCCTATGATGCCGGCTGGAAATCAGGAGATCCCAAGAGGAAATGTGATTTGTGTCATTTACCATTTAACTGCTGCCACAGAAGTATAGTCATACTTAACATACACATGTCAAAATATGTAATCAATAATAACAATTATACTAATAATAACATGAAGTATAATAAATGCACTTTTCAATACAGACAGACACTTGCATACATTTTAAAACAGACTATATACAGAATATGTTAACTGAGATTGTGTGTAAATTGCTCGCATGGGAAGTCAGTTGGGGTGTGGAATATAAATATATGGATTTTTATATTTTTTCAGTTTTTTTCAATGAAAGACAAAGAAGTACAGAACAACATACAAAAGACAAATAACTCATTTATTTTATTTTATACGGTAACACTATATATGTAGGTATGTGTCATAAGTTCCAGTACAATTACAACTAAGTACACACACTTACACACAGACTGGTTCCACCAATCATCAAAGAAGTCATGTGTCTACAAGTCGGGCCTTTTTAGCCGAGTCATACAACAACATCTTAGCCAAAAAATACCAGATATGTTAGCATCGTGAAGCCAGCTGAAATCCGAGCGAGGCGAAAATGGTCCTGCTGCGCGAGGCCTCAGACTTGTATAATGAACTAAATAAATAGATTAGTGAGTATTAGAGGTTTAATAGAAATAGAAATAAACCGGGATATTAGTTATCTTCTTCTCCCACAGAAAGGGAAACTCAGGTTAGTTCCTGAATAAGTCAAGGGCATTACCATCTCCCGCCCCCCCCTCCCTCCTTAAATATCATTTAATTCATGCATTTTTATTTTCTCCCCCAGCCCCTCTCACTCACTCTCTATGTATCTCTAAGGTGTTCAGATCAATGCTCTTGATGAACGACAGAGAGTGAGAGAGGTGTTTGCAAATGCAAAGCAGCACACCATGTACCCTAGCAGCACTAAACTTAATCACTTCAATTAAGACAATGGAATAAACTAATCCTCCACTCGTCATTCATTTGACAGAAACAATTAATGGAGGTACACCACATCTCTCATTCATTTTCAGGCGCTGGCTTTTAAACAGTTGAGTAATTGAAGGATTTAGAAAAGGTTGACATACTGAAAGTATTGACAGTAATGCTGAGCTTGCCATTGATGTATTTCCCACAGCAATTAGCTGTATTAATTACCATAAGTTAACTATTCATGAGCCACTTAAGATATGCACTATTTGAGTAATTGCGTTTTCTATTCTTCATACACAATTTATGTTGGAGACAACAGGTCATATATGTTGTTTGTACGAGAGGCGAGAATCTTCTTCACTCAAGGCTTTATTTATAGTGGCTTTATTTTAAATTGGCACATTTTATTTTTCATTAGCTTTTCCCATTCCAAGTACCCTTTCAATCTGCTTGTTTGGGACCACTTAGGGTTCCACATAGCCCGCTATAAACAGACGTTTGAAACGAACAATCCTCGGTTCAAAACAGAGCCTTTGTGTTATACTGTATATATATGATGGATTGACATGATATACATGATGGATTGACTTTAATCACAAAGTATATACACCTTGAGATTCTGGCTTTGAAAAAGCTTTGCGAAAGCTTGGAACAGTAATAAACAAGCACTGTATTGACCAGCGACAGACAGTTTAATCCATCTGTCTTTTTTACAACATGTAATGTCTCTTACACTGTCGAATGCCTAATTACACCATGGAACACGAGCTACGACTGAGACTGATAACATGGGCGTTATTCTGTGTGTGTGTGTGTGTGTGTGTGTGTGTGTGTGTGTGTGTGTGTGTGTGTGTGTCCACCTACATACTCGACAGCCTGTTGATACAATCACACTGTCTGTTATTCTGTTTTTATGAGTGGGTGTCTTCTGTTCTTTTATTTTATTTTCAGTTTATTTTGTTTGAGCCAATAAGGCTTTACAGGCAAAGAATCCATTGTGTCTTAGGCACACCT
Source organism: Molva macrophthalma (assembly GCA_027123675.1). NCBI lineage: Eukaryota > Metazoa > Chordata > Actinopteri > Gadiformes > Lotidae > Molva > Molva macrophthalma. Next base: position 13,689,978 of record JAOPJO010000118.1, on the reverse strand, counting down.
ACACTTCTTATTAGCTATTGTAATCATGTCTTAATCATCTTATAGACTCTCCTTAACACAAGGGGCAGCCATGGCCGGTCTGTCTATGAAGCTCATGTGGAAGAAGAGACTAGCATGTAGTTCCTCTGACGGCCTTCAGGTGGTTTGTGGTAGGTGGATGCAGAGTGACCCGTGGCCATTTAAAGTCCAACTTACACTTCTACATCAGCACGTATGCGAAGATCCGCGAAGATCCACGTCACTACGCAGAGACCTTTACACGGCCCCTTGGCCGGCCGCAGACCTTTCAACCACAGTGGTATGCAAAGCTACCCTTCTCCCAGAGGTCAGCAACGCGCCGCCAATCACCGTGGAGGTTCGCGTCAACTAATTGCTGATTGGCCAAGCAGGGAGCGGGCGTACCTTTTTTGTTTAGGACCGCCAGACACGAGAATCTAACGGATGATCCGGGGAAGGTGTTTGCACAGGCAAAATGGCTGTTTTGCAACCGAAATGAAGCACAGCGTTGGCCCTCTGTCACAACAGGGTGCTCAGTCGAAATCGTCAAAGATCGCGATTTCATTATACATATATCGGGCCTTAAAGGCAAGCAGCTCTGTGAAGATTCGTGCAGGGACTCTACGTCGGGACATAAATCCTTGCATCCACGCCTTGAGGGTGTTTCATGGGAGGGGCATTTCCCATGCAGGGAGCAGCTGTGTCCACTGCTTCAGCATTGGTCTCAATCAGTGTGTCACCGTTGAGTGTATTATATGATTTATCATACTGGCGGGACTGCCTTTTGGAAATAAAACAAAAAAACATGCATGCTGGTGTGTCACAGTAGGGCTATTTATGTTACTGGTGGCTGTGTTGCAGGAAATGGTTAAGCGTGTGTTACTTTGGTGTGTCCAGTGGGTACGGCATGCATTGGCGATGCATGAAAAAAGGAAGAATGAAGAAAAAAATAAGATGTGTGATAACGTCTCGTCCACGGTGGAAGGTGGGTGGGTGAGATGTGATTCAATGAGGATCTTTGCGAACTTGTCAACACAGTGATATAATAATACTAGCTAATAGCTAGTGTGAACATCCTGATAAAGAAATGCCATGGACGGAAGAAAAAGCTGAAATGGTAATAGTGGATCGGTAAAAAATAAATTGTAATGCAAAGCACGCATTTGAAGCATCACTATAATCAATACTAAATCAATAATGTCTCTATTCCAATCCTGGGGCTTTGGGGAATCAGACCCTGGGCATAAGAGCTGTACCCCACAGTGAGGGGAGGGGATGTGCATGTTCGCTGCTCAACTCTTTGGCTCTGCATGGCACCAGGGAGACACCAGTGTGGGTCGCAGTTGTTGACATTTTTCCATTGCTTTGCCCCTTTGGAATTTTGATAATGAATGCCTGGTTTGCGTAATTCCCCCTATGTGCCTGGTTTGTAACTTTCCTCTAAGAAGAGGATCTTAGAGGACCAAAGGGATTCAGTAGTCAGTCAGTGTCTCTCTCTCTCTCTCTCTCGTTCACACACAGACAGATTCAGTCTGGGGATGAGCTTGATGATCTATGATGAAACACAAGTCTCATCCAACCCGAAGGAAGAGGGGAGGAAAGACGCAGTAGCGCCATCGAGAAACGCTGAGTCATCCTTCTGTGTAATGTAATAAAGCGGGTATAAATGACCCCCTCAAACCCACCCCTTCCTCCCCCTGAATGTGGTATTTGTCCCGTTTACAGTGACACGACAAATTGTTTGAGTGACACAAACAATACACACTGCACATTAGGCACACATATACTACTATACACTAGACCGCCTTTCCTGACCCCAGTGTTACTAGTAGTAACAGTACAAGGTATGCAGAAGAGGAGGGCTCCTGCAGAGAAAATAAATCCTTGTAAGGCAGCCAGGTAGAACCTCTTCGTAACTGCGACGATGCACTGCACTGCAGTGCAGAAGGCCGCAAAAACATTTGAGCATGTCCCATCATACTCCACATGCACACTGCAGTTCACACTGCAGCCCGTAGACCAGAGGTAAGGTGTGAAGCCTGAAGTCAATAGGGAAGCATGCCAGAAACTTACTCCACTGCAGCTTTAAAAATAATGCTCTGAGTAAAGTACTTAACATCAAACGCACAATGCAGTTTAGCATGGCTTGTTTTGGGTTTAGCTTTTTGGGTTTTATGTTATGTATAGATGATTAATGATTTTATTGTACTTAAGTGTCCTTTACCCTTAATAGGTGCCCACCCATATGGGCTTACAAATATACAAATGATACGGTACAAAAGTACACTCATAAGCATATAGAAGAACCTCAGATAATTACATACTGCATGCCAAATACAAAATCATAATCAGGGATATAATAAACTTTGTCTTTGTCTTTGTATATGTTGAAAACTGTTAAAGAACAATTTTTGTCATCATTGCTGTTTGTAGTCATGTACTGTGTTTTAATGACATAGCTCCTTCTGCACACGTCCTAGCTGGGTTATTTATATGCACATATTTGTGGTGTTTATAAATGGTTGGTTTTATGAAATGCTGCCTTCTTGGATACTAAATCTTTCTGAACTAAACGAGTGGCTTCTCGTTGCTTTCCTTAATACATCTCATTGCAGGACGGCATACTTTGCATCAATTGTGGAAAATTAACATCTAGGCCTATTCAGTTATCTAAATAATAAGTAATATACATTTCTCTCTGAAATGTTACATTTACTACCCATACCCATACCAGATAAATAAATAAACACATTGATGAACACGCACGCACAGGTACACATAAAAAAGCAGCTTCCGTTACCTTGTCTATTTATGTGCAACCCATTTCACACAGTCCCAAATGTTTTGGTAGTTCTTCACTCTGAAGCAGAACAAAGGAGCTCTATGTCAGCTCCTAACCCAGCCTCTCACTGTCTAGAAGCCACTTGCTGTCTTAAAGGACAAAGTGCTGCACGGTCAAAATCAATGTGCCTTGATTACTTTCATTTTGGCCATGAAATTGGTAAAGAAAAACAAATAGAGCGCTTTTGTTTGCTTGGATGCAATATGTATTTACAGGAAATTGAAAGAGTAGGAGGCGGGGAATTGTGGATTAGATTTAAGATAGGCATTTTGTGTTTATTACTACAGACAGTATTCTATATAAACCTGTGTCATTTCAAAATGCATCGTGGCTTATGTATGTTAGCATGTGGCTTTGCTCTGTACCTCTGTACTGTTGATTTATGACGTTGCAGCGGCACTTGGAAAGGATAATATACTGCTTATGTGGTTTGGACACAACTTACCCACCACACTATAGTTTTGGTATAATTTATGTGTGTGTGTGTGTGTGTGTGTGTGTGTTGTGATACATACCATTATTATCACAACAGATATGAGGGCCTCTTTTTGTAGGTTTTCCTACAGGGATTCCTTCCGTAAATAATGACCTTCCACCACATGCAAGCGCACACACACAAGTACACACGCATTCGCACATTAATCTGTGCCGCACAACAACCATGTTTTATGACAGACAAAGCTTAGCCAACCAGTCGCAGGCTAAAGACTGCATGATAATTCTTCAATAACGTGGGATGGTGGTTTATCTCCTCCTGTTTCCCCCTGGGATCCGGGTCTGTAAAAGATGCAGGGGTTCTGCCCAGGCCGCACAGAGAATGATTGATTATTTCCATATGTCAAACATTCTGCGCAAAAAAACTGAGAAAAACCCCAGGGGGCAATTGATGTTGATGACACGGTTTCAACACACAAGATTGTAGAGATCCTTTACCACCCATTTGTGAAGTATAATCATTTACGCTTCCCTTCAATGTTGCAATGGAAATATATAGTCTCTTCTTAAGAGACTATATATATCATTTATTCATGGTTACCTTCAACACGTGTCTTTGATATATAATATATATCATTGCTGTATCTACATTGACATGTGATATTCACACTTGAAATCATCACATGCCAGCGTGAATATAATATGATATTAATGGCCAAAGTTCCACAAACATGGATGATCCATTCTGTGAGGCTGTATCTTAACCCCCCCTCCCCCGAAAGGTTATCCGCTGCAGCAAAGAGCCTAATAAAATACACCGTCTCTCCAAGAACAGGTTTTCCTTTCTGATTGAATACAAACCTTTCTTGAGACAGCCCCTTCTGCGGGCGAGAGAAGCCAGCACCGGCCTGGTCACCAGCGCTATATTTAGTCTGTTTCACTGTGTCTCGGGTGCCGTTTACGTCTCCACTTGAGCAAACAAGTGATTCTGCTTCAGCTTTTAGAACCCGGCTGGGAACGATTGAGGCATGCTGTGAAATTATGGGATGGGAATGGGAAAGCTTGAAGTTGTGTATAACAGGCCGCTGCATGTATTTGTTTTCCTTTGTGTAACCTCAAAAGGGGGGAAACATTGCAATGGGAGTAGAGGAAATGGTGTTAACCCTTGGGTCTTACTGCGTCTTCTACAGGAACTGAGTCCAGACAGCCTGGCTAATATGCGTGTGTCCTGTCCTCTACTCCCAAACCAGCAGCAGACCTCTGCTTTGGGCTCTCTCACACACACACACACACATGCGCGCACACATACACAGAGGTGCACGCACACACACACACACACACACACACACGCGTACAGTCACACAGGCAAACGTGCACAAACACAGACATACAGACACAGTAGGCTAAGGACACAATAGGCAAAGGACATCTGTTTCTGTCAAAAAAAATGTTTTATGGGAAACACTAAAGAGAGCCACAAGAAGCTTTCAATGTAATATGCTATAAATGCCCTTGATGGACATTGACAGATAAATGGGTCGCTCTGCCACATTATCTCTAAGCCTAGGGAATCAAAAAACACAAAGAAAATAGTTTTTTTTTTACAACCACTTTGACCAAATTATTCAAAGAGAGGCCGCTCTTCCTCAAGACTGTTGCATCCAGGGTTGGATTCCTGGTCCCCAGAACACGCTCAGAACACCAAGACTAACAACAGCCGTCACTGTTTACATATCTGAGCAGTCTGGCTTCCTAATAAAGACATAGTGATAGAGAGAGAGTCACAGAGAACTCACACATAAAGGGGAAGGGGTCCCTAAATAACTGCTTATGTACCCTCTGGTTTATGAAGCAAACCCTACTTCTGGCTCATTCCTTCCTCACCACATTCATTTGAATTCTAGTGTCTGAGATGAACACAAACAGTTATATATCCAAGACTCGGAAAACAACTCAGACCTCTGCCCTCCAACATATGGCATGAATGAAGAATAGCTACATACATGCGCGCGCGCACACACACACACACACACACACACACACACACACACACACACACACACACACACCGTCAGAGAAAATGAAGGAAAACGTTCATGTTTCCCTTATCTGCCTGAAATCATGCACTTATCCCATCGCCATGGAAACCAATTTCCGCGTACAGGGGATGTAACATGTGTTAACCTGCACAACGTTCCATAGACCTGCACAGGTCTATGGAATCAAATTAGGGTCAAATGTATTGTAGCTGTGTAACACCATATGTGAATGTGTGCAATTTGTTTGTATGAATTCATTCAAATGTGTAAAATATATTAGATTTAAGTAGATTTAATTTGCAGTTACATGTCAAAAGTTTGCACCTACAAAAAAGGTTTGCAGATACACATCAGGTTTGCAGATACACATCAGGTTTGCAGATACACATCAGGTAACAGGCGGACCTAAACGCAGCACGCAAACACGTAGGGTTTAAGAAGGAGTTTATTGCCAACAGGCGTTCAAGCAACGAGAGCTGAGGGTAGGGGGGGCAGGTTGAGGCTCCTTCAGGGTTGGTGTGAACCAAAGGCTTCTCCGGAGATGGAGAAGGGGCATCGGGCTGGAGAACCAGGCTGTGGCAACAAGGCGATCGAGACAGGCAGGGTACTGAGCTGGTTGGCAATCTGGATCACAGAAAAGAGAAACGGTAAGCACGAGGAAAAAAACATAGGAAACACACAGGCAGCATGGAAGCCAGAGGACCTTACCGCCGTTAGTGACGGTACGATCTGACGACGCTGAAGAGGACAGCCAGGGCTCTGTTCCGATATCCATACTTCCATGAGTACACCTAAACGTAGTACACTATCCCCACTCACTAAGTGCGCAGATTTTCAGATCTTAGTGTTGTTCCAAATCGAATACTCACTTAACACGCAAAACACACGTGAATCCTTTACGCCCACAGGCAGTGTTTACGCCTAGCAGCTATTTTCGAACTGAGCGCGGCTCAGCCCGGCTCCGCCTCTTCCGCTATGTAGCTAAGATGGCTGCCGTTTAGTACGAAAAGTGTACACCGTTGCACACTCAGCATCGTAATTGGAACACCCTACGTACTCACACTAAGTATAGTAAGTACGGGAAGTATGGATATTGGAACATGGCCCAGGTCTGATCTACTGCACAGATGATTTGTTGATTTGGTTCAGGTGTGCCTGTCAGGAGCTCAGGAACAGAAGAGAATCCACCAGGAAAACTGACAAGTGGCGGCAAGTGGCGAGCAAGGCGGCGCGGGTCTCCCTCCAAGCCTCGTGACATCGCCGAAGGTGGGTCTGGATAGACCGACCTCAACCTCCAACGCTGGGAACAATGATGGCTGGTAGCCTAGGGCTCTTTCAAAAGTGGGGGTTGAAGCGTCTTGCCGTCTGGATATACTCCAGATTGTTGTGGTCCGTCCGAAGGGATGCTCCGCTCCTCCAGTGCCAGCTGCACCGCCAGCCCCTCTCTGTGACCCGCGTCATGGTCGCGTTCTGCAGGAGACAAACTACGGGGAAAAAAAGGCCCAGGGGTAACTGTCGACCTCCACGATTAACCGGCAAAGAAGGTCAGCTTGAATGAGAATGTGGGCGGAGGAGAAGCGATTCTTGAGGGTGGATGCCCGGAGAGAGCGCGAGAGAATATAAGGCAATGTAGACGAAGAGGTTGAGAAAGCCTCACAGAATGTCATTCACCAAGGCCTGAAAAACAGCGGGTGCATTATGTAGCGGGTGCCAAGTACTCCAAGTGGCCGAGTGGAGTGTTAAACTGTCTACCACTCATCTCATTTTTTACCCACAAACAATTAGATGTGTAGCTGAAAACCTGAAAACCTTTTTTGTAGGTGCAAACTTTTGATGTGTAACTGCAAATTAAATCTATCTGTTCAAATATACTTCACACATTCACACATTTGAATGTGTGAAGTCCCCTCCCTACTCAGATTCCCACGAATAAAGCCATCCAAACAGGGTTTGAACCCAGAAGACAGAAGAGATGTTATTTATTGAACATTTAACTGAACAAAACACACAACACTTGTGGCTGAGCAGGAACAGGCCGAGGTGTGCTCCACTATTGATCTTTAAACTTAGCTGCTACCTGACAAGCCAATCAATAGGGACCACACCCACACAGTAAATACACACATCAATTAACTAATCATCCAATCAACTCAAACAAACAGGCTAGCATGCAGGGACACATGAACACAGGGAGGGGCATGAACACAACACATATAACTCAACTAAGACCCAGGGTCATAACACACAGCTGCAATACTTGTGACCCTAATTTGATTCCATACGGGTTCTGGGGAGGGGGGGCAATATCGTCTCAGAGGGAGAGTGGGGGAATAAAAGCAGGCGTCTCTGTGTGTTTTAGTCTGTCTATGTTAGTGTGTGTGTGTGTGTGTGTTTGAGTGTGAAGTGTGCATTTGAATGTGTGTCTGTGTGCGTGCATTAGTGTGTGTGTGTGTGTGTAGAGGAGGGGAAGTCCAGCCTCCTCCTGAGCCCCTGGTGGTCTACATTATTGATTAGTGAGAGGGGAATTTCATGGATAAGGAGCACACATGCAAGCCTCCACACACACACACACACACCCACCCACACATAGAGAAAAACAGAAAAAGAGAGAGATACAACACTATGTTACAGAACCCATTTTCCTTTCTTGTCAACCAAGATTTAACTAAACGGGACAAACACCAAATCGAAACTCTGCATGCAGAGTGCTGCAAATCCATTCTCCGCATCCAATGGGAGACACCAAATAATGCATGCAGAGCAGCCCACTGTTTTATAATCCCCTAAAAGAAAGTAACCCTGACAGCTCCATAGCAACGCCCCCACCTCCAGAGAGACACTGGGATGACCCTCAGTCAGCTGGTTCTGAGACTCTCTTCACAGACACCAGCACAGCCACCACACACAAACCTCATTACACTCAACCCAACTATAAGACAACCATGGGCAACCTATCTGACACGTTGGAAAGAATCAACCCAAAACCAGAGCAAGATCGAACACTACCTGTCCCTAAACAGAGACTAGACAACGTCCAGACTCAGCGAGCAAGCCCGGCCATGGCGAGAGGCCGCCGCAGCAGACATGGCTCCCTGCGCAGACATGGCTCCCTGCGCAGACAGGCTGTGCACCCACTGCACATGAAGTGAGGTGGAAACCAAGCTGCCAACTGTGCCAAGACACCAGAGACACTTCACACAGATTACAGACACCCAGAAAGATTTAGAAAACATGACTAATGACAAAGAGTCTGCCGGGTGAAGGGCAGCCATGTGCAAACACAGCAAGAAGATGTGTGAGTTGTTGTGACAGGAAAAGGACGTCCAATGGGATACAACCAACCGTAAAGATCATCAGAGTGTTCCTGCACTATCTGCACTGTGCTGATCTTTACATAGACCTACGGTGCATACAAACAGAACAGATCATTTTAAATACATTTTAAAAACAAGAGAGAGAGAGAGAGAGAGAGAGAGAGGGAGAGAGAGAGGGAGAGAGAGAGAGAGAGAGAGAGAGAGACTGTGAGGGTCCCCAGAAAATCACGTGCTTCCTCCCAACCTCACGTTCTAGGGCAACCCTATTACCACAGCCAATCCACGGGGGCGTGCTCGCATCAGCAGGGGCCGCTGGCTTCCAGCAGCAGCAGCAGCAGCCAGGACTGTGGTGGTGGTGGTGATGGGGGTGCGTATGGTGGTGGTGATGGGGGTGCGTATGGTGGTGGTGGTGATGGGGGTGCACACGGTGGTGGTGGTGATGGGGGTGCACACGGTGGTGGTGGTGATGGGGGTGCACACGGTGTGTGGGAGCAGATGAGGGGACGCCTCATGACGTGGTCTCACTGTGTCATTAGTGTTACATTGGAGAACCAGAGGGGGAGGGTGGAGAGGGGTGGAGAGGGGTGGAGAGGGTGGAGTGAAGAGAAAGGGGGAGGAAAGATTAAATGAGAATGAGAGAGGGGGGGGGGCTAGAAGGAGACAAATGAGAAATGGGAGGACGAAATTAGTAAAAGAGACAAAATAAAGATAATGAAATAGACGGGAGAAGAGAAGGAATACAAACTGACAGAAAGAGATGCATATAGCAGCCAGAGGCAGTTACAGGGTTTACGCCATCATCCAACCATTTAAATGTCGTGGCGACGCACACGGACATTTTAGTATCTTCAACACCAGCCAGCACCCCATGGCTGGAACTCATGAGCAGGTGTACAATAATGTATCTTAAGTATGCTTTAAAATAACCTAGGCCTTAAAACTAGGCCCCACCCAGAGTAAATACTGCTGTGTCGTGTCCTTACTTAAGGCCGTTGAAGGGTTGGGATTAGCATTAAATTGCCTTCCTTTCATGAAACATAGGAACAATAGATCCTCCACAGACCAACCGGTCTGTGTGCCAATCTCACCCAGGTATCACATCCCGTCTGTTGTTCAACCATAGAGAGGGTGAGGGCAGTTTGTGATTGGCATCTTCAAATAACGGTAACCCAATGCAAATTACAGGGGTTGCATCCTTTTGTATTGTATAGCCTAGAGAACCGGTAGCGACTGGAAGGCCTCTGATTGGACCGCCCTGGTCATGTGTTTTTAAACTCTTGTTCATGAGAAAGAATCAAGTTCGACCATGTAGCAGGATGGGGCTGGTTGGGGAATCCTGCAAGTACCCACGAATAACATGAGTGAACGTGACATTGTGACTCTGTGATCAGTTTGGAACAAAGCACTCCTAAACTACACCTAGATTTGTGTCTTTATCAATACAGGTCACAAACCAGTTGAGCTAACTGTGAACCTGGTTTGCATGATTGTTGATAGTCCCCAACTCTACCAAGTTTTGCCACCACTTGATAAAATGGGCCTGGCCATA
>JAOPJO010000118.1:13661866-13673176 GCA_027123675.1 Molva macrophthalma | reverse complement strand
AAAGGATGGAGAACATTAGATCACTACATAAGGACCGAAGGATGGAGAACATTAGATCACTACACCAGGACCAAAGGATGGATAACATTAGATCACTACACCAGGACCAAAGGATGGAGAACATTAGATCACTACATAAGGACCAAAGGATGGAGAACATTAGATCACTACACCAGGACCAAAGGATGGAGAACATTAGATCACTAAACAGGCAGAGGTCCAGCAGGAGACTAAGCGGTTGTGATGTAGTTGTTCTAAAAGTAGACGTTATAGTAGACGTGTATACCGTAAACACCACCATCCTCTAATTACAAAATCTCAAACCATGCATGCAAAGATACCTTATGCATGCATGACATATGACAAACACTTTCAAGCACACTTTCCCATGCGAGCATATGCACGCACACAAACCCACACAACATCCATATTTTTCTCTATTCATGGACTTCAGGGTTAAAATATGTCCTTGTAGGAACACAAAATGAAAGCACTACACACCTACCCAGTAATAAGAGAGTGAATGTGTCTTCATAGGAGGAACTTAACTGCAGTACAGCAGTACAGTTATCCAATCCTATTCACTGTCTACCAATGTCTTAAAATACAAATTTGTATTTCAACAAGATCGATGTTTCCTGTCTGCAACCTCATGTGGTATATTCCAAATCTGCACCCTATTTAGGGCTCAAGACTGCAACCAAAGTCTAGCCAAATAGAAATCGAAACTCAGGGATTCCGTTTCAAAGCTTCCATTACTTAAAATTAATGTTATTATTGAGAAATCTGTGCATGTCTGCACTTGTATTTTTGTGAAATCATTTCAGATTTGCCGTCATTATTCAGTTTCAATCTGATATTAAAATAAAGGTATCCATCCATCCATCAGTTCAATCTCTTTTATGAGCTTAATCCTGGCCCGGGTTAGGGTGCTGAAGCATCATTTTATCAAATGTCAGTTTATTCTTACTACAGAACAGCCTTAATCTATTCAGTGCACTGCTGCTCTGTTTATCATTTCCTTCATGTAGTTCTCTTGTGCCGTGTATTTATTCAACTAATTCATAAGTGACACACACACACACACACACACACACACACACACACACACACACACACACACACATATGTGCATTTCAACAAATGAAGAGAAGGCTATAATAACTACACCCAAGGAAGGACTAAAAATAGAGTTTGGTCAAAGAGCCATTTGCTGAATGGTAAATCTGTCTATACTGGGAGAATAAGAGTACTAGCATGTTGTGTCAGGGTCCTGGCTCTCAACCGCTGAACCTCGCAGGCTGGCTGTGTCGACCCGGATTAGCATCACTTTTACACATAAAGCAGAGGTAAAGGTGTGCAGCTTACCACCACCACCACCTCCACCATCTTAGCCCAACAGAGGGACATTTTATCCTCTCAGGAGATCATGTCTGCCTGGGCTACAGATGAAGATACCAGATTATAAAAAGTTGGATGTCAGCCGGGGCTAGAGATAAAGACACTAGATTTGAAACAGCTGGATGGGATGGGGCAGCTGTAAGAGAGGACTTATCAGGACAGGGAGAGTAGCATTGTGAGAGGTCATCAGAGGAGAGGAGATGGGTGGAGAAGAGAGATGAGAAGAGAGGAGAGGGGGAGGTGAGGGGAGCGAAGAGAATATACAAGCAAGAGGGAGGAGAGGAGAGGAGAGATGAGAGAGGGAGGTTAGGAGAGAGTAAAGAATATATGAGCAAGAGCAAGGAGAGGAGAGGAGAAGAGAGGAGAGGAGAGAGGAGGGGAGAGAATATACAAGCAAGAGGGAGGAGGGAAGAGGAGAGGAGGGGGGAGGTGAGTAGAGGAGAGGAGAGAGTAGAGGATATACGAGCATGAGGTAGGAGAGGAGAGGAGAGAAGAGGAGAAGAGAGGAGAGGAGAGCAGCAGAGAGCAAGAGGGAGAGGGAAGGGAAGTAGATGTAGAGGCAAATAGAGGAAGTAGGAGGGAGAAGAGAGAGGAGACAGGGAGAGAAAAGGAGAGTAGGCAAAAATACTATTGAAAGAGTATTAGGTAAAAGATCAAACTATAATCTAATGGCATGATCAGTTAAACACACAAGACAGGTGGAGACCTGCCCTCCTTAATATTAACACATTGAGGAAATATCCCTTTGTGTGTGTGTTGGGCAACAGCGTGTCTGTAGACCGCTGCACATGAGTCTCTACTTGTCAGGGCTGTTGACTTGCTAGCATAACGTTGCAGAATTACAAAACAATATTAGCCCTAGTGTTACCGAGCTAAATGCCATATTTTATGCGTTTTGCATTTCATTGTGGTTGTTTGATACTATAGTGAAAAACAAGAAATTGGGGACTAGATGTTGTTGAGGAGTAAGTCATAATATAGTAATAGTCAAGAAGAAGCAAGTCTTGATGCAAATGATTTAATCGTATATGATAAAACAACATGAGAAAGGGCCTAGGTTATAAGAATAGTGATGATTCAGTCACTGAATATCTGAAGTCACTTTAGAAAAACGTAAATCTTAGCACCTGATCCAGGTCATGTGTGTCATTTAGTACAATAAAAGGACACCACCACACTTCTCTTACTTTTTCTTACGTGTGGCAGAAGACACCCAGGCTGGACCAGACTAATATCATCCTCAATCCATGCCAGCCTTCTGCAGCCTCATTCAACGATGAACATTTCATATTTCCCTTGCCTAAGTGCAAACTGCTCTGAAATATTCAGGTTTTAATGGACTTGCATTGTTGTTGTTGTTTTTAACGGTGAATAAAATAATGAGAGGTTCACGTGTCACGCCCTTTGGTTCCTTCCAGAGATAAGGTCCATGGATGCGCTTTAAACATTTTAATCATGCAAGACAATGTTAGAAAGACTAAATAACGGCACTGACAAAACATATTACCGTTACGCCTGCGGCATGGCACCGACACACTCAAAACCTGTGCCTTGAAACCTATACAACTGGTTTAGAGAATACAGTACAGCATATTATATTACACAATATTTACAGTTAGCTAAATATTTACAGTTTAGAGACACCTGAAGCTAAACCCTTTTTAACGTAAATGAGAGCATCGTCAGAGTAGAGTGGTCAGACTAATCAATACGGCAGCGTAACTTACATTCATTCATTTCACTCAAATATTCACTAAACATGTCTGGAGGTCACATTAATATTCGTACAAGTTCACTGTTGATGGATGATTTTCCATTAATACAAGTAATGAGCGAGATGCATATCTAACAGTTTTAATTAATTTTATCTGAGCTTGGCCAACTGATAAATTATAAATTAGCATAAATCCTCTGGGTATGCTACCATTCAGCAGTTGGCCTAGAGTGTTTGGCGTCCCTTTTGATGTACATCAGACAACAACAATGGCCTACATAGTGATAGAAACTTGAAAACATATCAAATCAAGAGAACGTACTATCGAGAAAAGCTTAAAGGCCTAGTAGTAGTCAGTAGTAGTATTGAGGTCAAATCTACAAATGTTATATTAACAGGTTTTCTGTATGAATGGCTTCATGGCTTGCTTAGGCTCCACTTCTTCAATATCCGGTCCAGAAAAACAAACCCTGAGTCACCAACTGCAGGGCAACACAAACCAAATCTCCATGTCTGATTCATGATTCCCCAACTCCAATTCAGCTGAGCCTGTACCTCTCTTACTTTGTTTCCAACGTTGAAATGAGCAAGAAGCGGTCTAAAATCGGAATTGTCTCATACAGAGGCAAGCGCAGTCAGCTAGCAACAGATATTCTCACAGTGCATTACACTAACTAATAGCTGATGGATGGCTATGCCATTTCTAACAAATTACACTCAAAAATAGCTCTCAAATCTTACCTACAGCACCTACCTACCGCTTACCCACCTGCACTTTGGCCAAGCTCACTTCAAATAACAGCTAACATTGGACATTCGGATGAAACTACATCTATATTGCAGTGATTATTCAGGGAGTGCTAAAAACAGAGCTCCTCAGAAATGCTTAAATATGCTGGAGGTGGACTTGAGGACCATATTAGTGCAATACAGAATCCATACCTGCTTATTGCCAACACTCTGGTGTCTACTCTGACTTTATAAGAACTATGGACATAATTAAATATACTATAAAACTGTACATTTATAAAAAAATATATCTTTGATATAATTTAGTAAGGGGCAAATCCACTGCAAATAACAAGGTGACCGAAGACACAATGTTGTTTATTATAGGCTACGAGTTTTAGGAGAGAATTTGGGCTTTTCCAGAAAAAAAAAAGTTGACTGGGTTTTCAAAAATGACAGACCAACCCAAAATCCCCTTTTTTGTTGTTGTAGAAAAGCAGTGGAATGCGGGGTGCATTGTGGGTCATTGATGCTCCCCAGTAGCACCACGGAATCCATACAGAACTCAACAATGGCCCCTATAGATTGTATCTTAGCAACCACTTCATTACAATTCTTAGGATTGGGGAGTTTGAGGAATTTTCCCTTTCTTCCTTACGGGAGGATACAAAGAGATGAGTGTTGAGAACGTCACCAGGCTGCGAACCCCAACAGATGTCCAAAAGGCCCTTGGTAAACTTGAGAAGAAACCTTCTGAGGTACCCAGGGCGTTGTCTCAGGGAAGAATGTGAGACAATCACATGATTAAACTAAGACCCAGTTCTCAGCATTCAGTCAAACAAAACCTAACTGTTGCTGCTGATGTCCTGGTGAGAAATGTGTGCTATTGCTATTGTGTGGAACATTATTTTGCCATATTTTCAGATACAATTCAGTACAACTTGAGATAGAAATGAGATAGTGTAGCATAGCATGCCTTCTCCTCCATGTATCCATGCAGTTATAGTGAAGATGCCTTCATTTGTTTTCATTTGTTCTTGTTGTTCCAACACAAACAACATCAACGTCACGTAACGTCATGTAAAGCACAAGATAACCAATGTTAGCCTAACATGTTTTAGGCTTATATTAGGCAATAAGTTCAGTAAAACCTAATTTTCCTCAGGTTTTGTCTTTTAGTTTTCAATACATTTCCATGAATATCTTTCAACATTTCTTTTTAGGGTTTATGCCTCTTTGAATTAGCCAAATGAAGGGTTATGACAGAAGTCCATGTCATGTCTATATCTGTCCATGTGTCAACCACTGTGCTGCTTGAGAACTCTGATCTAGACGGTTGAGATGACCTTGGCCTAGAAATGTGTCTAGCGGTGTTTGTTCATTTGGTTGCTGAAAAAGATAGAGTGGTGGAAGCAAGTAATGATAACTCCTGATAAAGAGCACAACCAATGGGAATGGGTAAACGTGCATGTGTGTTTTTGGACATGTGGCAATGTGTACATGTGCCTTCAACCTCAACTCGCTGTTTGAATATTTGAACAACTGCGGCCTGACTGCCTAATGTCATCGCTTCAATGGCTATCATGGGTTGAAATCTTGGCATAAAGACGATAACCACACTCAACAACTTAAGGAGACAATACAGCTGGCAGGGATGCTCAGTCTTTTATTGGTGACAGCAAGGGTACATTTAACTAAACGGCCAATGAACTGCAAAAGCCTTTTCTGTTTAAAGCAGAAAAGGCCTCTACGAATGAATACAAAGATGGCCTCTGAAAAGTGTTCGAGATGTTTGCTTCTATTCAACCATAGTTAAAAAAATAATAACAAATGCAATCCAAGAAGGCACCAACATGTTGGCATTTGTATTCGGTATAACATTTCTAAATATTTGATTAAATTGTCAAAATATTACACAGAACACCTTGAGTGGCTCTGATACAGATGCTGATACCTCCTGCTGATAAATGAATTTCATTATCAAGACTGAATGTAGCATCAGGTACGTTCAGCTTTAATAATAATGATCAAACTGTGCCAATATGTCCCCACACCATGGGGAAAACAGGAGGCACACTTGTCACACTGATCACAGGGCTAAATGCTCTTTCAACTCAGTAAAGCACCCATGAGATCAAATATAGTCACTTCACTTGCGCATTAAAAATGAACCAGCTCTGTCCACCAGGAGAACCTCATCACACCATGAGAGCTCTCTGCCACCGCTCTCCTGCTTGAGGTTGGACATCCCTTTGATATCAGGTTTAGTACATGTGGAGGTTTGTACACACATCAGACATCCATTTTTGCAAAGCCCCATTTTAGAAGCATCCCAACACAATTTCAACCCCTTCAATTTTCATATTTTAAATTGTACTTTCAAAAAAACGTATCTTAATCAAACCACTGAAGCCTACTTTGCAGGGCTTCGACTCCAACGAGCACGGTTCCACAACACACAACCCCCCCACAGGAGCTGGCCTCTGAGCGGTGTTGAGGAGGCCCTTTGCTCGGGGAGACGCCTGGCCTGCAGAGCGGGCCGTGCGGCCGGCTTGCTAAGTGTTCTGTGTGTGTTCACGGATAGATTGAGCCGTACGCCTGAGCGCCCCGGTGACGCGTGCAGTGAGAGGACGGGCCCGTCCCGGAGAGTCGTCTGGGGGCTGCACGGGACTTGGCCACACGGGACGCGGAGGAACAACACAAGAGAACAACCTGAGCCTGTCAGTTTGATGATAAGACGCCAAACGGAGAAGTAACACACACTGTTAAGAAGGGGCCTTTTGTAAGATAACATTTATACACGGTGGGGGAAGCTCCAGAGATATATACAATTCCTCAATTTAATTATTCACATTTTGTGTTTGTACAACATTTGGCTGTGCACATTTTAGGTTGAAAAAAGCAAGGCTCACAAAAGTGTGCTAACACATAAGGCATGAAGCAGGAAGCCAGGAAGAAGGTACTTTGTGTCCTGGATTGGCCATGGGCCCTGGGGAAATGTAGGAATAATAACCTAACCGTCACACACAGAACCAACCTACTCCGGTGTGACGCAACATATGGCTATAAAATCATTGTGTAACTTTGTAAAGCACGCTCCATCTGTAGATTACACTGTTTGAACTGTTAAGCTACACTTTCTGCTGAACCGGGAACAGGGCTATTTTTTTTTGGATGGCAAGAGTGGCAAAACGATCACACACACCAGAACGCACACGCACAGACGCACAACAAGGAGTAAGAAAAGAGAATAATTGCCTTAGCTTCTGGAAAATAAGTTACAGATAAGCCATCGTTACAGGATATGTAACAAAATGAATAGGGTCTGGTTAACAGCATTTCAAATGTGTGTGTGTGTGCATTCCTTCTTCGATGCTACAAACACTGTTCCAACTGACTACACCATTTGTGATTTGGCAACAAACCAGAGACCAATTAAAATGAAGGAACCCACAAATATCTCGAAAGGAATGGCCAACAATGACTCAGGAGAACATGACAATAGGCTCTGACCAGACACTTCCTGGGTGGTAGTGGTGGTGGTGGTGGTGGTGGTGATGGTGGTGGTGGTACAGGGTGGTGGGGGTGGGTGGGTGACATGGATTGGGGCGTGGCATGGATTGGGGCCACCAGCTGTCCCTTCCATGCGAACACGACCCCAAAAAGCCCCTCGAAAGATGTATTAAAGGCCCAAAGAGCAGAGCTTGCTCATTGGCTGAGAAATGAGTCGAGTCTAAATCCATGGCTGAGCCCAGACAGTCCTTGGAGCTATGCTTCTTCCTTCTCCAGGCAGCAAGAGGTGAACAAGGAAGGTGTCACATGCTGGAGTTAAATTCTTCACTACGAGCTCTTTAACTCCATTCTTGTTTATAATTAACTCTTCTATTGGTTGCTGTTACATTGAAAATGTATTTTTAAATGTAGGCCAATACATTGTTAACGAAAAATACAAAATGCATGAAGCAGAACCTAGTCAGGGTTGACTCTTGTGGTGTTTGAGTCCAACTGTTATCGGTTCAAACTCTGATGTCCGTTGTTTGCCTGTAGGCCTAGCTTTACCTGTTAATATAGGCCACTAACCACTAGCGGCTCATTAATGACAAAAAATATTGAAAGTGCCTGAGTAGTGAATAGTAAATAACCTGCCAAACAACCCACCCAGTACATGGCAATGCAGCCTGATCCTCTTGTATCTTATTGACTCTAACGGCTTCGGCTGTGAGCCCCCTACCGTGGCTTAATCTCTTAGTCTTTTAGTGATTCCTTAACAGGGTGCTTGGCTTAGGAAACAGCTGCCCCATGGGAAATTTTATAACAGAATTTACAGCCGAGTTATCCATTTGTTTATGTCGTATTACAACCACGGAAATAAAAATAAGATTACAATGGCCACAGTGGGATAGCTGCCGACAACATGGATCAATTTGAGATTGTAGTTTTAATGTTCTCAAAATGAAACACGATGATCTTAACTCTCTGTTAGGGTTCTTCATTTGATTAATGTGATGTGGTTTTCATGCTGTGGCTCCACGGGTGGGATCCTTAGTAGCAAATGTAGTGGTAGTGATTCATATTCAGGAAACTTTAGACACTTCATCTTGACATATGATTTACTTGGTATGTCCCCATCATTTGAATTCATGATATTTGGGATTTGGCTTGAAATTGTACTAAAACTTTTCAAGTGTTTAATCCTCTTTAGCTCAATCTGCTTCCCCAGTACTCTGTGGGCTACTTGTCACAGTCTATTTTACACATTAAGACTATAAGGTTATTTAACAGGCATAATATAATAACTTATTTAGCCCACACTGTAGATGGAGTTGTAGAGTAAAATGTATTACAAAATCCTATTACATTTTGAATCAGTATGTATGACTGGATGGCTAAAACCGAACCCCCTAAACGCCAGCAACCCCCTTATCCGAGCTCTGTCCTCCACTACATCACAGCCTTCTGACCAGTGCACAAACCAAGATGAAAGCGGGGAGTAGGAGATAGTGACACCATGCGATGCTAAAACAATGAACAAGGGAGAGGCGGCGGGGAAGTGAAAGAGGAAGGAGGTAGAATGGATGCCAGAGAAAGACCTTGATGCTTTCTACATAACCAGTTGGGGCAGGATGAGAGTCGAGATAAAAACCCACATAAACACGCAAGTGCATCCACCCCTATAAACAGCGCCCCCGCCCCACCTCACACACTCAAAACACACACACACACACAGACTCACAAGTAGGCCAGTCTATCAGGCTACTCTGAACCCTGGAGCCTGCAGCGTTCTGCTGACTCATTATCAGGAAAACACCCCCACAACACACAGTGTGTCTAGCGGACTAGTGTGCACACATTCAACTCTAACACACTGCAGCATACACCACACACACACACACACACACACATGCACACGCACAGACACACACACGCACTAGGAAAACACCACGGATGTGTTCCTATAAATAGTATATATATTAGGCCGTAGATCAGTTGAGGAAAAAAACAAGTAAATTGGTTGCCGGGGGTGACGGCCGGAATGGCTTGTCGTTAGGTCACTAGATAAAGAGAAAGGTACTAAAGGAAAGACCTTTCTAAAGCACTTCTCCTTGTCCTGGGGAAACTAGGGCACAGGATTGTTTAAGCACAATCCTTTTAATTTATGTTAACTCGAGTATCTTGCGTGGGTAGTCCTTGAAACTTGACTTTTAAAACAGAGGCAACTGAAGTTTGAGCAGAAATTTCATTAAGCAGGTTATGCAACTCAATAATGATAGGCTACCACACGTGTTTTTTTTATTAAAGGTCAGCATGTTTCATACACTCACACGGCTTCAATGGAGAGAAAGGTTGAGAGGCTGTACCTTGGGAGACCTCCCCAGCAGGACCTTGCATGCACTCACCTTAAGGGAGTGTTTGGGAACTATATAAAAAGTTGAATTTCTCCACTGGCTGTACGCATAATATAACAAACATTTACAGAAATGTAAAAACGATTTTGATTGGTTGACCCTACCGCTCGATTTGATGGAATACCAGTGACACTGAAACACCCACAGAAGTATACCAAGTATGAATAAGTGCAATTTATGTCAATCTTAATTCAACTAAAGAATGAAACATCCATTGCTACAATGTCTTCTATTGCTTAGAATGAGAGCAAATGAACACATGTTAACATGTCATTTTTTGAATTCTGAATTGGGTATTATTCACAGGCTCCAAATCCAGATCCAATGTGCCAATCCCTTTCACATCTAGGTCAACTCCTTTACACATGTACATCTGCCGTTAATCTACCATGAATACGCAACATGAAAACAATGAACCCCATTATGAAGCTGCATTCATCCCTTCATACGCACCGCGACCCCCAGCAAGCAGCCCAGTGCTGCCTACACTGTAGCCCCGCCCACAACCCCTCTCTACGCTTCGGTTCTCTCTTAATCCTGGACCGTGGACACTATGGCTGGAAGACACCGATGATGTCGTGGTTATGCACAGCCAGAAGCTCAAGCTGTTATTTAGACGGTACCCGTGTCAGATTGGGACTTGATTGCAACCATCCACACATGGTCTCGCATCCGTCGTTCATGTCAGCTGTGATATATTGAAGCGAGCGTAGATGTCACAACACAAGTGATTTATTCAAGTGATTTATTTCTGCGTGTTTACATGACACTCGACATGTGTTTAAGTGTCTTATGGCTTAAGACTGTATGCCTTGACAACTTAAAATACATACATCTTAAGAAACAAAGAAGGATTGGTTGATCAATCTATCAAACAATGAAAAAGACAAGCTGAATGTATGTCATACAATATGAATAAAAGTCTAGTTGCATGTGTGGGTAAGGACACCACAGATTATTCTGGGCTTTCAGAGTTATCTGCTCCTGCATTAATGTGCTTTGCACTCACCCCAGAAACAAACACATGAATTAGATACTTGCTTAATTAGATAGATGCATAATTAATTGCCATGCATCATTTATATGCATATTATCCATGGGGAAATACTCCACAGTCCTTTCTACAGTTTGACTGATATCCTATATCAATATTATAGTATTTCTGTTTACACCTGCTCTCTCAGCATCCATCCACAGACCCCAATCTGCCAATACAAGCCCCCTCTGTTCTTGTTGGAGTGATGTCGGCATCTTCTCGTGAGAACAACACAGAAGACCCCTGACATTTACAAAGCATTTCAAGTTGCATCGTCCTGCCTGTGAGTCAAGGTACACATGGAGGGAGACGGGATGTTGGCTTTTTGAAGACACGGAGCCCAAAGAGCCATGAGGTTTCTCATAAAAATATTGAGGAGTGCACACACACACACACACACACACACACACACACACACACACACACACACACACACACACACACACACAAATAAGCGCGGAATACGTTATAATGTGCCACAGGTGGTTTGACAGAGAAAAGTGAAATAGCAAAACAAAAGTTGT
>JAOPJO010000118.1:13639539-13657218 GCA_027123675.1 Molva macrophthalma | reverse complement strand
CACACACACACACACACACACACACACACACACACACACACACACAGACACACAGACACACACACACACACACACACGTGGGGGAGGTAAGAATTTGTGGGGGCAGAGAGAAATTATTATTATTTTATAATTTACTAACAGTTATTATGTTTTAATATGCTTTTGCTGTACAGCCATTAGTTTTTGTCATGCCAATAAAGCACTTACAATTCAAATTGAATTGAGAGAGGGAGAGAGTGAGCAGGAGAGTGAATCTCGTCTCCTCTCTGTTTCCAATCTGAGATTATTGATTCTGGTTATGTAGGTAGAAGAAGAAGCAGAATCAAGATGCAGAGCGACAGAGAAGTGGTCCATAGCCTAGTAAAGAATTGAATAGAAAACACCATAATGCAAAGAAAAGCCCCTATATTTTTGGGGCTAGGTGGTGATTTCTTTATTTCGGGGGGGGGGGGAGACTGCATTTCCCAGAAGCCTCTTCTGGGAAATGCAGAAACACAAAGAGAGCCCTGTGGAGTCTTGAGTGCCAAGCGCATTTGTTCTGAGTTAAAACTAAGGAGACACAGTCGTGGTCTGAGGTCTAAAATATGCGGCCGATTGCATGCGCCCCGCGGTTTTCGTAATGTGTCAACAACAGCAAAGTCAGATAGCGGCCCCTTTCAGAACCCCCTGTTGACATATTTATATTTAGCATGTTAATTTCAATAGTGCTAAAAATGTCCGCCTTGCGGTTGGGTGACTGCTGCTGTTATGTGACCACCTCTTTGTCTGGTGCTGAGTGCTTTCTGCCACCTCACGCTGCACAATATATGGGTCTGGAGATAGACGGCCACATGGGGGGCCGGTGAGCCCAGCCCCGAGCGCTGGTCACTGACTCACTGATGAGGTCTCTGCTTGGGTCAAGCAGAGAGACGGACTGACCAGGGCGCTAGAGAGCATAGAGTCACTTCCCTGCACTTCTCTTCACTTCCGTCCTTGATTTTCTTCTTGGCTCTTTTCCTCTCCTCATTTATTTTCTCCTTCACTTTTCTTTAATTCTCTTATCATTTCTATTCTCCTCCTCCTCTCCTCACCTCTCTATTCTTCTACCCCCCCCCCTATTCTGTTCTCCCTCCTTTCCTCCTCTCCCCTCTTCTCACCCCTCCTCTTTCCTCTCATTCTCTCCTCTCTTCTCCTCTTCCCCTGTCTCAGCCACCAGCTGAAAAACCGCCAAACAATTCCAATGTTAGCAGTTAGTGGCATCGGCTTCATGGCTCTTTCAATGGAGCTGTGGCTAGCCTCGACAATTGAGCGCGAAAAGCTAACTCAGCGCCGTCGTCACTCCCCTATGTGAGTCAGAAAGCCCGGGTCATGGAGGACGTCAGCGCTGACATTTGTCAGCAACATGACTCACAATTGATGGCTCTTTATTTATAAACAGTCCCAGCAAGACCAATGGGAAATCATGTGTGACGGATTGATTTGTGTTTAGCACCTCTCTAGCACTTGTGATCCTCTAATAGACTCTCTCTCCGTCTTCTGTGCCACATTTGGGAGTCTTCAAGCATCTGAACTGTCTCCAAATGATTTTGGGTGTTGATGCACAAATCCACTCCTCACAGCCAGCGTTGGCTGCAAGGTGTCGTTCTTGGTAAAATATCATCACCATTTAACACCTGGCCGGTGGTTTTTAAATGTTAGGATGTTTTAATTCTGTGGGCTGAGTGCCCGTGCCCTTTCAGTCTGAACCATAACAGGTTTTGTCCATTTCACAGAGCGGAATAAAATGTAGTGTTGCGACAGACTGGCTCTGTGGTTCACAGCTGGTTGTCGGGTCAACCAGATGAGAGTACTCTCTACCTGACTGTACCTGGCTCTACCTCTCTATCTCTCCCTCTCTCTACCGGACTGCCTCGCTCTCCTTCTGTTTTTTTCTCTTTCTCTCTCTGTCTCTCTTTCGCTCAAGGAGAGAGAGACAGAGAGACCTTGCTTAAACTCTCCTATCTCTACCTTCCCTACTATCCAACAGGTGTGTATTTTCTTTCAGCTTTCACCACCAGCATTGCCGGTCTAGCTAGCCACGACAGGCCTTGATTGCATTCTTTAGCCATGCCAACACACACACACACAAACACACACATACACAGAAAATAATTAGAGGATATTATGTTCCCCTCATGGGGAGCATGCCCCAGACACGAGGGTTTCCGTTTTCATGTCTATGCATTAAGCTCACCTGCGCGCAGATACACGCACACACACCCACACACACACACGCGCGCGCGCGCGCACGCACGCACACACACACACACACACACACACACACACACACGGCTCAAAGCAAGGCTTTCCCTCTAGCGCGTGAGCAGGCATATAGATATGATATGTATGTAGTGGTTTATTATAATCGAATCACGTCAGTTAAGACATGAAACCTTTGCTTGAAAAGGACTGACATTTTCAAGGAAAATAGTGCCGATGCGCCCCCTAAAGGAAGATCTTCAAAACGGGTTTCGGTCAAATCATCTCTACAAAATCCTCTTATATCGCTGACGCGATGCTTAGGGTGCCGCGTGGCACCGTAAGCATGCAAGGTCGTATACAATTCCTTTTGTATTATGTGTTCCTGAAACACATTGTCGAGGCATTCTGATGGATACTGACCTGATTGAGCAGTACTATATTTGGCCGACTTTGAAAAAGGAATCAGAATGAGAAAGACAGTAGCATACTAACAGTGAAGAACCACATCCACCGTGGGGTGATGCTTTACAAAATATGTAAATACACATAAATATTTAGATGGATATCCACACATAAATAGCCAGAGTGCTGAATAATGTATCATTCATAAGTAAATGATACTTAATGAAACAAGTGGTAGTTAAATAAAGAAAAGGCGTAACAATACTCATATGCACTGAGAAAGTGACGTGGGATCCTGTTTGAACTAACGTGCAAAGGCCACATAGTATTTATCATTTTTTTTATCATATTTACTCATTGGGAAACTCGTCATGGTGAGCGTAATGAGAAGTGTGAAACGAAGCCTCAAAACATCTGATCGTGTACTCTTCCTATATTGATTGTACAAGTCTGAAGTACATTATGATACAATGGCGTTTCAGTATTGATGTTCCGTTTAAATAAATTGTTACCTTATTGTCAATTATATTATTCATATAGCGTAAAGTCATGCATTATTCATATGAATGTCCATCTGTTCATAACCAATTTAATGTCAAAGCTGACCGAGGGGTACCGCTTGTTGTAAGACCTTTATTATTTCGTTTTTACAAAATCCCATCTTTATAATTCGCTTCACACCTATTCTGCTTTAAAGCCATTCTTTTTGTACATTTTACACATTATCCAATAGATGAAACACAACAAAAACACAATTTAAAGACAGACATTTTATTTTTTGAAATGAAAGAAACAAAAAAAGGAGACATGATAAATCAGATAAAATGTGGGCGTTTATAGTACCAGTATTATCAGTCTTGTTTAATCCCCCAAGTCACAGCAACAATACAGTTCACATCAAAACACATTTCATACACATATCCCCTACTGCATTATACATGACATCAGACGTAAACGATCATTGATCCATCGCAGTTTAGCCCCATCAACGCAGTACCACCGTTACAATCCTTAATGCCTGCTAACCGGTTAATGCACAAGGCCTAAACATTAGTTTATGTTTAATACGTTGGCTCATTACGTTGTGTTCATTATAAAGCTACTACATATTCATCGGTATCCGTTGCATTGCACACAAAAGTCTGTGGGCATTGGTTGAAAAAGATCCAGCTCAGTGGGTAGGCTGCAGCTACACGACTGTAAGAGCTGTTTGCACAAGAGGGTTTAATGAGCATCCCTTTCAACAAATAAAGGCAAGGCAAGTAACACAAACACTGTAAGGAAAGGACAGGAAGTTACCGGCCCCGCACAACGCGACCGGCTGACTACTGACAAAAGGCCAAACCACAGCCGCAATTGTGTTTGTTCATACACAACAAGTAGTCCCTGAATCAAGACACTTTAGGGGAAGGGGGGTGCGGGGGTCTACTTAGGAGCATTATAAATAAACAAAGGGTTCACACTTGGTCAAAATTTTCCCATGAAGACTACAAAGTTAAGAAGTAATTCAAAAGCGTTTTTTAAGAGTCATACATAGCAGGGTGGAGGCAGGAGTGTCATGGCTGGGGTGTTCCCCTCCCAGACAAAAGGTACAGGGTTCGGTGCCCCATGTCTACCTGTAAATACTCTGTAGGGTAAGGTACCCCAACCCCTCAAATGCTTGTACCTGGGATCACTGCAAGGTGTCTCAGGGATCTCAGATCACTGCAAGGTGTCTCAGGGATCTCAGATCACTGCAAGGTGTCTCAGGCATCTCAGATCACTGCAAGTCCCCTTGGATGAAAGTGTCCGCTGAATGACTAAATAGTTACAGTGAATAGTAGGCGGCTTCCATTGACCTAACAACCTGCAGCCAAAGTGTGAGTGCTGGCATCTTGAAATACAAGGTCAGCTGGAAATAAATATTCACACGTTCCATTTAGACTGACACAATTGAGTTCCCTCGTGAACATAACCTATGGTATGTAAAGCTCCAAAACTCATTGACTGACCATGAAAGGACGTTTTAGACACCAATTGAACAAAACATGAAACATTAGGGGTGTTGAAGTTCTTCCTCTTTGGGTAAACAGAATACATTCCTAATTGTAAACATTTCCCTGATGCCAATATGGACTTAGGCTGCCATCCAGAGTTATCAATGCAAAACTAGAAAGTATTTATTATATATTAATATATATATTATACATTGAATACTCAAATGGCCCTTATCATGGTGGAATTAAAGTATTTCTTAGCATGTTTTAAATCAAAATGGCTAACCCTGCACTTGTTATAATGGGTAACAATCAGGGCCAAGCCACTCTGAATAACAGCTCTAAGTAAATGTCGGATTAGTCAGGTAAACATTTCAGACAACATTTTTTAATTCTGTTCAAATTTCCCTGAAAGGCATAGGTTCGAATGAATACATTATCAAAGTTCACAGTAGCAAAAACCATTAAATAAAAACCAAAAATCTCAACTCAAGTCCGAAATTCAACTGAAAGTGATCTACGTCTACACATCACATACCGTCTACTCAAAGGGCTCGCACTGGATCGAAACACGAACGCAGCGTCTCAGTGAAGAAATAAGATGAGTTTGATAAGTTGGCTGTCGACCTATAAAGTTTAGAGAACGAGGGGACGGAGGGGGAAGAGAGGGAGGAACCAAAGTGGCGGGTAGGACCAGTGTCCCTCTGGGAAAACGGAGAAAGGTGAGAGGAATAAAGGTGAGGAGAGACGGTCACTCGTCTGTGGTCCCGGTCATCTTCTCCTCATCGCCCTGTTTCTGGTGCTGCAGCCGGGCGTAGGTGACCGCGTCTCCCCTGGGAGTCAGGGGGGGAGCGCGGGAGGGAGGGGGAGGGAGGGAGGATAATGCAAATAAAGGTTGTCAGTAAAACAAGCAGCAGGCAGCCGGCAGCTCAGATCAGAGCAGCTCTAGTGAATAATAAACAACGTTGGGAATGAAAGGCCCTGAAAGTATTAAATGCTAAATCACATGGATTATTTATCCATGAAAGACTCTGTTTATAATGGAAAACTATTTTATTATGAACAGTGAGCAGTCAGTATTAGTGGTTATTCATTATTTTATGCTTTGCCCCAATCAAAGTAACATGTCTTAACACGTCTTAAGCGGCATCTATTTTTTCAAACCTTCCAGACATTTCACCGGGGTATACGGTATATGACGATATTTGTGTAACAAAAGAAATAAAAATACAGCTGAGCTGCTGGTGATAGAAGTCATTGTAGCATGTACGACATTGTCTAGCCTACAATGCTGTGTGTCTAATATGCAATTTGCCAACTTCAACAAGTCTTGCTCGGTTTAAATACGGCCTATAGAATAATGAATATATAGGACATAAGCGCCCTTCTTCCGTAGATTCGGTCCAAATCTCAATGAGTAGGACCTACTTACACTCGTTTTTTTTTTAAAGTCAGCGATAGTTTCCACCAATGTACACTTATGGAAAGTTGAACCTGTATTCTATACAGTCCATGTGCGTTACACCCACACCGGCGCGCCACTGGCCACGCTGATTTTACCTGCTTTTACTGTTACTGTAGAGATACACTTCTAAACAACGTATCCGGGTTAATCGCATTTTAGTTAGGCTATTGTTTAGGGCAGGGTACTTTGTAATTCGCCTCTTGTGTAGGAATATTGACCAAATTGTGTAATATTTAATTATATAGCCTGCTTCAAAACTTTGACAAAATACATATCAACATATTCATATAAAAATGTATTCGTAAGATGTCAGAAAAAAGTTTAATAGTAAGTGCGTTTGTATTTCTGACGGTATTTAATATCATACCTTCTGTATTTGTAAATACCCTGGTATACCGTAATACAGGGATACCGCCCAAGCCTAGTCTGAAGTCTGTTCCATGAAATGTCAGAAAAACATACTTTTTGCCGAGGGAGGCCAGGCCATACAAAACTCCAGTGGCGAAGGCGATGCCATTCCCGAACAATGTAGTGAAGGAGAAACTCAAGAGCACGGGGAAAATAGCCATTCTGCAGAAACAGGGACAGACAGCCCAAACTCTAAGGTCAGTCGAACAAGATATAGAATATAAATTCTGACACTAACAGAAACACCAAATAAACAGACTGTTTTGAGCTCTTCTCAACGCAGTTTGCCGAGATGAATTATTTCTTCATCTTAGACATCTAGTATGCACTAATAACATTTTTGGGTTTTCTATTCGACTAACTTCTTCTTTCTGATTCAGTTGTTGTTAGAAACCTGTTGGGATTTTTTTGTAGTTACTCCAATTTTTATTGCATGCTTTAATTGTTCTCAGACCCTCTTGTAAGTCGCTTTGGATAAAAGTTTCTGCAAAAATGACTCAATGTTAAAAATGTAACAGCTAAACAGTTACCCCTCTGTAGGGACACACACCTTCTCCCAATAGCAATGGTTTTAAACAGTCATCCTCACCCACAGTAGAAGAAGGCCTTCTGCCAGGGCTTGAGTTTGTCTGCCCTGGCCGCGACTGCGTTAGCAAACTCTATGAATTGGCAGCAGAAGGGGACTTCACACAGGAACAGGACGAAGGCATTCAGCCTGGGGAGAGGACAGAGCACACACATTACTTTTTGCTCTGTCCAAACACTTAAATACAGTCTTAACAGGTAAGACTAACTTAGCAGTTTTTTTATGTTGTGTTCTCATAGTGATAGCCACATTTAAATGCATTGGAAAGCACAACGGCATACTTTCCTCCTATCAAAATGTTCCCTTTGGATTGTGAACAGAGCAAAAACTTGTATTGTAATCACCAATTTTCCTAAACAAAATATTGAAATAAAAAACAATAAATAAAGAAACATGCCCCATTAAGCAGAATGTCCTGCAGCAATGTTGTCTAGTCTGCCTATGCCTGCCTATCTGCACCACTCCCAAAAACAGCTGAATGCACCGTGGAGACGTAGACAGGGGAACGGGCGGGGCCAACATACGGCACTACAAGTTTAATTTTGTCAGAGCGTATCATGTCAGTGGCTTGATGCTTCTATTCTATGCACAGCATAGAATAGAAGTTTCATTGGCTTGTTATTTGACATTCATTAAACTCTACTCATGTATATTACATTTAAAAACGATATTCTTTATTAATAATAATAATAATAATATATATCAATATTGATTTGAGTGTATGAACTTAATTCCAAACATTACAGTATCCTGTATACTGTTTGTTCCTTTAGTGTAAATGAAAGGCTGTACTTACACCATCCATACTCCAGCCGCGATGTTCAGGGGGTTCACAGTGACACAGTTCCACACTCCTGCGACGGCACAGGCTTATGGATTTAGAGCAGAAATAAAACACATTACAACACAATCACAGCTAAACCTCCAACAAACCACTAGGTTTGTTAGGACAAAACAAAACACAGAGAGGCCGAGATTCACTTGTATGAAATCATCTAGAGTCCTCAGACTGCTTCAATTCTACAGTAAAATACTCAATTCAATGCTATATATTTCACTGCACAATGTATACATATGCAAAATCATTGCTGACATGTGTCACAGACTCATTCGTAAAATGATTTGAACATAAAATATAATCATTCATCAGTCATTGTATTCTATCATCAAGCCTCAAAATGAGGGCGGCGTAAACCCAGAAAAGACCCTGGATCGGCAAAGTCATTGGCTGTAGATGTGTGATCGGTGCTAGCCAATCTCTGTGGAGGACAATGTTGTATTGCAGCTCACAGTTCCTTACTCGGACTGCCACCAAATTCAACCAATAGGCCTTTATATACAACATAACAAATCAACTTCACCAGTTCTTACCAAACACCTTAGCTTAACAATCCATCCTACATCTAGCTAACATACATACACCTACACTTTACCATGTGCAACCTGGCATGGGAAAACAGATACACATTGTTAAATAAATAGCCTATTTTTATGTCCATCTGTGGGTATTATTGCTGTTCTATGTGCATTTTGACCTATCGAAATGCTTTCCAGAGGGTAGGTAATCATTGTTAATCGAGTTGATCTTAACAGAGCTGAACTACAGCTTCAAATAAACTATCGGAGGCACGCAATTTCCCGTCTGGCTCCCGTATGAAAATCATAGTCACGCCATTGCATGAAGTGTGACATATGTATGAGTAAGATCACAGATCAAGGTTCACAGGGCCCTAACCTGACCCCTGCAAAGGCTTTAATGATAAAGACAATGCAATTACAATTGTTGTTACTATAGTTTCCAAAAAAGCTAGGCTCATATTTATCTGTCAAAATAGTGTTTCACAATGTGCCAATAATGTGAAACAGGTGTCTCTTTGTGTTTGTTATATTTTTATCTTATCACACACACACCTCTTCGAATCACACAACAAGACAAATATTTTTTTTTACAATGCAATATACCACTGATGAGGAATGCATAATAATCCCTTCATAAATTGTTCTAGAAAACCGAGATTTCCGCAGAAGAACCACATAGATGTTCACTCACACACTTTGTTGAGGTCTACTAATCAGCCCTCCCATACTCATACTGACTTCATACTGATTGGGCCAACCGACTCCACATTAACACAGCCTTATCCCTCTGTACACACACACATAAGGCTAGGCCATGACAGGCATGACAGTTCACAGGTTTAAATCAAGAGGAAGCGTGTGCATGGTGCTTGTTGAGGTCACCGTCAGACCTCTGTTAGCAAATGCAATCCAATGTATTGAATGACACTTGAGCAAAGACACACACAGCATATAGCCCTAGCCTGATACTCCTCAGGCCTCTGAATAATACAGAGCCCAGCGAATGTGCAGCAGTCTGACAGGTGAATGTGATACAGGCACTGGCGCTACAGTGTCACAATGAGGGTGGAGCAGGTCAATAAGGCTCCAATTCTGCTGGGAGAAGCTTTTACATACTGTGATTTAGGGAATAAAGCGCTGTTTCTTACTTCTGATTATAGTATTTTTGTCTTAAAGGTTTAGTATAGTGTATAGTATATTTGTGCACCAAGAAAGTAGGTGCACAGCACAACACTACACTTTGAAACTAGTAGTTGATAGCTACACTCTGTGCACACTCTGCCATGCTGTGCACAGCCCCCACTGCTGCAGGACAAAGTGATGAGACAAAGCCTTGCTTAGAAGACAGAGCAGTTGATAACCAATGCAGGAGATGAGAATGACCCGTCTTATTATAAACATAAACGCTGGCCTTAACAACAAAATTCATATTGTATATACAACAATATGCTCATTTTATCCTGGCATCTTGAGCAGAGGCTCTGAACCTAGAGGGCGTGTGAGTGACAGTATGTCGAAAGAAGATGTAACCCATCCTTGAAAGTACATCGTGTTACAATACAAGAGAAACGAACTTGGCCAAGTACTCACATATTCCTCCTAAAACTCCGGCGATCTTGCAGAGCCATCGGTACCACCATGTCATGCCATCGTCCTCGGGGACAGTCTTGGTGGGTGCGGTGGCTTCCTCGGCACTCATGGTAGACTGCTGGCGAACCGGTGGCTACCCCGAAATCTATTATTTAGATCCGAAACACACAATACACCTGACAATAGCTAACGAGTCCAATTCAACTAGCCTGCTGAAGCTAACTTTGTCGATGTGACCTGAAGATATAAATGTGAAAACAAATGAATTTTCGTCTGTATATTTGGCTGTCAATAAGCAAATACGATACAGAGGTGCGATTTATTTTCTCCTAGTATCGAGCGATCTGTTGTCTGATGCTACGTTTATAAACCCCCCAGTACTAGTTTGCTAACCATAAAGGCTAAAAAGCAGCGCCACCGCAAGCAATTACTGCTATGTGGCGATTTTCAGTGGCACAACGCATCTGCCCTGAAACGATCCGAACTTAATTTATAGAAAATATTCACTATTCTTAGCAATATACAAAGGTCTGACTATAAAATGAGTCACCCTGGTTTTCCAGAAAAGCTGACGCTGTCCCTTGTTCTCCTCTCGTCGCCCCCCTTGACAAAAGGTAAGCCTTGCGCCGAGGGAGGGGTCTGCTGAAAGTACGTCATCGTTTGTTTACATGTGGGGGTTTTTAGACTGGGAGATTATCCTGAACTGTATCGTTATCCCGGTATTCTGAAACTGTATTTCCGGTCTCTCACCTCCTATGAGCTGTTAACGCGCGTTGACAGTCCCGGAGTGAAGGAATAATAACATGACAAGAACAACAACACGGAAAAGGAGAATAAAGATAGAGTTTTGTCTAAAACCACGCGAAAACATCCGAAACATGGAACGGTAACATATATCCCTCCATCGAAAGTCCCTCTATAGGTCATGCAGATAATACAATGTAACTGAATGTCCCGCCCTCTCTCTCAACAATAACGCTCATTTGGAGCATCCCGTTCCGGGAGTTCCGTCGTGAGATGAGAACGTCTGGGAACGAGGTTTTGAGTTAAGCATAATTTTAATTTTCTGTGGTTCAAATAAATTATTAAAACAAAGACATTTTGTTAATAAAGATCTAATATTTTTTTATCAACATTTCTGTCCAGATAAATGTCCCTGCCAATATCATTGACAGCAGATGAAATAACACCTGCAAAAAGAAGATTTGTTCGCAATGATGTTTGTATTAGTATCATGAGGTTCACACCATTCTAACAAATAAGGGGAGATCCAGGGCAACGTCTTTAGAGGAGGTAGATGGGACTGGTAGAGGTCAAACCGTCCAAGTAGAATTGGCCAATTGTTCAAACCAATAGATAGAAAATATTATTTGATCAAAAACATTAAGAAAAACCACTGCCATCACTCTGACAGCAGAGTGGACTGAAAGGGCCTCAGAGTCCGTCGGCTCACTCTTCTGTCTTCCACTATTGAGAGTGACTTCCTTTTCCCTTGTGGTGTGTGACACAGCATATCATCCAGACTCCGCTGCGTCACCTGACCGGTCTTCTGGAGGGCTGCCACCATCTGTTCCACCCTCAGCATGTGGGGTCCATCTTCACTCCGCAAGCGCAGAAGCTCAATCTGGAAAACAGTTCAAAAAGTGATGTTGGTGAGTCGAGAGTTGAAAAGAGAGAGAGCAGAAAAGGGTACAAGAGAAACTAAACAACCAAAACATTTTCCTTGTTCTTCTGACAACAAAGGTTTTGTCCAGCTTTGTGTGAAATAATCAGATATTTTCAAATGAACAATATTAAGCAAGAAACATGTTGTCTGTTCACTTGCCAATGTCTATTAAGCTTCACTTCTTTATGTTCATCTACACATCCATCATGTCCTTATTATTTGTATATTTCCTTACATGGTTTTTACATGCTAAAAATTATCAGAAAGAAATCGATGTTTCACTCACCACTTCCTGGGCGAACTCCAGCTTCTTCACAAAAGGAGGGGTTTTTGGTGACATGGCCGAAGACAGCACCGAAAAGGCTCCTGGCACTGCTCCTGACATTGCCAGCATGAAAACCTACAAACAAGAAGAAGAAAAACACTCATGAGTACAACAAAAGTAGAACTAATAAAACATGCTATGGTACATGGTGATTTGCCACCCTTACCTTCAAGTTTTGACATAGTCTGCTGTCCGTGTTCATTATTTGTGAAAATAAAGATTCTGCCTTCTCAGTGTCATTCTTGAGCAAAAAAAATGAACAGAATTTGTATAAGTATAACAATAGGTATTGCCTTGGAATACCGTACAAACAGATACTAGACAGAAGACGACAGGTACAAAATAGTTTATTATCGTATTAGAAACCAACCTGTCGAAGTGCTAGTGCCACAGCAAAGCAGTAGGCGTGCCGGGAGATGGCATGGCCCTTGGCCTGGCCTTCTTCAATGAGAGTAGTGCAAGTCTTAAAGGATTCTGGAGTATTCTGTACAAAGCAAACAAGGCATTCATTTACTCAACTGTTCCAGGTATTGTTGAATATAAACAAAGCTCTGGACAAAAAACCTAAATAATTGTTATGATTATTATACCAATCAGAAGCTAAATCAGAAATGTATTGCCAAGTAGCTTTACCAATACAAATAATTAGTCTTGTTAAGCTGGTTCAAGGAATAAATGCAACATTAAATCATTCAGTGTGCAGATGTAGAACAAGAAATGTATTTATGGATCCATTGTATTCCTACCAGTTTATAGCAGGTACCAAAAGCAAGCATATATGTGTCCTTATTGAATGGCACCCCCTGGCTCTTCATATCTCTCAGTATCTCCAGGGCGCCTGCAACAAGTCCACATTTGATCCATTAACGAAGCACATGACCACCGGTTTGTCTTTAACTCAGTCTGTATCTGAGATCACAGCCTTGGCAGTATGCTACGGACACTTACTCTCATAAGAGCCTTTGGAGAACAACATGTCCACGGCGATGTTGAAGGATGTTGCGTCGCTGAAGAACCCTCTCAGGTTCTGTCGGGGTGAAATAGGGAGAGACATTTTCAGGTCAATGTGTCTGTTTTATTAAAATGTTTATATAAGGTGACTATGGTTGTGTGTTAAAGTACCTTATCTATTATAGTAGCAGCAGCCATCTCCTCAAGACCCATCTCGTAACAGAGTCTCATGAAGAGGGGACCAAATTTAAACTCTCCAAAAGCAAAGGTTTTATTTTCCGTGTGATATCTGGTGAAATGCAGATATGTCAGTCAGTCTAGTAAAGTACAGAAATGTTATATACTTTTTATGTCTAATCACCACTCACTACTAAGTCCATGCATTTGTCTTAAGTAAAAATATGCATCTGCATTTCTTGTGTTTTATTACATTATTAAATGTGTTCAAATTGTACCTATGTATAGCATCTCTGGCTGTGACCATGTCATCCACAGACTGACACACATGAAGGAGAAGCCTCAGTTCATCTTTTAGTATCAGCTCGTTCCTCTGCAGTTTATGATGGAAAACCTCAACATAATTTCCTGTAAAAAAAATAAAATGTAAATAAAAGACTTAATGATGATGTTGAGGTTTATTAGACAGTTGGTTCAGTGTAATCAAGACTAATCAAGGTAATCAAGAGTTTGTTTACCGTCTGGCCCCGTGATGAGATGAGCCACAGAAAGCTTTCTCTGTTGAAATTCTTGTAGTTTGACAACATCCTCTGATAATAGATACCTTTTTGCTGAAGAAAAAAACATGTCTCGCTATTTCGATTATCTAGTTATAGTACGTATAGTAGCTATAATAGCTTTCCCCCGATATATTAAGACCAGTCAGTGCAGGTGCTATATTTACACTTGGGCTCCAATTTACTAGTTTACTAATGTTACTAAACCTGACTTATTCAGATTAAGTAAACTGGTTTAGTAAACAAGGTTACAAGATGTCACTGCCACTGTCACTGACATTGTAAGTAATGGATAGCTCACATCTACAACATATACAGGGAACATGCACTTACGTCCTATGATGCGATCCATCCTGCCTAACTTTCTTAGGTCACATAGAAGTCCTTTAGGTGAATCGTGCAGTAACGACTTGCAACATCTTCCCAATCTTCCAAGCGCCGCCATAGTTCCAACGGACTATACCAACTAAATCAAAACAAAGGGCAGCCACGATCATACTATTGTTTAAGACACGTCAAACCGATGCTTTGATTATTAAACTAAATTAAAATATGTCAAGTTTATATTATAAATCGATTATTTGACGCAAACAGTCTAAAGTGATTAGAGCCTATATATGTTATGTAGTAATATGCTAGTCAAGCTATTGGTATGAACCAATATGTCAGCGCACTGTCGAATTTAACCTACCTCACCACACTTTATGTAATGTTTTTGCTTTCCTTTGCTCATTATGGGGATACTTTGTAGTAACTATCAAGGCATGTTCAAGACATGTATCAAGTCTGCTTTGCAAATGTTGTGTAGTGTGTTATGCTTCTCCAGGAGATCGATTTGTGTCAAGACGCTATTACTTTTCTTTCCAGTAGGTGGTACTGTTTTACTTATGTCAGAGAAAAGCTTTGCTTACGTCATACTTCAGGTTTTGCCCCCACGCTAACCCTCGGCTGTTGCAGTACCACTGCATCTGCATCCACCCTCTCTCTCTCTCTCTCTCTCTCTCTCTCTCTCTCTCTCTCTCTCTCTCTCTCTCTTTCTCTCTCTCTATTTTGCTCTCACTCACACACAAACACTCACACACTTACACACACACACACACACACACACATACACACACACACAAACAAACACACACACACACCTACACTCACAAACACTCACAGAGCAATCCTCTTCAAAGGATAAGCAATCATAAATTCCTGAAGGAAAGCAATCATCTCTTAGTTCAACAGACCCTCAGAACTCCCACTTCATGCTCCTCTCTCTCTCTCTCTCTCGCACTCTCTCTCTCTATCTCTCTCTCTTCTCTCTCTTGAACACTCTTATTCCTTTTCTCCTCTTGCAAAGCTCAGCAGAGTGTGTGCGCTATTTGATTATATTTATCCTATTCTAATCATCTGCCAGTGACGAAGCGATTACCTTCATTACCTCCATTTTCTTGATCAGTGTCTTTCATCTCAATCCTCATCTGGAACATCCAATCCTGACAGCTTACACCCTCCCCTGGATCACTCTTTATAGACATCCACGCTGTCCCCATCAGCTGCAGCATCTACTCCCACTGAATACGTGTGTGTGTGTGCGTATATGTTATTATTTTGGGTATCCTCTTCAATGTCATGTGATTGTGGTGCTTCAGTAAATAAAGTGATAGAACAAATATGTGCAGTGAGAAGCAGCAAAACAGATGGACAGACGTTTAGTGAAGTGAATATAACAGTGAAAAAAGAAATGGCTGACAAAAAGGGAATGAACAAGGAGACCCATTGAAATAGGAAGTAGAAAGACGAACAGGGAGATGTGTACTGCTTTGAAAGAGACTGAAAGGACAGAGTAGGCCAGAGTGTGTCTGTTTACAAACCCCCAAGGTCTTCTGTATCTTCTGACATCCTTTTACACCTTTGACATTTTACAAAGGATGCACATGGAGGACATATGATGGGGAAAGTTGATGTTTAATAGTTTCATGGTCATATAAACAGAAAGAGTACTAGTTTTTCTCCCCGGCCTCCACCCTGAGTAGGTGGGCAGGTTTGTGGTGCAGCTCAACGTGAACCAAGAACAGGGGGCAGGGACGCTTTTGCCTTTGTAAAGTGAAACAATTGTTTGTCACTGAAAAGCATGATGGGAGAGAAAGAGGAATAAATCGGCCGGTGAAAATAGTTGTATATTGATCAGTTTGTGTATACACCCATGACACAAAATATCAGCGAAAGAACACAAGTTATGGATCGCATCTGTTATTCTGCTGTACTGACAAGGGGAAGTGTGTGTGTGTGTGTGTGTGTGTGTATTAATGCATGTGTATGTGTGTGTGTGTGTGTGATTTTGATGGCGCAGGATTTAATTTCATGTGTGTTGGTTGGTGTTATTGATATGTTTTTCATTTGCCTGGCCCCTATCGAATGCATATGTAACCAAATGCATGTGATTTCCTATGCATTTGATTGGGTTCTGGACTGACTTTCAGCAAAAGTAGAAAAAATGATATGTGCATTAACTGTACATGTGACGACATTAGCATGAATTATATGTCATTACAAATACATTGGTACTGATGCTATGCTTTACCAGTGTCATGATAAAGGTACATTTTCCCTGTGATATGACTTTTAAATATGACAAATGTACTGTTCCCTGTATCTCCTGTAGGTTTTGCTGTTGGCAGTTCTCCGGAGTACAATTTCAAGATGCTTTTTAGGAACACTAGGGTTGTGTGTGTGTGTGTGTGTGTGTGTGTGTGTGTGAGGGTGCATGTGCATGAGCGTGTGTGTGTGTGCATATGTGTCTGCAAAAGTGTGTTTACTGTAATCCCTAATCTATAATTAATCATTGTCACTGTCCCAGAAACCAGGCTTTGTCTTGCAAATATGAATATCCCCCCTACCTCCTTTCTATCTTTCTCTATCGCTCCCTCTCCATCTTTTGCACTCTCTCCTGCTCTCTCCCTCCCACACCCACCCAGTTCTCTCTCTCTCTCTCTCTCTCTCTCTCTCTCTCTCTCTCTCTCTCTGTGTCTGTCTACCTCTACCTCTCTCTCCCACAAGGAGGGTAGCAGGCTATTTTGGGAACCTGATGTTCTCTGACAGCTTTCACACTTTTCTCTGCGGTATCGGAGCTGGGAGAGGCAAACGCCAACACACACAACAAACACCAACACACACAATCCACCGTGGGAGCGAGAGAGAGAAACATGTATGCACTCAACGCAAACATGTACAGACGGCCACAGGATGGGGAAAGCACATTAAGGTAACCGCCCTCCAGCTAGACACAAAACACAACGCAACTAAACACCCTGCAAAACAAAACGATGCACCACAATGCTCAGTGCATGACTATTCACAACACTTCATTACCATACAAGGCAGTGGGAACAGCAGCGCCACAATGCAGCTACGGTTATCAGGTATGAAACGTTACACAAACAATAACCTTCTTCTGGGGGAGGAAAACGCTACAAAACATTGATTTTGGTGTTGTGTTCAGAGCGACGGTCTGAGCGACGAGGCTTGAAGCTAAGGTATCATGTCCCCACTTCTGTCACATTTCTTCTGCCATGATGACCGGCTTGAGTCATGAGAAACGCAGGACAAAACACTACCTGAGGCTTCTTGTGTGTGTGGGTGTGTTATGGGCTAAAGTTAAATAGAATCTTTGCGTTCAATTATTCAAATTTATAAACAAACACACACACATATATACATGCAGAAACACACACACACACAAGTGCACACACACACAAGGAAACTAAGGAGTGTGAATGACACTTAAATGTCAATCTGTAGCTCAGGAAGTCACTGACCAATTACACTGCTCTGCTGACACAAAGACATTCTATTGGCTCCTTAATCGAATCTCCACGGTTACCTGGCTGGGAACGTGACTAGGACGCTGTCAGGGAGATTAGTACTCCTACTTTAACACACGCACACACACACACACACACACACACACACACACACACACACACACACACACACACACACACACACA
>JAOPJO010000118.1:13621381-13639439 GCA_027123675.1 Molva macrophthalma | reverse complement strand
CTTTCTTTCGTTCATTCTCTCCCACTTTGCATTTTTTCTTGCCTCTGTGATCCACCCCACACACACCTCCCCTCACCACCAAATGACCTAGTTTTATTTTTGAGATGGACAGAAGGTATATTCCCTGCTGTCTGAATCTTAGGATCATAGAGATTAATTTTAAGTTGAGTAATTTTAGCGAATACACCATCTAAAAATGTCAATTAATTTCCTGGACTATAGCCTGGACTAGTAGTCCTAACGAGGGGAGGGAGGGGACTCCCTTCCTTTGCCCTAGCAACATGATTTTGCACTTCCATCTGAGATGCCTCATAGCCAATCAGACACAGGCCTTGGATAATTTATAGCATTTGGCAACCTCTTCCCCCTCAATCTCTCTCCTCTCTCAATCTCTGATCTCTCACTCTATCCTTTATATCTCTCCCTCCCTCCCCCTCTTTCTCTCTCTCCCTCTCTCTCTCTCTCTCTGTCTATCATGATCCCTCTATATTTCTCTCCCTCCCTGCCTTTGTATAAATCACTATCCCTCTCTCCTTCCCTCTTCCTCCCTCCCTCTCTCTCTGTATCTATCACTCTATCCCTCTCTATTTCTCCCCTCTCTCTCTCTGTCTATCTAGCATGATCCCTCTATATCTCTCTCCCTTCCTCTCTCTAGCAATGTATCGCTATCACTCTGTTTCTATCCCTCTCTATTTTGCGTGTGTGCTGCCCATGACTATGAATAAATATCTTTGTGTGTGTTTATGTACAAGGTATCTTGCAT
This sequence comes from Molva macrophthalma, assembly GCA_027123675.1. Classification (NCBI taxonomy): domain Eukaryota; kingdom Metazoa; phylum Chordata; class Actinopteri; order Gadiformes; family Lotidae; genus Molva; species Molva macrophthalma. Next base: position 13,638,676 of record JAOPJO010000118.1, on the reverse strand, counting down.
GCACCTAACATCACGTATGCATTTTTATAAGTGCAACAGAGCAAACACCCTGAGCCCTAAGTAATAGGAAGGACAGGAAACCAGTTTGGACGGACTGCATATGCCACACACACACGCACATGTACACACACACATCTTTGTAAACGGATTGCGCAGAGTTCTTACTACGCTTCAGGGGAATCTCTTTCTGCAATTCAGCATCTTATGCTGCCATCATGCTGACTCAGCAGTTTCTCCTGCATGGTCTCACAGTGCTGGGGCGGCCCCTCTGCCCACCCACTGCCCGGTGAGAGGGCTGTGGAAGAGGGAAGCCGCAGCTAACCGGCTGAAGGGCATCTTCAGTATTGGCAGCGTGCTCCACTCACTTCATCCTCCATACTGGCAATCCTCCAACCATCCTGAAGCGCAATGGTGTGCAAAATAAGATGTTCATCCAGCGAATAAGTATGAGCATTGTGTATGCTATGTTCATATGTCATCAGTTCTGCTGTTTGACCGGACACTTTCATGTCAATGTCAAGAATGAGTCTCAAAGGATGTAGTCTGTCTCTCTGTTTGTCTTACTGTCTTCCTGTCTGTCTGTCTGTCTGTTTGTCTGTTGGCCGGGCAATCTAGCTCTATCTCTCTTCATCTCCCTGTCTGTCTGTATGTAAATCTGTATGTGTGTCTGTCTGCCTGCATTCATGTATGCCTGCCTGCCTGTCTGTCTGTCTGTCCACCTGTCTGTCCATGTTCAGACAGAGAGCACAGATAGAATGCTGCTTTTTCTTTTTTTTTACAACCACGCAAGTGTGTTTCACATCATACCAAACACGTTCCCCCAGGACCCAGGATCGCCATTCTCTTGACAAAAAGCCAGGTTCTGCTCAGGATCATTTGGCCGCTTTGATTTATCCTGATGTGGCCTTCCCCATGGTTCTGGCCGGAAAGTGCCTGTGGTGTTCCACAATAATTAAAAAGTGTCTCTACTAAAACCATTCATAGGCAGTACACAAAATGTCACTCAAACTGGACAAGTATATTTAGATACTTCAATTATGTGGCAGAAAATGTTAACCTCTACCATAATGCTGTATAATTGCATGTAATTTTTATTGCACATATTATGTATGTACAGTATGTTTTTTTGTGTATTTTTATACGTTGTCCTTTTTTGTTGTACAGTCATCTAATCTTCATATTTGTAACAACATGTGTGTCAAATACTCTGACTGATTGACACTGACTGATTACAGTAAATGTACAAGTTACTTCAAGATACATTTTGCACAAATGCACTTTGTAACTTAATGGAATTTACTCTTTGACTCTCACAATGTCAATGCAGGTAATCATAAGGACATCTGCATGGCTGGATGGTAGACTTGAATAAGCAACATCAAATTAGTATCATCCAGCCATTAAAGTTGTTATCTAACATGGACTGCTACCACCTGAGAACCCCCCCTCACCCCTCCCTTTCCATGGACTTAGCTATGGTGGCCTGTAAGGTGTCAGTAGGTACTGTAGCCAAGTGCCAAGTGAGGAGGTTCCATGATAGATTTATAAATTCTATAAACTTATGCAACATGATGCAACATGGCAGGCTCACATAGATATAAAGGGCTCATTCTAAGGTTATGAAAACACAATGACTCTTATTTTCATGGGATTATACCATAATTAAACTTGTGAATATTATATTCACTTTCTGCCAAGTCCCTTCCACTAGATGCCACTACATTTTACATACTGCACCTTTAAATCAATCAATCATAATGGACAATCAATCAATCATAATGGACATAAGGGAACAGAGACAAGAAAGAACGGGTATAAATATGATGAAGAAAAGATGCACAAACAAACTGGTCCAATCGAGCAATTTATGAAAAAGCCAAAACGCCAGTAGATGAACTGGAAAAGTTGACATGATTGACACGGTATTTCCACAGATAGTGTGCCTCATGACTTTGAAATGTCTGGCAGATGGAGCTTGCTGTTGGCACAACAGGGGTGGCTGATTAGTTATTCACTGATTAGGGGCCATGCATCTGGTTGAAGGAGTGAACTGTGAGAGGAGTGAGATGGTGAAAGGGCTTACATCTGGTATTTATTGCCAATAGTATTTTCCCCTCTAATTTCTGCTAGTTAATGGACATCAGGAATCTGTTTTCATATGGAAATATTCAGAAAAAGAGTTCATAGGGATCATTTACAAGTTGTAGTTTATCAAACGTCCAGTGTTTTAGTGGAAAGATATTCGATTCTTTCTTTGTGGTAGGAAATTCAAGAGAAGAAGAAGAAGGAAGAGAAGGAAAGCAAAAACACAGATTTTCCGTTTTTTCCGCAACAAATTTTATTGTGGTACTTTTTTGATCGTTTTTTCTTTTAAGAAGTGTTCCCTTTACAGCACATTTCCAATGAGGTTAGAAGAGGTGTTGCCACACACACACACACACACACACACACACACATCAGAGGAGGAGTTTGTTGAAAACTAATCGCTACAGCTAAATATGATTTGGGAAAGGGACAGGGAAATGTCAATGCAAGATCACAAGACAAATATACCATACAGCTGCAGACAAACATTAACAATTGCACAGAGAAAGATGCAGAGATCAAGAGGAACGGAATGAGAGAGACACAGAATAGAGAGAAAGAGAGAAAACATGAGTTTGGTTCATATAATGCAGTCTGTTGTTTGATTATGGCCATGCTATTTGCTCGAGGTTTATCTGCAGGAAATATGATTTCTGAGGGGTTGTGGTCTGCTTTACATAACTACATAACTGGCCAACGATGGAAGCGCAAGCCTGTAATTATGGACAGTGGGTCTGTTTCCAGCCGTGATTTGCTGATGGTTTCTTCGGTTAACTTGTCTGCCAAAAGCTATCTGTGGTTTGTTGTATATTGTCCTGGGTTGGTTTTGCGTCATGTAAGCAATTCAAGTGTCTGGTATTATTGTCACACGTTCATCTTTAAAGGCAAAAATGGTTGTCCTGCCGTTGGGCTGAGCCTTGAAGGCATCTGTTTCGCTGCCTCTCTGTAACTGGACTGTTACAGCAGTAAGCTAGTTATTTATTTATTTTACAAGAAAACGGCAGTATTCCAAAATAGTTGCTAATAATGATACAGTACCACTGGCAGCAGCAAATTCAAAAAGCTAATTTGATGCCCCATCTATCTTCTCCTTAACAACCAACTCTGCAGCCATGACATTCATATCCCAGGTCTAACCAGATGTACTTTCAGAGAACACCTATCTGCCGGGCGCATTTCAGCACTCATGTGCATCCCTTTAGAACCTGGCCACACAACTATTTATAATTATACTACAGAGCTCTAGAAAAACAAGACATTTCAAGATATACAAACATATCCTGCCATGGCAACTAGAAAGAAAAGGCGAGTGTTTTTCTATAGCTAAAAATAAACCACAACAAACTAATCAACAAACAAACAAACAATAACATGAATGAAGGTTTGATCTGGAGCAAATTCAAACAATTAAAACAAGTGAATATTAATAAATTAACAATCCACACAATTCAAAATAACAGTAATGCTTAATGTTCTCCCATTCTGAAGAGTTGTGGGAATGCCCTCTGCTACAAAGCTCCAAACTTTTGCTAAACTGTTAAGCGCAATAATTTGCCGGAAACGAAGATTCCTAAAGCTAAGAAAGCATTCCACTGTCAACACAATCCAGCAGCATGATTATCCAGCAGACACATGGTTCAAGCATAGGGTAACTTCTCCAAGTTTATAATAAATATTCAGTTCGGCATAATGCCAACTATGGAGGGTAGTGCTAGCATTAAAAGAGGATGCATTGTCATCATTATGCCAAGTTCATTTCTCAGGGTCTATAGCATTGTGGTGGTCATTACAACAGTGGTGTTACGACAGAGCTTTCTTCTGACTAATTGAGTACATTCAGTTTGACTCTCTAAGGCAAGTGCTCCTGATCCCTTAGGTCTTAGTGGGAGGGATTATCCAAACGTCATTAACTTGGTTTTTCGCATGGCAATTCAGTAAACCGAACTGCAGAAGAAGATATTTAATTGGGGATATGCTTCCTTATATATACGAGCATAGATAGAAGAAACAGTAAAAACTACCTTGTTAAATAAATAAATAAAACACACAAGGATGTTGTTTGGATTTACTTTTGAGGTGTGGATGTTCCACGGCTGAACACGTTCGAATCATCCATACCACAGCTCATACGGGATAGTGTTCACAAAGCAGTGATATAGTTTAGTTCACAAAAAAAGATCACCACTTGAAGCATATAGGTTATATATAATAAGCCCTCTCAGGATCATCAGTACATCACAATCACTTTATCTGACACAATGGACCATTTTCACAGTGTGCGTGTGGGGGTGGGGGTTTATAGCAGGGTAAACACAGATGTAGCCCCTATATATTTAAAGGCCCCTATTTTACAACCAGGCTGATCCATCATACGTCTGGGTGGACACTCCCACATGTGATGTCACTAGAGGGTCGTTTTTGAATTGCTTTGTAATGAATAATCTGCATCACATCTGGTGGTAGAATAGGGGCAATTTAACGTCAGGTATGATTTATGTGTCTCGGTACGCCAATGTGAAGTAGTCCTCACTAGTTTTGTCTATTCTGGTGCACACAGTTGATACATAAATGGAGCAGATCCATAATTAGTGTTTATGCGCTACACCCGTGTCCGTCCTACTGCAGACCACCACTGTGAAAAGGGGTCTCATGCATTCCATTCCCTTCATACATTCGTCCGACCGACCCGTCTCTATGGGTGTGAACCTTCGCCGTGCTCGTAGTGCAGGGGGGGGGGGGGCTTACTTATAACTCTATCTTACAGGCGGGGAAAGACTCGTCCTGCATGACCACAGTGCTGCTGCTGGCCAGAACCATGATGTTGAGCTCCTGCTGCTTATCATGGGTCTCCTGGTACCACTCCCGCATCACGTCCGAGTCGTGGGTGGGGATCAGGGTGACCTGGGGGGCAGATGGTGTTGAATACGCTTTGATAGAATGTGATAAAGTTGCAATCCAGATAATTAACATAAAAGCAATAAGGTTAGGTTGGGGTTCATAAAGGACACACATTACGTATTTATCGAAAGCTAAAGGTTTATTTTTATTTGTTTAATCTTTGACCCCAGCCATGTGCTGAATGCCCCAATATGACATTTATATCTTTAAGATTATAAGTCTATGTGTTACTTTTCCAGCTAGATAGCCAAACAACATGGCTGTTTTTCCTAGCCGATGTGGTGTGCATTCGGTCAAACAATCTGAGGATCTCTCACATCATAAGGCATTGCTTCAGAGCTCATCCATTCTCCAAGCAACCCACTGTATCTTTACAGACAAGATAACTGGGGATGAATTTTACTTGAACGGCCTTCAGGAAGATAGCAACAATTTATTATTCATACACCCCATATATCATATGTTCAGCTACATCACTCATAGCGTATTCATACCTGCATATCGTTTCCCCACTGTGCCTTTCCTTCCAGCAAGGCATCCAGGACAGTCTTGTTGGGCTCCTGAGCTGGCTGGTCATTGCCGCTGACCACGTAGTAGGATGAACGGACCCGCTTGAAAAACTCAGCGTCCACATTCTTAGCACTGCAGTGGTTGGGGATGTAAACCAGATCCATGTACATGGGAGGACAGTTGGGCACCGCCGCTCCACTCGAGGCCTTGGCGTTCCCAGAACCTGAGAACAGAATCATGAGAGTACATTCAAAAATCATGGCACCTTTAGAGAGTTGAGGTGGTAATGTTGATTTGAATGATGGATTACACTTGCCCGTGGTACTCTTCGCTCCTCTAGATGCAGAGGTGTTGGTCGCATTCTTTGCATCTTTACCTTCTCCCACACTTTTCTTTGGCGAGGCCGTCTTGGTATCTTTGACCTTCGCCAGGGCGCTCTTCCTGGCTGGAGAGCCGGTGGTTTTAGTGAGCTTCTTCTTCTTGGTCTTCTCCCCGGCCGCCTCCTCCTGGTGCTCCTCAGCCTTGAGGGCCTCGGGGTCCACCATGCAGACGTCAGGGGGGGCTGAAGACGGGGCCGGGTCCTTCGGCACCGGCGGAGGCGGGTCGGCGTGTCGGTAGGTCAGGGTCCGGTCGGTGGGCAGCGTCTCGGAGTCATCCTCAGAGTCGATGTTGGCGTCGGCGGTGATGGAAGGGCAGTCCTCGGTCCCCGGGGGGACGTCCGAGTCGGTCTGGGACGGAGCAGACTCACTGATGGAGGTCGGCGGGGTCTCGTCACACTGCTTGGCCTGGAGCTTTCCGCCCGGGGGCGGGGGTCCTCCGCCCGACTTGGTCAGGAGTTTCCCTTCCTCAAGGGCCATCTCCTCGCTCATCAGATATTCTAGCGGGTTGGGGTTGATGAAGGACGGCGACAGCTCCGTCTTAGGGTGACGGTACTCGCAGGAGCTCACCAGACAGAGGTCCACGTCTGTCTTGGAGTGGGGAGAGGAGCTCTGCTTTGAAAGGTTAGGTTCCTGGGAACCACCGGCACACATGTAGTTAGGGGATAGAGGCAGGGACGATGGAAAGGGGACTTTAGGGCTGTTGGGGGATTTCGAGGGTGGTGTGGACATGTCACATTTGAAGGGATTTGTCTCCTTGGGGGAAAGCGCCTCTGTGGGTGGTGGTGATGACTGTGGTGGTGGAGATGATGATGGTGGCGGTGGGGATGATGATGGTGGTGGTGGGGATGATGATGGTGGTGGGGATGATGGGGGTGGTGATGAAGAGGGTGGTGGTGGGGATGATGATGGTGGTGGGGATGATGGGGGTGGTGATGAAGAGGGTGGTGATGAAGAGGGTGGTGGTGGAGATGATGATGGTGGTGGTGGGGATGATAGGGGTGATTTCGATGAGGGTTGTGGTGGTGATGACTGTGGTGGTGGTGAGAATGATGATGGTGGTGGTGGTGAGGATGATGATGGTGGTGGTGGGGATAGGGATGGAGGTGGGGATGACGGTGAAGTAGATTTTGGAGAAGCGTGTGTCTCGTAGCTCTGCTGTATGTCTTTATTTGATTTATTTGAAGGTTCTTCCTCAGAAAGAGATGTTGGGCTGTCGTCTTGTTTTCCTGGTGGACCTCCGATCAATGGTGATGAGTCAGTGGAAAGAGGAGAATGGGTGAGAGAAGCTACCCTCTGGGTTACTGGAGACTTGTCTGTTTGCAGAAGTGTATTGGGTGGCATCTCTCTCATTTGGCATGGAGTGGTGACAGAGGGAGTAGACTGAGATGCATCCGATGGAGATGCGGAAATGGCATGAATTGTATCCAACTCTTTGAAAAGAACAGTTGTTTCCACACTAAATTCGTGCTCACCCGCTGGTCTCGGTTCAGATCCTTCTGAGGGGCTGTAGTCCACCTCCGTGGGGCCATTCTCTGTGGCACGTGAGCTCCCCGCCAACGATGGATGTTCTGGGGATTGCTTACTAAAGTCCAAGGCTAAGGAATGGTCGGGGGAATCCTGGCCCAACTCTACGGAGGTAGTAGACTGCTCCGGGGATTTGGCCTCCTGCGTTTGTGCCCTCATCTTTGCCTTTGGCGAGATGTCGGGGGAGATGGACATTGGCCTGGGGCTCTCCTCCTTGGATGGGGAGCCCTCCGCCTCATGGAAGGGGGTTGGCGTCTGCACCACAGAGACAGACAGCGAATCCACCTCCGTTGAATGAGGCGAGCCCACCTCGGCGTGAAGCGACGGGGAGTCAGTGGTGGGCTCGGGGAAGGAGCAGGTGGCCAAAGAAGCAGTGGAAGCGGAGGCCAAGTGGGAAAAGGTGTCATCTGCTACCGCCTCTTCTATTGGTGTACCTGACTTGTCTGATGTGGTGCCCTCTGATATTGACATTTTGCTCTCCTCTTTGAAAGTGATGTTGGTGTCGAATTCATGTTTGAGAGGTGCTGCTGACTGGGCGGTCACATGACTGTCTTCTCCATTATTCTTCTCCGCGTCAGATGTTGGCTCTTCTTTCATTGTGGGAAACTCGTGTCCAAGGGTGAGTGGGCTTTGCTGAGGGGAGACTGTCTTCTCTACAGGCGAAGAGCTGCCATGCTCAACCTCATTTGGCTCTGGGCTGGCACTTTTAGACGAGTCTTCTCTGTCACTTGTAACCTCAACAATTGTGGGTCCCTCAGCATTGTCCTCAGATGCTATCATTTTAGACTTTTCATCTACTGGAGACTGATAGTAAGGTGTGTGACCTGAGGATTGAGGTGAATTTGTTTCCTCTAATGTCTTATCATCTGGGCTGATCAAAGACTCAGCTATCCCCTTTGGTGATCCGGCCAGAGTGGTGCACAATTCAATAGGTGAGGCAAAGAGCAAGGGAGCTTCGAAATTCATCTTATGCTCCATAGAAGGAGAATGTATAAGTGGTGAGGTTGAGGAAACGGAATTCAATCTGGTTGAGTCAAGGTCTTCTTTCTCACATGGCACCTTATCTGACACCTGGGCCTCTACGGCATCATCAGATGGGAACTCTCTGCAGAATCGATCTGCTTCCAGGGGTGAGGGAGGAGATATAGTGCAGGCAGATGGGGGGTAGTCTTTGCCTTCTGTGGCATCGCTCTTGGAGAGGTCAGATTCTTGGCAATCCTGGAGTGGGGAGAGACGTCTCACTTCAAACTCTCCATAGGTGGACGTAGCAATTCTGCCAGCGTCCTGAGAAGGGGATTCGTTTTCATCGCTTGTGATATCCCTGGGTGTGGACATCCCATCCATTGGAGTGGGGACACTGGAGATCTCCATGGTGGATTGAGTGTGGCCGGAGGAGGAAACCTCCAGAGCATCTTCTCTGTTTTCATCATCTGATGCCGTCTCGCCTTCAAAGCCCACTGGAAACGTTTCGTCATGGATGGACGCTGCTGGGGAAACAGGTGACGAGACTTTGGGTGAGGCAGATACGAACAAACACACTTTCTCAGTCTCCACTTCCTTTACATCCTGAACCTGTTCATGTTTTTGTGTTTCATCCTCAATGTCATCATGCGTTTCACCACCATCGTTTACAGATGTGATCTCACTTTGGCCAAGTATTTCATTGTTATTATTTATAAGAGTTTCTTTTTCTGTTTCCACGGTTTGTGGTGTGTGAACCTCATCTGATTCCCCCTTCTCGATATAATCTACTGTGTCAGATGTCTCTTCGAGTCCAGTGCCTTCATCTTCAAATTTCTCACTTCCACATCCATCAATTTTTTCCTTGAGGTCTGGTTCATCTGGGGTCTCTCCACTTTCCCCCTCAACTTCTGTTGTAATTCCTTCATCGATAGACTCTGCAGGTTCAGAGGACTCTTTGGTCTGCAACAATTCTTCATGCTGGATCAACGCAGCTGGTTCCTCTTGAGTTTGCTGTATCTCTCCCTCAACTACAACTGATTCTTCGGCTTTAAGCTCTTCAAAGTCCTTAGTCAGGTCTTCAGGTGAAGACATCAAGGACCGCACTTTCTCCATGTTCTCTGCAACAGCAGCGACTGCACATAAAGGTTTAGCTTCCTCCACTGTTATATCTTTCTTTGTCACCTTTACTTTTTCCTTTTCCTTTTGTTTTGAAGGACTTCCAGTATCTTTTTTGGAAGATTCAGCTTTTATTAAAGTCTTGGGTTTTGTCAGTTTTTTTGCCTCAAATGCAGCCGGCGCCTTTTTCACATCTTTGGCTGACCTCTTCAAATCTTTCCTCGATTCATCTTTGTTTTGCTCTTTCTTCACCTCCTTCCTGTCTTTCATGGGAGAATCTCTCCTCAAATCTCTTTTGAGCTCTTTCTTTACCTCTTCCTTTTTCACCTCCTTTCTGGTGTCCCTTTTGGGGGTAAGCTTTTCTTCTTTCTTCATTGCCTCTTTTTTCACCTCCTCGTGTTTCTTCTCAACCAACTTTTTAGGTTCCTTCTTCATAATCCTTTCTTTTTGAGTCTTGAGCTGTTTTTTCTCTGGAGTCTCATTTGTAGCCGCCTGCTCTGCTTTCGGTTTCACTTCTTTTTCAGGTGCCTTACGCACTGGGGCCTTCTTTTGTGTTTTTTCCTGAAGAGACTCTGCATCTGTCTTTTCCTTTTCAGGAGCTTCTTCTTTGGACTCCTTTCTGATAGCCCTGCTTGGTGAAGGCTTGGGGGTGGATTTCAGGCTCTCTCTGCTGTCTGTTCTGTGCTTCAGCTTTGCCTGCTTCGGCTTAGCCTCCGGTGCTGCGGCTGCTGTGTTGGCGCTTATGGCTTTCTGGGTAACAACTGGTTGCTTCAAGAAGTCCAAGTGCTTTAGCTTCTCTAGCCCTTCCAGGATGTGATGTTGAGTGGCATTTCCAGGAAAGAGGACACGCACTATCTTCTCTGAAGGGTTTGCTGGATGCCACACAATCAACGACGAAATGGATGTCAGTGAAGATACCGGAAACTCTGATTCTTTTCCATTGGGTAACAATATTGAGACTTTGTCTTTCTCACTCCCAGTCCATTGTTTCATGAAGTGCTGCAGCTCCTTGCTGTTCTTGGATGGATTAATAACATACATCTCAAGCATCCCCACGCCCATTTTCTGAAAAAGAACAATTGGTTCTATGGTGTTCCCGACAGGCCTATGCAGAGACTCTGTTTTTAAATTGAGCTTGGTAAGGAACTGCTGAATGTTTGCTGCCTCCTCCATGTTCTTACGCACCCTATAATTAGGCTCAGGGTTTCCCAAAGTCTCGGGAAGATTTACGAACACAACACCGATGTCTGGTGAGATCCTGTTCTTCGCCCAGTCGCTGTTGGCTGCTGAGCCCTGGGACTGCTCCTCCTCCATCTCGGCCACCTTCCTCTGCAGCATGCTGTTGATTCCGGGCAGGTTGTCTTCGCCGATGTGCGTCAGGAGGATAGAGTCCACCCTGTCGAGGTGCCTCACGAGCTTCCAGAAGCACGACTTCCTCCCCGAGCCGCCGTTGATCAGCATGTTGAAGCCGTTGACGGCGAAGAGCGCAGAGTCACCGCGCCCGCCGGGGAAGATGTAGCAGCAAGGCTTTGAGAGCTTGAGGAACCCCCCTGAGGTAGGCGGTTCCAACATGTCGAAGGGAGACGGGATCTCCACCGACTCGGACAGGTATTCTGTGAACTCGGAAAGGCCTTCCATCTCCGGGAGTATGAGAGCAGAGTTGAGCTTCATGTTGATGAAGTCCTGCAGGTTGTGTTTGTCCAGATTAGAATTCTGCCAGTCCCCGTGTTCAGGGCAGGAGAGGGTGAGGTTGGCTTTGTTGGCTGGGTGAATGGTGGTGAGCAACTCACCAATCTAGAAAGAAAGAGAAAATGGATGCAACATTTCTAAATGGGTCTGTATCAGTGAAATACTGCAGATAAACAAAACTAATATTGATATCTTATTCACTTTTGTTTGGTATATATATTATTAAAAGAACATACATTATATTACCATTTGTATGAACTTCATAGAATAAGTTGTAGAAAAAAATATGTTTAAAACTTCTAATCTGTCTCACCTCTTGATCAGTGAAAATGTCGATGAAGTTGAAGAAGGAGAAGGATCCAGACTGGAGAATGAGCTCGCCAGTGTTTTCATAGCACTGCCCCGACAGGACGATCAGCTTGTGTCTGGCTGTGTCTGAGATCATCAGACGTACCTACAAATCAAATAAACAAACGATTGAATACAAAATGTTTTTATGGATTATTTTGAAATGTCTTGATGCATGTAACCTATTTATAATTTTGAAGTTATTCTCCCTAAATCACACTTTTCATTCTGAGTCAAAGCCCATTTATTGGTCTCCCCAGTTCCTCTGTTCCTTTTTCAGTATTTTTCCACGTTGATGACATCCTTGAGTGTGATTTTGAAAGCAGCGGTGGTTCAAACGCAGTTCTTGATTTGTATTCCTGGAGTCCTCTTAAAAGATTAAATATGTCTTTGAAATAACATCCAACATTTCAGCATGAACAGCTTCTGTTACTGGAAATCAGCTTTCTGGGCGTCTAAGATTCTGATTTTTAATCTAGATTACGTTTGAAATATGTACATTATTAGGCTGTCTGTGATTCATTGGGGTTTGGTGTTTAGTCATGTCTATTGAAAGCCCAGACGTGTAACTGGATAATGTAAAGGTAATGTCAGAATGGATGTGTTTCTTCTACCTCCGTGCTGACTGCCTCGTCTGACGGGTTGATGAGCACCACGGTCTCCAGGATATTGCTTTTGTGGTGAAGAATCCTCTGGCCTGGGGAAAATACAAAACAGAGTATACATGATTAACACAAATCAATACTAGGGGAAGTACTATATGTTAGGTAGTGTTATATGACACCAACACACATATTGTATTTCCGGTCATGGCCAGGTCTTCTACAACACCCTTTTAAATTATAAATAAATATAAATTACGATCCCTCCTGATTGTCATAAGAACAACAAGAAGATTCAGGTTGGATGAACATACGCCCAATTCTGACTGTATATAAATAATTGATCTCCACTGCAAGTTCACAAACGGTCCAGAAAAGATCAGGTAGGCAAATGATAAACAATTGAACAATAATCTTTACCACCTTTTTAATTTAAAATATGTTCAATGCTTAAACATGGAGTTTTGGATACATGAATCTTTTAAATCAGCGGTTTAATGCTTTTCCTCTTTAGGTCATATGAAGGGAGGACATTAATTAAATATTGTGGTTCCTGTCTGCCACGCTGTTGACAGATGCAGGCTTCTTCACATGATCTATAGAATAATGCATTTTTCAAATAACATGGCAGTTCTCTATAGCTGTGTATATAGCGAGTCTCCCTGGAGTCCGAAGGGTTAGAGTTGAACTACCCCCCCACCCCAAAACCATGACTGCAACCTTCAAACCGCCCTGCTCCCATCACTCCTCCCTCACGTTGCTATGACAGCAAGGCTGATGTAAAAAAAGACAACCTTCTGCGATTTATTAAGTGTGTATATTAAATGATTTATTAAGTGTGTATATTAAACGTTGTGGTTTAAATGTGATCTTATCAAAGTCCCGGTTGGAAATGGTTATCCACTTTTCAGCAGCAAAACAGCATATTTCTTTAAATCCCTTACAATCTGTTTTATCAATACGGATAATAAGGGATCCAGATATGCCTTATAGGGATGAAACATAACAGACACATTTAGACAAACATATGGTTTGGATATAAAATGTATTTGATGAAGTACAGTTGTCATGAGTAACAGAGAAACATAAATAGCTTTGACTCTGGGAACAGCCGTTTCAGGAGACATATTATCGACATAGCCAACATAGCGTACTACGGTAACAGTGTAAAATGTTACCATACCAATAATGATGCAGGGTTGTGTTTGTGTGGAAAGCAACCTTGACTTTATGGCCATAGGCCATACGGTCTTCACCTACAAGGCCATTCTTCTCCTGCCTCCCTGAACACTTATATAACTTAGCTGCACCGTGGCTCAGTCTCCCTCTTTTGTTTTTTAGAACAGACAAATGTACATTTATTTCACAGATAAATATACACTACTGAATACGAATTTATAAAATATAAAACAATATATATATATATATATATATATTATATGTATTATTATTCACAATATTGAATGCATTACTTACATATTAATGCACAAACATAAAAAACATTTGTTATATTGTGTGTTTGCTCCAGTGGCTACGTAACCATAATTTCCAGAAACACTGTAACGGATGTTCGGTATAAAGGACTTTATAGTTGTAACGCTGGTGATGTAGGAAGTGATTCCCTTCAGAGGTAAATCACAATTGGTTTAAAAAAAAGAAGAAAAAAAAAAAAAGATTATTTTCAAACTATAGAAATAGTATTTTTTAAATGACTGGATATTCTTTAACAGGTAACACTTGGTCAAACTGTTGCTTTTGGGATTACTGTTCAATAGCCATGAGCCGAAAATGTCTCATGAACAAAGAACCTGCTTGTGTCTTGCTGGTTAGGGCACATGTCATGAAAATGTCTTATTACAAAATTGAATACATTTATACTTCATAATTATTATTTTCTGTCTGGAGAATTTGGTGACAAATGCACCTATTCAGGGTTCGGCTAACCATAACTAATTATCTACCGCTTGGATGGCAGATTACCACGGATCTGTCAGCAATCTCAGTCTCCTATTAAATAAATAAAGGCCTGACGTCCTGGCTTGCTGGTTTGACCCTGACAATTACCTTGATGGATGGAGAAAAGCCTAGCCATTCCTCCCCTCCCCTCCCCAGCCTGCGCAGCCTCTCCTGGGGGAGCCAGGGAGATGTGACATGCCTCGCCAAGCACTCCCTTTCTGATGGGACAGACAGCCCAGGAGCAGCCCAGTACCCTCCACAACACCCAGACAGACCCACACACACACACACACACACACACACACACACACATATATACACCCACCCACACACACACACACCAACACACAAACACACACACACTCACATACACAAACACACTCACACACCCACACAGATATGCATGCACACACATACATGCACACAGAGATATGCACACACACGCACAGATATGCACACACAGAAACACACGCAAACAGAGACAAACACACAAAAACACACACACACACACACACAGAAGCATAGATATGCACACACACACAAACTTAGAGCTGAACACATAAACGCAGACAGACACACACACACACAAACACACAAACACACAAACACACAAACACACAGACCCACACACAACGAAAAAACAAACACGTCTAGAGTCTGGAACAAAGGTTTTCGTCTTTGCAGGAATGAAGAAAAACACAATGTGCTTTCTACTGGACACAACTATACATTATATACTCGTAATAATTGTCTAAATAATAGATGAATGGTAGTCAGCTGTACTCAGCTGTACACTCAGATTTTATTGGAGTGATAAATGGCTTCTGATGGACGGTCGGAGGTTCCCAGTCATGCCGTTTGGGCCGGGCAGGGAGGAGGCTACCCCCCGCACACTTTGTGTTCTGCTGTCTGAAGGAAAGTCAGTGTCTTGGAAAGAGCAAGTGGACCCTGCAGAGTCATTAGTTCCAGGGTTACCTTCCTCCTGACATCCTCTGTAAGAGGGCTGGGTGCTAAGGAGAAATGTATTATCACGATAATTATGGGGAATTTTCCATGATATCAATACATATCATGATGATAAGAGTTCAAAAGACCATTCTGAACAGTCTAACTGAGGGTCAGCACATTGTCATATATGGAAATGTAAAGTATGGTATCAGACTAAAACTAGTTTTTCTTTCTCACTGACGTTTCAAACCTCATATTTGATATTTTTAAGGGCATATCTTCTCATTGTTATTCATTTATACTATAGAACAGCTTATCACAATATGTCGATATCTTTATTTCATGACGATATAATAGCTTTCAAAGACGATAAACGATTATATATAATAACTGCCCTACTCTCAACCCCCTGGTTTGTTGTTCATTGAGATGTCGGTGTGCAAAGAAATGGTCAAAAGCGGTCTATTATTGGATACACAGACCCACCACCACATCATACACTTTATATTTCTGCAGCGATGGACTTTCCGCGGCCAAATGTGCTGATGGATCAATAAACATGAGAATGAAAGAGATTAGGAAAACTACTCGTCTTGCATCCAATCACCGAGCAAATCACGCTTTTACCTCAACTTCCCTCTAGGTTTTCTTTCATCCCTCTCTCATCCTCAGATCCACGCCCCCCCCTTCTCCTCTTTCTTCTCCACCTTCTACAATCTCCTTCCTTCCTCAGGCGCTCCCCTCGCCTTCTCCTCCTCCTCCGCTTCCACTCTCTCTCCTTTCATTTCCAGGAGAGAGACTCGGGCCACGGGGGAAGGATGCTGCTCATAATCCTGCTCTGCATCAATACTGTGTTGCATAGCAACGGCCAACCACGCACAGGGAGAAGCAGGTAATGAAGGGGAGGACAATAGATGTGGTGTACGATGCGGGGAAATGCAGAAATATGACCAGAACAAGTTTGCTGATGGCCATCTCAAATAGGCATGAGTGTGACAGGTGTGAATATTATGTAAGGTTGACTTTTTCATGAGACACCCACAAATAACTGAAAATGAAAAATTACAAATAAATGATTCTTACAAAATGTGTAAGAAAAAATATAAGAATATACAGAATCATATTTTGTGAATTAGGCAATATGCAGGGTACTCTAAATAAAAGTTTAAAGTTCTGAAAATAACCATAATAAAACATAAATATCTGGCACATGAATAAATCTTATTTCCATGACAACCAATCTGTCTGGAGCATCATCCAGATGAAATTAGTGTATGAATCCATTGTTAGTCTAATGACACGGCGCTGCTGGACGGGCCCTGCCGGCCATAACCGATATGGCTCAGAGCCAAGCTCAGCGCTCGGCCCCAGCTGACACGCAAGGACATCCAGACCAGACCCAGAGCACATGTTGTCATCCTGATATCAATTCAATACAATATGAAATAAAATCATTTGAAATTGATTTGGAAGCAGGGTTCTGGGGCGGGTGACAGAGCGTCCGGCGGTCCCTGGATGGGCGTGGCTACCGGCCCGGCCCGTTCAGACGCAATTTGAATTGAATTATTTTCCTAGATCAATTATTTAATACCGGAACTGCAGAACCCAGACACCAACATTAAACCTTTATGTCTCCCCACACAAAATATAAAATCACACAAAGAAATCCTAATGTCTTATAGAATCCCAATATTTACAGAATCCCGATACATTTCGTACCGACACTCGGACATCTTTGTCCTATGGTTTGGTTAGGCAGATTCCCACCCCCACAGGCTGGGTTTGAGTCCCAGTCCCTCAGTATCCTGTGGAACATGAGGGGGCGTCTTCTGTGTGTTTACCTTTGACATCAGAGGAGAAGCGGGCCGAGTGCCGGGACACGAACAGCTTGAGCTCCTGGTCCAGGTTGCAGTCCACCAGGTTGGTGTCCCATGACCGGATTCCTGCGAGGAGAATACAAAACACCGCCCGATTCACACCCTCTCCTGCCTTATACGTGTTCTCCACCCATCTAGTATGATCGGATCACATGTTGTCACATCATTTCACTGCAGAGTGAGCATACTTTATATGCCCTTGTTTTATAAAAATCTATAATAGGAAATATTTATAAATTATTGACTTTTCTTGCTACTTTTTTAAACCACAAATCCGAGTCACGAATATGATCAGCATATCATGTTGCTCTGTCATGCAGCGGAGGTAAAGAGAGAGAGAGAGAGAGAGAGAGAGAGAGAGAGAGAGAGAGAGAGAGAGAGAGAGAGAGAGAGAGAGAG